>CM029442.1:40336236-40819337 GCA_017140255.1 Eucalyptus paniculata subsp. matutina
CAAGGTTATCACTGGTGAAAACGGCGCCTTAAAGAACGCACGGTGTCGGTGATCGGTATGTCATTGGCGAAAACGACGCCCGAGAAACACATGTGATTTGGTGAATGAGTACACCACTGAGAAAGCGTGGTATGAGTGGGAATGACCTAGAAAGGGTCTGGCTGACATGTAATCGACTTAGTCGACTGATCAATGCTTGATCGGATGTCGTGAATTGTTTGAATGCTTGTGTTTAACCTTGAATTGCAGGTTGGAACTGAGGCCAAGGTAAGTCCTCTGACTCGTGTTGTGCTTAGGCAACCGTATGGCGTATTAGTTTATTAATCGGGTCTTAGTGGGTAGGACTCGCTGAGACGTGGTCTCATTGGTTATTGAATAACCATTTCAGGACCCTGAGGAAAAGCTGAGGAGGAAGAACTTGAAGGGGAGAAAGTATTTTGAAGTAGAAGATGATCCAGAGAGGGATCTTGAATATGACCCGGATGAGGACTGAGATCCCATCCCCTTTCGTGAACCCTGTCTTAGTGTAGATAGGTGCGAGACTTTTATGCTGTAAATAGTATTGTAAATATACTATAAGTGGTGATGTTAAAGAAAGTGTGGTTGTGAATTTCAATATGAAAAATATGGCATACTTTCCTATCCCATTGTTTTATTGTCTGGGGATTTATAACTGCTTCCGCATGCGTAATGAAAGGAAAGGGTCGGCGATAATTAGTCCTGGGATATCGCACTTTAATAATCGACCAAGGAGAAGGATGGGTGCGTTCCCGATGATCGGGGCGTGACAAGGACCCCAAATGTCACTATGAATCAAATCAAAAGGATAGGAACTTCTTTTGTTGTTTATAGGAAAAGATACACGGGTGTGCTTAGCAAATTCACAAGTATCACATTGGAATTGACTCATATCTAATCCTTTAAACAGAGAAGGAAACACGATATTTAAGACACGAAAAGATGGATGACCAAAACGAAAATGGTAAAGCCAAATGACATCCTTATTTGAAGCACTAAGAAATTACAAGGGTGAATTGGTCATGTCTTTTTTTGAAATCCTCGGTGTCTCAAGATAGTACAACCCATTTGAGGTCATTGGTAAGCCTTTGTATGGAGACTAGGTTGGCTGATAGTTTTGGCACATGGAGGACATCTTTTAGAGTGAGAACAGGCATAATATAGATATCACCAACTCCTGCAACAGTAGCCAAAGAACCATCTGCCACCCCTATTTTTCTATTGCTTGGACAAGGGGTGTAGGTACTAAAAAAATGTGAAGTATGAGTCAGGTGATCAGTGGCACCTGAGTCTATTATCCAAGCTTCACTTGAAAGTTGTTCTGAGGCATTTAAACTAAAAGAGAATGGAGACTTACCTGAGAGTGCTAAGGAACATGCACCAGAGGGTTTATCAAGAGACCCTAAAAGCCCTTTAATTCTTTGTATTTCCTCATTGCTGAAGGATTCTTTCACCTATCCTTCACTGTGACTGATTTGCTAGCTGGTCTGTTCAATTAGATGAGCTTGGGGCCTTGGCTGTCCTCCTTTGTTTCCCCACTCTCGGCTTGAGGTTGCTGGTTTGCCATTCGGTTTCCAGCAACGTTCCTTTGTATGCCTTGGCTTCTTACAAAAGAGGTACACCACAAACCTGCCTCGATTATCCCTCCATGTAGACCTCGAAGCATCCACCTTTCCTCTTTCTTGTGTTGACGCATTGCGAGTTATTAATGCTAAGCCTTCCATAGCTTGAGGCTCTAGCATTATTCCCCTTCGACTTTCTTCTACCCGGATTAGAGAGATTGTCTCTTCCAAAGAAGGGATTTCTTCTTTTCCAAGTATCTGAATTCTGACTTGGTCAAATTCAGAGTTAAGACTTGCCAAGAAATCATATACTCGATCATTTTCAATGAAGGTTTTTAGAGTTGCAGCATCATCTGCACACTTCATCTCAAATACTCAATAATGATCGAGTTCTTGCCATAGATTTTGAAAGGAATTGGCATATTCTGTCACCGTTTTGCTCCCTTGTTTTGTTGCACTTGTCTTTACCTTGATTTCATATACTTGTGCTGCATCTCGAGCCTTCGAATAAGTCCTGCGAATAGAATCCCAAATCTCCTTTGTAGTTTTGAGAAACATACATGTATCACTTATGGCCAGATCCATTGAATCCCAAAGCCATGACATGATCATTGAATCTGCCTCATCCCATGCGTTAAACGTGGGATCTTCTGGTGTTGGACCTGTTCCGAGAAGATGACTGAATCTTCCTTTACCCTTCAAATAGGTCTTGACGAATTGTGACCATTTGAGATAATTCTTTTCATTCAGCCTATAAGTTGCTCTCACATTCTGTAGATCTCCAGTCATATGGTTAGTGTTGGCCTCCTCATTTTGACCCGAAGTATCTCCAATCAATTTTCTCTTAGACATGGATAATTCCAGGCACAAAGAAAGTACTTGGAAAGGAAGAGCAAAAGAAAACAGAAGCAGTAAAGGCTGCTGCAAGTGAATGAAGTTTTAGGGCAAACGAAAAAAATTGGGACAAGTTTAGAAGCGAAGAGGGAGGAATATAGCTAAAAAGATCACAACAAAGATAGTTGCGATCAGATTGTTAAGGACAAAGACAAATCTAGCAATGAAGGCTGTGATTGGAAGATTATTGCATCAATGAAGGATGCACTGCAACACTATCCCAGAAAAATGAGCCTAAAGCTCTGATACCATGAAGAATTTAGAGAAAAGAATTGTGATAATTCTCTATATTTCTGTACCAAGATTACAAAGCTATTTATAGGACTTCTACAAGTATTAAGTAGGAAAAAACATATCTGTAAAATACAGCTATAATCCCACAAATCAAGGGATACTAATAAATCATTTCCTAACTAATTATTTACAGCTATTTCCTAATAATTAGGACCCAAAAAATCAGGATTGAATATTCCTAATAATCAAATCCTAAAAATCAAGATAATTCTTAGAAATGATTCACTGTTTTCCCTTCTCATGGACAGCAGACCCATGTGCTTTGTGTATGTATTCACCGAAGGCTACTCTTCTTAGCTTAAATTTTCATCAAATTCTTCGCATGTCAATTGTAAGAGGAATGATTGCTAAAGTTAACATGCATACCCATGTTCTCGAGTACATTTGAAAGCTGTAACCGCAGCACTAAGGTCCTGGCCACCCCAATATATGCCTATAGGTACTTTATATTGATTAGAAATAAAAGACAAAAAATTAGATGAAATTCAAACATGGAGGCATCACAAGCATCGCAAATTGTTTGGCCTCCACCACATGCATTATATACCTTTATGCAGTGTTGGACGTCAACTATCAGTTCAATGACTTTGAACACCTGCTTTCAAATCCAAAGGCATTGAAGCTAATAAGAGAAGGTAGCATATGCCCACAAAATCTCATCTCGAGAATTAGCCATTTAGTATTGTACAGAGGACCTATTTTTAAGTTTAAGCAACCTTAGCAACAATGTCATAGTCAAATGTAGTCAAATTACCTTGGTCTTTCCATATCAACCAGGACATGTCCAACTAAAAAGTTCTGTCGAATCTGACATGTAAACCTGCAAAATAAAAAGCTTTGCATCTAGTTACAATGTCATTATATTGAAATGGTGAAACCTGAAGGGTAATGACCACAACAAGCTCTAGGTATATGTGAAAATCTTTATAAAGAACACTTACACCAGATGCATACTTCACCACCATCATTGCAAGAGTGTGATTGTAAACAGCTGTATGAGCCTTGGACCTCACTCTAAGTTCTGCATTTACCAGTTGAGAAAATTTCAGATTGAAAATGCAGTCGCAAGCTCATTCAATTACATGCAATGAAGCAAATCTTTTACGTCTCTACCAAGCTATTTCGACAAAATCAAGTGAGAGGAAAATTTAAGAAAACATCAACTAAAAATGATATTTCAGTATATTCCTGCAATCCTTGTTCGTGAACTTAAAGAACTATATATTCAAGGCGATCCGATGTAAAGGGAACAAGTAAACAACATAAGGCTCCCTTTCAAATAAAGGTACTCCATGGAAACCTACAAGCTACAGTCCATTACTTGACGAAGAAAAGCTGAATAGCTTATAGTCGATGAGATACTCAACAAATTTTATCCCCAAAATAGAAACATCAGGATGAAATTTGTATTGAACAAACATAAGGAAATTCGATCGTACTGACCATATTCTAGTTGCAACGTCGATCCAAACTCAGTAATCCAAGAGCTTAATAGAACCAATCAAATACAACACAACACTGTTAGTCATATGCTTTGAAAACATCAAATCTACACTAGAGGGATCATTCAGCTATAATTTGCCCCACTCAATCAGGCACTACAGCGCCACAACACGGTCAACCATTCCCACAACCCTGAAATGCCTAATCAGCCAACGTACTCGATGCTAGAGCCGGTCTATACGAACCTTATCACGATCTAGACTCCCAATGCGAATCAAGTCTGAGGATCACAACCGTAACTAATTACATGAACACGAGTTGCAATGAAGCATTGTCAGAACCATCATCGCCGTCAACCACAACCCTGTTCCGCTCCACATTATTCTGCAAGAGGGAAGGATCGAACAGCATCGTCAAGAAAAAAACACGATATCGTGCAACAAAAGAAATTCCAATCTCCACAAACTTTCCTTCCATATACGCAAAACGGTCACGCGCGGTCGAATGGCGCGATCGCCCGACGAGATGGAGAGATCGATTGCGGTCTTTGTCCGTATTGCTCGAATTCCCACCTCGGATTCTAGTCTCGCAGGTGAGTGGACTCTTATAGTGATTTTCGCGACGGATGGCGATCGAAAGCTCCAGCGACTTGGGGGCGGGGGGGAGGAAAGAGGGGGACGATGGATTTGCTGATTTTCCTTATTTGCACTCGGGGGCTTACTCTGTGGGCGGGCGTACTCGGTGTCACGTCCGGTGATTTCGTCGTTTCTGTGAGGGCAATGAAGGAAGTTTCACTAAAATGAGGCGTGCTCCTGGACAAATTTCCGTTCTCTCTGTCTCTCTTCTTTTGGCGCTTCCTTTGATGTCTTTCAAATGAGCACTTTTGACTCTGCTTGGTTCCATTAGTGGGTTCAAACTAGAATTACGAAAAATACACGAGAATTAGAGTGAATATTACTTATCCATTTATTGATATTCGTGGAAGTATATAAAGATGCAGATTACTCTATTATGATAGCAAGCTTATTGAGATAAATTTTTGCAATTCCAAGCTCGAATCCATCTCATAACTCAAATTATTCAAATTTTTTCTTTTATCGATATTATTCAAACTTGAAAAGAATGCAATTCAACATGTGTGAAAAGCAAGTAGAACTTAATTGTGGACTGTGGAACCACAGTTCGAGAACGTGGCATATCCATGACGTATTGATTCTTGAATATTCTTTGAAACTTAATGGAAGTGGATTCGATAGTTTTTATTTTTCTTTAGATAAATATATATAATAGTTTGAGCTGAGTCATTTTATCTAAAATTTACAAAATATTTATAGCGAAAATATTACGAACTGATTACCATATTATAAAATGAGGCTATCATCATCTCATAATTACTCGATTGATAAATGAGTTGTACAATCATGGGGATTGAAAACTTTACTTTACGTGTAAAAGATTATTAAATAAAAGAAAAAGGTCCATAATCTTTGAGAACAAAAGTCATTGGACTTTTTTCACAGGCTAAGTTTGAAGTAAAAAGAGTTGTTACCTCACGTGTCAAAAGTCACATGATGTCATTTTAAAAATATCAAAAAGAGTGTGAGTGATATTTTTTTTAAAATCGCAATTAGCTCACACAAACAAAATAATATAAGAACCACACCCCAATGCGTGGTATATGCGATGTTTGGTTGCTCTCACGGATTTATATTCATAATCAAATGATTATAAAATCACAGAAAAATCAGTACACACAAAAAAAGAAGAAGTGGAAGTTAAAGAATAAGTGAAATTCAAGATAAATTATTGGGAAGAGTAACTTAATCAATTTTATAGAAACCAATCTTCAAATCTCTTCATTTATTGGTAATATATACGCATCAATCCCTCATTCGCTTGAAGTCAAATTTTGTAAGCACAAGACAGATTTATAGATCACTCCTTTTTTGGTCAAGCTCATACACTGCTCATTCACTTTGAAAGTATAAAAAAACCAAAACTAAAAGTGAAAAAGTCGCATTCGCAAGCCAACCCCAACCACAAGCATGACGACCCAATGGTGAAGGGATCATGCCATCTTCCATTAATTCACCAGTTCAAATCATGTCCCAAGTGAACTTTTCACCACGGCATTAACAACATTGAGTGGTTTTGGCTCAAATGAGATATTTTGAGATAGACATAACACTTTATGTAATGACAAGAATGGATAATCGTTTTTGATAATCTCTTCCCACATTTTTTAACTTATCAAAAGTTCTCATAAGCAATTGAATATGTTCTCCAAGCATGATAGGCTTGAGGTAAAAAGATTAGGGAAAATTTTAAAAAAGGACCGAAGTGCCCCCATTTTCTCAAATAAGGACCTTAAGTGGACTCTGTTTTAAATAAAAACCTAAAGTGGCCTTGGTTATTTCAAATAAAGGCTTGACCTTATCGATCGTCGGCTAGCTAAATTTTTTGATCGGTCAAGAGTGTTTTCGTCCAAATTTTCTTCCCTTTTTTTCTCTTTTCTTCTTTTTTATTTTTTGGCGTCCGCTGATAGTTGCTAACAAAGGCTGGCGAAGGCTCGACAACCGTCGCAGGCTGTTGGGAAGGGCTGGCAAGGGCTTGCAAGCACTCACCGGTAGTGGGTGAGGACCTGAAAGCCCTCATAGATGGCCACAAGGGGCAGCCTTTGCTTGGGTGAGGTAGGTGAGGCCATCCCTTGCTTGTGGCCAGCATGGGTGGCCCTCGCCCAGCCCTCCGTGGACATCACCGATGGCCGACTGGTCACCGTCGAAGAGGAAGAAGAAGAAGAACCAGGGAAAAAAAAGGAAAGAAAAACAACAAAGGAAAAAAAAAAAGAAGATGGTAAATGACGAAAATACCTTGAATACCGGAAAGTCAAGCCCTTATTTGAAATGGACATAACCACTTCAGACCCTTATTTAAAAGATACACAACCACTTCAGGCTCTTATTTGGGAAAATGAGGACATTTTACATTCTTCTTTGAAACAAGATCTGCTTCAAGCTCTTATTTGAGAAAATGAGAGCACTCCAAGTCCCTTTTTAGAATTTTTCCAAAAGATCATTTGAGAACCAAAACATACAACAAAATGATTGTGCAAATGAAAAGGTAAGTAGCAACAATCGAATGCAGAAGAAGAATCAGATGACTATATTAGATATAAACTTTTGAACTTAGCACACAACTTGTGTAGATAAAGCTTGCCAAAATCAAGAGCCCTTGCACGCACACATGCTTTTGTGACTTCCTGACAAAGGTTGCAGTTAAAATTCTCATGAATTCGAAGATTTGACAATCTCTGTGATGAAAGAAAAAACCATGTTAATTTATCGACTACTCAAAAAGTAAAACTATACTTCTCAAATGGAACCAGAGGTCAACTGACAAATTTGTGTAAGTTCTACAAGACATCAGAGAGAAGCTTAATATCCTCTCTGTTCTTGCAATTTCCGATCATTGACCACGTCCATGCGTTTGGAGCCATTTTTTTTTCTTCATATTAACGGATTCAAGAATTTTATCATACATCTCCTTCACGGTCTCTGCATAATATGACAAGAACCAAATATCAAAGAAAGAACTACACAATTTGTCAATAAACAAATTAGATGGGGAAAAGGAAAAAACCTGTAACCCTTTCAGCACTTGCTTTAGAAGAATACCATAAACTCAAAATTATCGAATACAAGGCTGCAGGCAATCTATTGCCATGAACCGGCCCTGGGAATTCCAACGACAATCACATCAAAACCTTTCACTGCCAAGAGAAATGCAGCTCCGTTTTGTATCAACAAACTAATTCAACCCGGAACCGACATTTAAGAACATGAAGCAACTCAACTTGAAGAAACAATTCGACATGATTAATCCTATCACAGAATCACGTCTCCAACATCAAATCCACAAAAGCAAACACCATGAACGCAATAAAAATACGACATCTCAATTAAACAAGCACAATCCTGACAGCATAATCATCCCTCCGTTTCAACTTGACTAAACCAGGATCCCTCGAATGACTTACTCAGAATTCTTCATCAATCATCAAACGCTCTCACCCCACACCCCAAAACCATATCCAGACATCAAACTCAACCTAAAAAAGCCCCCGCTAACAAAGAACCATCGCTCCGGCATCTACAATCCACGTCGAGATCCCTCGGCAGCAATAAACAAAAAAATCTGATGGGCGAGAAGCGCGCTACCTGCGAAACCGAGGGACTGAGCAGCAGAGGAGAAGGAGGAGCTGAGCTGCGATCTCCACATGCCTGCGGACGAATCCGAGCGCATTCCGCGACTCGGTAGTCATTCGGAGAGACGAATCCGGCCGAGCCGAGATGAACCGGAGGCTTGAGAATGGGGCAGAGCCTGCGAGCTCTCGTGGCGGCGTGCATAGCTCCTGCGCGATCGAATCAACGAGCCGACGAGTTCCTCGCGAGGAGGAAGAAGAAATGAGGTAATGTTCGCCTGCGGCGGCGTCTATGGCCACTTACGGTGTGGAACATTCAGAAAGCTTTTGCAAACGACACTCTCAAATGGAAATGGGCAAATGTTTAGAAATGCTTATTATTTAGCCTAAAAAAAAAATATTATGGCAAGTTGAGAGAAATTTAAATTCCATTTGGGAAGCAAAGTCTTTATGGGATTAATTGACGATATCTTCATTATTCATTTTACTAACATTATTATAATTCATCTTCACAAAAAAATACGATATCTAGCTTTCTAAGTTGAAATTTTTGAGATTAATTGGCCCATTTTGATATAGTGATTAAGGAGAGGATTTGTACATGTATTTAGAATATCGTATAAGTTGAATTTTCTACACGATTAAGTGCAAACAATTTCAAATTTGGTGCCATATGAATTTTATGGTTTATAAGATAGATGATATTGGGCAAATATAAAGAATATGTCTCATTTTTTACCCAATGACTTATTACATACCTCTAAGTTTAAATATGCCAAATACATATGAGTTTTACCTTTGGAGACTCTTTGCACTTATGCATCAATTTGCCTCGCATTCTTAGTTTTTCTCAAAAAAAATGTCTTCCCCATATCCCAAATTCTTATGTCAAAAAAAAAAAGCACTCGAAGCCAACTGAAAATTAAACCATTCAAACGTGGAACAAAAAACTAAAATAAGTTTCAAGGATGGTTTGATCTTTTCAATATTGGATTTTACTTAGATGCATGCGAAAGTTAATTGTAAACAAGGTTTTTCATTGAACTACCCACAGTAAGGTTGGGTTGAAAGCCAAAAAAAAAAAAAAACCACCGATAATAAGAAACGAGCTGTCGTTTTCTAGATTCGAGGGAAATACTCCCATTTTTAACTAGAGCTGCAACTGTATCCCCTCCACCCTCAATCCACAACAGAAAAAACTCCTTCCTTTTGTCAGCCATGGAAACGGACCGCTTAAGCAAATCAAAACTCCAACAGAAAAAGAGAAAAATGCCCAAAACTTCATTACAATCTGATGCATAAAGGCAGAGAGGGTCAATCCTCCAATCTTAATTCCTTTCGATTGACATTCTTTTTACAAAAATGGGTTGTGGGTAGACCCGTTAAACGGGTGGGTCGGGTCGGGTTTGGGTCGGGTCATAAATGGTCCGACCCAAATCGACCCATTTAACCCGTTTATGACCCATTTATCAGAAGTGCAAATTTTTGACCCATACCCGACCCATTTAACGAAACATAAAAAAGCTTATATATATTTTTTAAAATGGTATTGCTAACATGCTTTTATACAATACAAATTTTAAAAATAATTATATAAAAAAATCGAATTTTAATTATTTTTATTTTTTAAAAAAATTAAAATTTTAATTATTTTTAATTTTCTTTTTCTCTTTTCTTTTTTTCTTTTTTCTTCTTCCTCTTCTTTGGCCGGCCGTGACGACGGCCGGCGACCGGCCACGGGCGAGTTGGCTCGCCCGGCTTGCCAACGCCGGCGAGCGCGAGCTCGCCCCTCACCGGATTTGGCGAGGTTGGAGCCTCACCTGACGCCGGCAAGTTCGAGTCTCGCCCGATCGGCGAGGCTCGGGCCTCAGCGGAAGTCGGCGAGGCCTCTGCCTCGCCAGATCCGGTGAGCTCGAGGCTCGCCAGATCGGCAAGGCTCGAGCTCGCCCCTCGCCAGATCCGGCGAGCTCGAGGCTCGCTGGGCGTCGGCGAGGCCTCCGCCTCGCCAGATCCGGCAAGCTCGAGCTCGCTCGACGCCGGCAAGCTTGAGGCTCGCCTAGCCGGTCGCTGGCCATCGCCGTGCCGGCGACCGGAGGAAGAAAAAAAATGAAAGAAAAAAGAAAAAAGAGTTATAATTTCAGTTTTTATAATAAAAAATTATAAAGTTAAAGAGAAGAAAGAGAGATAATGAGGTTTTGAGTGAAAAATGGGTTAATAAATGGGTCATAAACGGGTCAAAGAGCTAACCCATTTAAAACCCATATATCTTAGTGTTAACCCATTAAAACTTATTATGGGTGCTTTATAAGATAAAGCTTGACCCATTAGTGACCCATTTAACTATAAATGGGTTCATAAATGGGTTGCACAACCCATTTAACACCTCTAGTTGTGGGGAGTCGAAACATGCTGTTGCCACCGGAAACACCATAACCAAAAGCAAGAGTTCAAGCGCCAATCCAGAGAAAAACAAACAAATGGAACAAAACGTTCCTCAAATGGAAGCAATTGGGAGTGGCGCAGCATTACTTGTGCGACAAGAAATCAATAATGCAGTGGGCCAGGATACAGGAACTTCAGCTGATGAGGACATAACTGAACATCCTGGGCCCAAACAAGAAGAAGAGAACAAAGGAGAAGAGACAAAGACTGAGGATGAAGACAAAGAGGAAGAGAAGCATGTCGAGGAAGAGAAGGAGATTGAGTCGGAGCGAGAGTTAGAGCCAGAGATGAAACCAGTAGTAGAAGAGGAAGAGGCAGAGCCTGGGAGATTCATATCCCGCAACTTGTCGGATCATTACTTCTCTCCAAGAAGAGATGAGGTAGCGCTAGAAGGGAACATGCCTGGGGGGGCTCTCCTCCGATTACAACTCACCCTGGCATGAACTGGTGAAGGAGGGCGAGAATGGTAAAGTGGTTGTGGAAGAGAAGAATCCAACTGGATTGGAAAAAGGCAGAGGAATGGAAGAAGGAAATTGACTCCACTCTTGATGAGTTACTTGAATGAGTCTTGTGAGATTGGTAGCGTATGGTAACATTTCTATTCCTCCGAATTTCTATTCTTTTGTTCTTCGGAACAAAAAAAGAATAGAAATCCGTTTGGTAATGCCAAGTTGTTTTTCTATTCCCCGAAATAGAAAATTAGCCTAGGAATAAATTTGGAGCAGAAACAAAGAACAAAAAAAGTTACTTCTTGTAAGAACAATTTCTAGAAATAAGCCAATTTTCTTTTTTTATTTTTCTTTATTCCTCTCTCTTGCCACGGCCACCTCCAACAGCCCGGAGCCATCGCCGACCGCTAGTCACTGCCCCCGGTCGCCCTCACCGCCTGTCGCCGATCGCTGCCGCCCACCATCGCCGTTGCACGACTGCCTACCACCGACCTTGTGACATCCAGATTCTTCGACCCTGTCTTCTACTGAATAAATCGGGCATTTCGTTGACGCGTCTATAGGGTTATTCTCGAGCCGATCACTCGAGATAACTAGACTCACGGGAAAGCCATTAAGGATTTTAAGGCAAATAGACTTAGGAATTCGATCAGAGACCATTTCGACCATGTTCATCTTTAGAGATCAAGATCGCACAATATAAAATCGATTCGAAATCGAGATAAAAGGTGGTTCGATCGAGATGCAGCATTAATCGTCGCGACACCACTAAATTGGAAAATTTCGTCGAAAAGACTAAACCGATTTTCTTATTGTTTTGGGACCCCGTGTCCGTATTTGGATCCTTGAGATTTTCACGACAATCGAGAGTCGCCAATGAGTCGAGTGGGTTCATAGTGGCTCGAAGAAAATCGACCACCAGTCATTTGCATTTAAAAATTTCTGAAAGTTACCCGGTAGCCTAGGTCACGCTAAAAACGCGTCGAATGAAAATTAACCGCCAATTCGAGTCCGATTTCAGAAATTGAAGTTTTGGCCATGTCACAATAAATTTTAGGTGAAAGATCGTCTCGAGAAGATTTTCGGAGATTCGGAAATTTTACGGAAATTGGGTTCGGACGTTGCGGAAATTTGGCGAGAAGTTCGGATTGGCTAAATTAATGGGAAATTTGTCTTCCGGTACGAGCTTTGTGTGTGTCGGAGATTTATGGAAAATTTCTTGGGATTTTTCTACATCAAAATTTGATCTCAATGTGAAGAGATTGGAATTGAAATTTAGTTCGAACTTAGTTAAAATCGAATCTTAAGATGGGGTGTGCAACATTGGTATCAATTTGGATTTTTTGGTGGATTCTTGAATGAGGAAAATGCAGAGACGATCAATGAATGATCAATTGAATTTGTGAGAATCAAATTGATATGAAATCAAGAGAGAATGGTTGTGCAATTTAAGCCATCTCCCCCAAATTCGTGTACCCCCACCTAGCCACAACATTTGGACCATTTTGGGCACAGAAAGGGTGTCGTGGTGGATCATTGAAAGCCAAGTATATATGCGTAGCGCAGATTGGTTTGTGTAAGATATTTTGTAAAATATCAAGCCAAAAGTTTACCCCCACCTCTTCCTCATCCTCTCCATCTTGCTGCCGTGAACTGCTTCTCTCTCCTTTTCATCCTTTCTTGCGTGCGACACCTCCATCAGCAACTGAAGAAGACCAAGCTTCTTCCTTCGAAAAATTTTCTTCGTCCGCCAGTTGCACCGAAGACCGATCCACCAAGAAGCCAGCTCACGGGATCTTCACTGGAGCTGCTCCGTGTTTTGTGTCTTCATCAGCCCACGTCTTGGTCAATTTCCCACCGTGTGAAGTTCTTGGTTGACCACTTGAAGCCACGATTCCACCGAGTTGATCGGCCACTCACGCCAGCTCCACACTCCACCAAACCGCGCGTCTCTGCCAGCGTTTCTTTCCCCACGGAGTTGCCATTGAAATCCCTTGAAGCACCAACGTTGACCCTTGCTCAGCCAACGTGCGACAGCTGCCTCTTCTTCGGCCAACACCGCAATCCATCGAAGACCATCGAAAACTGCCGCAGCTGCTTCGCCGTCCACGCGTCTAAGCTGCTTCTGCGTGGGCTCTCTTCATCATTCGGTCCAAGTCTCCAAGCTTGGTCAGCGTTCAGCGAAGAAGAACGCCTGCCAGCTACCTTCGTCCGTGAGGTCTTCCACGAAGCAAATCCGTGGCCGCGTCTTCCCCAGCTCAGCCACCGGAGCTGCTTCTGTCTTCGGTCCAACAGCCAGCAGTTGGGCCATTGAAGCCCATGAATTGATTTCAACAGAACCAGCAACTTCTTTGGGCCTTCTTCTTCAGCCATGAAGCCTGCGAAGTCTAAGTCCAGCAGCCCATCAACTGAAATTTGAGGCCCAATTACCAGCAAAGGAATTTGAAGCCCAAGTAAATTCAGTCCAGAAATTTCAGCAGGTCCAATTCAACTTGGGTCTAGCCCAAAAGCAGGAACAAATCTCAGTTGGGCTGAGATTTGTTGGGGCCAAGCTTAAGGCCCGGTCCAAGCCCGCCGGTGTTGTCGAAAAGTCCGATTTCGCCGCCGCATCGCCGTCGCGGTGATTCGGTCTCCTTTTGTCAAGTGAGTTTTACTCACTAAAGCTTTCTTAGTTTGCTAATTATACTTAAGGTTGGTTAGATTTATTTAAATGCAATTAGGTGGTTAGATTAGTTTAGGTCAATGAAATTAGAGACTTAATGATGCATGTTAGGTGGTTAGAAATAGACATTAGCAAGTAGACATGCCATGTTATTTATGGAGCAAGTCTCGGTAATTTTCCGGGCTTGTCTCAGTATCCAATTCGGCATTATAAGCCTAAATTGGATTTTTATAATTATTTATTTAATTTTCGAGATTAATTATTTAATTATTTATTTTTCCGGAAATTCAACCGGGATGGCCGGTGACCGGAATTTCGTGCTGATTGTCATGGTGCAGTCCGTTTATTTATTTGAGCTTCATTTGGTGCTAAAGTAATTTATGAGTGAATTTAATATTTATTCCTAAATTGAATCTTGAGAGGGTCGGGTGGGACCGTAAAGCCACTAGATCTTGAGAGGGTCGGGTGGGACCGTAAAGCCACTAGATCTTGAGAGGGTCGGGTGGGACCGTAAAGCCACTAAATGTTGAGAGGGTCGGGTGGGACCGTAAAGCCACTAGATCTTGAGAGGGTCGGGTGGGACCGTAAAGCCACTAAATTTAGGGGATTGCTTGGTGTAGGATGAATGACCTAGAAATGGTTTGTCTGACATGAAATCGACTAGGTCGATTTGATCAATGCTTCGATTGGTGATATGATTGTTTGAATACTTATTGAACTGTACTAATATGCATATGGAATCTGAGGCCAAGGTAAGTCCTCCAACTCGTGCCGTGTTTAGGCAGCCTATAGTGTATTGGCTTACTAATCGAGTCTTAGGGGGTAGGACTCGCTGAGACGTGGTCTCATTGGTTATTGAATAACCATTTCGGGGACCCTAAGGAGAAGCTAAGGAAGAGGAACCTAAAGGAGAAAGACTTTTGAAGAAGAAGATGATCAGAGAGGGATCTTAAATATAACCCAGATGTGGACCGAAATCCCATCCCTTTTGTAAACCCCGTCTTAGCATTGATAGGTGTGAGGCAAGTATGTTATGAATAGTATTGTAAATATACTATGAGTTGTGCTGTTAATGAAAGTGTGGTTGTGAATTTCAATATGAAAAATATGGCCTACTTTCCTATCCCATTGTTTTATTGTCTGGGGATTTATAACTGCTTCCGCATGTGCTTAATAAAAAGAAAGGGTCGGCGATACATAGTCCTGGGATATCGCATTCTAAAATCGACCAAGTAGAAGGATGTGCGCGCGTCCGAGGATCGGGGCGTGACATCCCCTTTTTGTGGTATCAGAGCTAAGTTCAAGATTGGAGTGATAAGGAGCGTTGACCATGGGATAGTTAGTAAGAAAAGCCTTTAAATTCATGATGGTGCATGTCTATGTCAGCTGAATGCTAGAATTGTTTGTTGTGTGAGGATCGCTCATCTTCTAATCCAGTGTGGATGTGGAAGACGGGTTGTAGTGTAAAGACTGAACCATGAGCGAGTAGGAGTTGAGAACTCCTAGTGAGAGGACAATGTCCTCTGTGACTCGGGATGAAGCACCGACAAAGGTCAGTACCCGAGGTGGTTGTGGCAGAGTATTGGCTCTGGCCAGCTCGAGTGTAAGAGTACCATCGCAGGTTGGTACTAGTGTAGTAGCGTCGAATGATCCTAAGTTCGATAGGATCGTTTTGATGCTAGTATTCCTTGGGAATTGGATGAGCCAGGAGGCTCAAGATCGAACCGCCATTAGTGTTGCAATTGCAGTTGTCGCCTCACCTGCTGAGATCCAGAGTGGAGATGTGATCCGAGAGCGAGTCTTTGCATTCGAGCCGAGGTACAGATCCAGTTTGGGTAGAAATGGAAATCGGTCAGAGAAAAGATCGAGGTCGAGAGTGGTCCTAACAGACTGATGAGGCAACCAGAAAGAGTACATGCTTTCACCTGATAGAAGATAGAAGACGCACCAGATAGGTATCGGAATTGTAGAAGGAAGTATGGATAAATCCAGTGTTTGAGTATGACTAGAACCTATTGTGATGATGACCAGCATGGCCATCAGGCGAAAGACTGTCAATGAAAGTCTAAGGTAGCATAGACTTCGCTACTGCGGCCAGAATGCCACTAGGATGGCGAAAGGAATGGGAGTAGAATGGATCTTGCACCGATTAGAGAAAAAATGTATTGGAGGTGATTTTATCAAAGTAACATATCAGAGTTTTGTGCTAATTTGGTAGAACTTAAATTGTTGAAGTAAAAGTGAAAGAGAAGGGAATCACTAGCAATAGTTTTGCTTGACTAGTTGCTGAGGTGTGAGTTTGACGCCGCATGAATAGTGTGGGCTCAAGGAGCATCTAGTGATAATGAATCACGATCTTGGAGTAAGCCAGTTTAATCCATTAACATGTGAAAGTGTCGAGGTTATTGGGAGTCGAAAAGAATATTCAATTTCATTAATCTCATTGGCTAAAGATAATCCGTTTGTTAGACTGAGGTTGCCAAGATTGATTTGACAGTTGTAGTGGATGTGTCAGTTGAGAAATAGAATGAGAAGAAGGTGGCCGTGATACAGAAAATTTCTAAGATGGTTCCAAAGGAATTGCTTGAGTTACCGCCAGAAAGAGAGATAGAAAGTGCGATCGAACTAGCACCAAGATGGAGCTACTCTTGAAGGTTTCTTACCAGTTGTTGTTGTCTGAACTGGTAGAATTGAAAATGCAGATGTGAAGATTGATGAATGAGGTATTCGTGCATATCAGTGTATCACTTTGGGGAAACATTAGTTTTGTTTGTAAGAAGAAGAAAGATGGTTTATTGCGAGTGTGCATCAACCATTGTCAGCTCAATCAGGTAACGATCAAGAACAAGTATCCGTTACCGAGGATAGATGACTTGTTTGATCAATTGCGAGGAGCGTCAATATTCTCGAAGATCGATTTGAGAACAGGATATCATCAGCTGAGAATTAAGATGGAGGATATTCCTAAGTCAGCGTTTCGTACTCGGTATGGTCACTATGAGTTTACAGTGATGCCATTCGGGTTGACGAATGCTCCAGCTGCCTTCATGGATATGATGAACCGAATATTCAAGGAATATCTAGATCAGTTTGTGATCGTGTTCATTGATGATATCTTGGTCTATTCGAGGAGTGATGAAGAGCATGAGAATCACCTGAGATTAGTACTCCATACCTTAAGGACGCATCGGTTGTATGCTAAGTTTAGCAAATGCGAGTTTTGGTTGACTCGTGTTGCGTTCTTAGGTCATGTGATTTCCGGAGAAGGAATCTCTGTCGACCCGAGCAAGATAGAAGCCGTAATAAAGTGGCCAAGACCGACTACAGTGACAGAAATAAGAAGTTTTCTAGGTTTGGCAGGGTATTACAGACGGTTTGTAGAAGGTTTCTCGGTGTCAGCATCACCTCTAAGTAAGCTCACGAAGAAAAACGAGAAGTTCATATGGATAGACAAGTGCGAGCGTAGTTTTCAAGAGCTGAAGGAAAAGCTGACTACCGCACCTGTGCTAACAAATCCATCTGGTCCTGGAGGATTCGAGATCTATAGTGATGCATCATTTAGAGGGTTGGGTTGCGTGCTGATGCAACATGGTAGGGTTGTTGCATACGCTTCCCGATTGAGACCTCATGAACAGAACTATCCAACGCATGACTTAGAACTCGCAGCCATTATCTTTGCCCTGAAGATTTGGAGACACTACTTGTGCGGGGAAAAGTTTCAGATCTTCACGGACCATCAAAGTCTCAAGTATTTATTTTCTCAGAAGGAGTTGAACATGAGACAACGCAGATGGATGGAATTGCTGAAAGACTATGACTGTGATATTTTATATCACCCAGGAAAGGCGAATAAGGTCGTCGATGCTTTAAGTCGAAAGTCTTTAGTGGCTCATATACTGATTAAGGAGTGGAATTTAATCGAGAGAGCTCGGGATTCGGTATTCAAGTTTGAGGTAGGCCACCTCTCGAGTTTTATGGCCACCCTCAAAATTGAACCGGATGTCCAGGTCAGAATTAAACAACTCCAACCGACAGACCCAGATGTACAGAGAATTCTTCAGGAAGACGCAGATAAAAGGAAAGCTGATTTTCAGATTGCTGATGACGGAACTTTAAGATTCCAAGGACGATTGGTTGTACCTGACGATGTAGAGCTTAGAAAAGAAATTTTATCTGAAGCACATCGTAGCAGTTACAACATTCATCCTGGAAG
The DNA here is from genome assembly GCA_017140255.1 of Eucalyptus paniculata subsp. matutina. NCBI lineage: Eukaryota > Viridiplantae > Streptophyta > Magnoliopsida > Myrtales > Myrtaceae > Eucalyptus > Eucalyptus paniculata. Next base: position 40,354,415 of record CM029442.1, read on the forward strand.
CACTAAGATGTATCAGAACCTACGTCAACACTACTGGTGGTCGGGTATGAAGGCGCACATCGCTAAGCATGTCGCCAAGTGTTTGACATGTCAACAAGTAAAAGCTCAGCATTGCAAGCCGGGAGGACTTCTGCAACCTCTCGCAATCCCAGAGTGGAAATGGGAACATATCATGATGGACTTTGTGACCGGACTACCGAGGAGTCAAAGAGGAAATGATTCAATTTGGGTAGTAGTCGACAGGCTGACGAAGTCGGCTCACTTTATTGCAGTTCGAAAGGACCTCAGTTTAGATAGGCATGCAGACCTATATGTGCACCAAGTGGTTCGAATGCATGGAGTGCCGGTTACGATAACATCTGATAGAGACCCGAGATTTAGTGCTGCTTTTTGGAAGAGCTTGCAAAGTGCCCTTGGTACAAAGCTTCAGTACAGTACGGCATATCATCCTCAGACGGATGGCCAGTCCGAGAGGACAATACAGACCTCGAGGACATGCTGAGAGTGTGTGTTATAGACTTCAAAGGAAGTTGGGAAGATCATCTTCATCTCGTAGAATTTGCCTACAATAACAGTTATCAACAGAGTATTCAGATGGCTCCTTTTGAAGCACTGTATGGCAGAGCGTGCAGAACTCCAATGTGTTGGGATGAAGTCAGGGAAAGAAAGATAACAGGCCCAGAGTTGATTCAGCAGTGAGTAGATGCCGTGGCAGTGATCAGAGAAAGATTAAAGACAGCGCAGAGCAGGCAGAAAAGTTATGCAGATAAGCGTCGAAGGTCTTTGGAATTCCAAGTTGGTGATCACGTTTTTTTCCTGAAGGTGTCACCAATGAGGGGAACTTCGCGCTTTGGTAAGAAAGGCAAACTGAGTCCGAGGTACGTAGGTCCGTTTGAGATTCTTGAGAGAATCGGAACCTTAGCGTATCGTCTTGCATTGCCGCCAAGATTGGCACAAGTGCATGATGTCTTTCACGTGTCGATGTTAAGGAAGTATGAGCCTGACCCGACCCACGTGCTCAATTTCGAGGAATTGGACGTGGATGACTGTGTGTCATACGTCGAAAGACCGGTCCAGATTGTCGATCGCAAAGAGCAAGTTCTGCGTACAAAGACTATTCCCTTAGTCAAAGTGGTCTGGTAACACCACGATACAGAAGGAGCGACATGGGAGACTGAGGAGTCAATGAGAGAATTGTACCCCCACCTTTTTGATCAAGTCTTGTAGGGTTTAAATTTCGAGGACGAAATTTTTATAAGAGGGGAAGAGTTGTGACATCCAGATTCTTCGACCCTGTCTTCTACTGAATAAATCGGGCATTTCGTTGACGCGTCTATAGGGTTATTCTCAGAGCCGATCACTCTCGAGATAACTAGACTACCTGGGAAAGCCATTAAGGATTTTAAGGCAAATAGACTTGAGAATTCGACCAGGAATCGGTTTCTCGACCATGTTCATCTTTAGAGGTCAGTACGGCACAATATAAAATCGATTCGAAATCAGAGATAGGCTGGTTCGACTGAGATGTGTGGCTAATCGTGGGTGACACCACTAAATTGGAAAATTCTCGTCGACCAAGACTAAACCGATTTTCTTATTGTTTTGGGACCCTGTGTCCGTATTTGGATCCTTGAGATTTTCACGATAATCGAGAGTCGCCAATGAGTCGAATGGGTTCATAGTGGCTCAAGAAAATCGACCACCGTCATTTGCATTTAAAAATTTCTGAAAGTTACCCTGCAGAAATTTAGCCTATGTCACGCTAAAAACGCGTCGAATGAAAATTAACCGCCAATTCGAGTCCGATTTCAGAAATTGAAGTTTTGGCCATGTCACAATAAATTTTAGGAGCATCGACTCAGTCTCAGAAGATTTTCGGAGATTCGGGAAATTTTACGGAAATTGGGTTCGGACGTTGCGGAAATTTGGCAGAAGTTCAGATTGGCTAAATTAATGGGAAATTTGTCTTCCGGGCTGAGCCTGTGTGTGTCGGAGATTTATGGAAAATTTCTTGGGATTTTTCTACATCAAAATTTGATCTCAATGTGAAGAGATTGGAATTGAAATTTAGTTCGAACTTAGTTAAAATCGAATCTTAAGATGGGGTGTGCAACATTGGTATCAATTTGGATTTTTTGGTGGATTCTTGAATGAGGAAAATGCAGAGACGATCAATGAATGATCAATTGAATTTGTGAGAATCAAATTGAGATAGAATCAAGAGAGAATGGTTGTGCAATTTAAGCCATCTCCCCCAAATTCGTGTACCCCCACCTAGCCACAACATTTGGACCATTTTGGCTTCTAGAAGAGGGTGTCATGGTGGATCATTGAAGACCAAGTATATATGCATGGCCTAGATTGATTTGTGTAAGATATTTTGTAAAATATCAAGCCAAAAGGCCCCCACCTCTTCCTCATCCTCTCCATCTTGCTGCCGTGAACTGCTTCTCTCTCCTTTTCATCCTTTCTTGCGTGCGACACCTCCATCAGCAACTGAAGAAGACCAAGCTTCTTCCTTCGAAAAATTTTCTTCGTCCGCCAGTTGCACCGAAGACCGATCCACCAAGAAGCCAGCTCACGGGATCTTCACTGGAGCTGCTCCGTGTTTTGTGTCTTCATCAGCCCACGTCTTGGTCAATTTCCCACCGTGTGAAGTTCTTGGTTGACCACTTGAAGCCACGATTCCACCGAGTTGATCGGCCACTCACGCCAGCTCCACACTCCACCAAACCGCGCGTCTCTGCCAGCGTTTCTTTCCCCACGGAGTTGCCATTGAAATCCCTTGAAGCACCAACGTTGACCCTTGCTCAACCAACGTGCGACAGCTGCCTCTTCTTCGGCCAACACCGCAATCCATCGAAGACCATCGAAAACTGCCGCAGCTGCTTCGCCGTCCACGCGTCCAAGCTGCTTCTGCGTGGGCTCTCTTCATCATTCGGTCCAAGTCTCCAAGCTTGGTCAGCGTTCAGCGAAGAAGAACGCCTGCCAGCTACCTTCGTCCGCGTCCGCGAGGTCTTCCACGAAGCAAATCCGTGGCCGCGTCTTCCCCAGCTCAGCCACCGGAGCTGCTTCTGTCTTCGGTCCAATAGCCAGCAGTTGGGCCATTGAAGCCCACGAATTGATTTCAACAGAACCAGCAGCCTCTTTGGGCCTTCTTCTTCAGCCATGAAGCCTGCAAAGTCTAAGTCCAGCAGCCCATCAACTGAAATTTGAGGCCCAATTACCAGCAAAGAAATTTGAAGCCCAAGTGAATTCAGTCAAGAATTTCAGCAAGCCCAACCCAACTTGGGTCTGGCCCAAAAGCAAGAAACAAATCTCAGTTGGGCTGAGATTTGTTGGGCCTAAGCTTAAGGCCCAGTCCAAGTCCGCCGGTGTCGTCGAAAGTCCGATTTCGGCCGCCGTTGCGGTGATTCGGTCTCCGCTTTTGTCAAGTGAGTTTTACTCACTAAAGCTTTCTTAGTTTGCTAATTATACTTAAGGTTGGTTAGATTTATTTAAATGCAATTAGGTGGTTAGATTAGTTTAGGTCAATGAAATTAGAGACTTAATGATGCATGTTAGGTGGTTAGAAATAGACATTAGCAAGTAGACGTGCCATGTTATTTATGGAGCGAGTCTCGGTAATTTTCCGGGCTTGTCTCAGTATCCAATTCGGCATTATAAGCCTAAATTGGATTTTTATAATTATTTATTTAATTTTCGAGATTAATTATTTAATTATTTATTTTTCCGGAAATTCAACCGGGATGGTGGACCGAATTTCGTGTCGATTGTCATGGTGCAGTCCGTTTATTTATTTGAGCTTCATTTGGTGCTAAAGTAATTTATGAGTGAATTTAATATTTATTCCTAAATTGAATCTTGAGAGGTCGGTGGGGACCAAAGCCCACTAGATCTTGAGAGGGTCTGGTGGGGACCAAGTAAATCCACTAGATCTTGAGAGGCGGGTGGGACCCAGTAAAGCCACTAAATGTTGAGAGGGTCGGGTGGGACCGTAAAGCCACTAGATCTTGAGAGGGTCGGGTGGGACCGTAAAGCCACTAAATTTAGGGGATTGCTTGGTGTAGGATGAATGACCTAGAAATGGTCTGTCTGACATGAAATCGACTAGGTCGATTTGATCAATGCTTCGATCGGTGATATGATTGTTTGAATACTTATTGAACTGTACTAATATGCAGATGGGATCTGAGGCCAAGGTAAGTCCTCCAACTCGTGCCGTGTTTAGGCAGCCTATAGTGTATTGGCTTACTAATCGAGTCTTAGGGGGTAGGACTCGCTGAGACGTGGTCTCATTGGTTATTGAATAACCATTTCAGGACCCTGAGGAGAAGCTAAGGAAGAGGAACCTAAAGGGGAGAAAGACTTTTGAAGAAGAAGATGATCCAGAGAGGGATCTTAAATATAACCCAGATGTGGACTGAAATCCCATCCCTTTTGTAAACCCTGTCTTAGCATTGATAGGTGTGAGGCAAGTATGTTATGAATAGTATTGTAAATATACTATGAGTTGTGCTGTTAATGAAAGTGTGGTTGTGAATTTCAATATGAAAAATATGGCCTACTTTCCTATCCCATTGTTTTATTGTCTGGGGATTTATAACTGCTTCCGCATGTGCTTAATAAAAAGAAAGGGTCGGCGATACATAGTCCTGGGATATCGCATTCTAAAATCGACCAAGTAGAAGGATGTGCGCGCGTCCGAGGATCGGGGCGTGACAGACCTACTGTCGCCACACAGCCCATCGGCCGCTGACGATTGCCGGTGGCCGCGGGAGGGGGCAGCCGATGGGCTGTGCGGTGATGATAGGTGGTGACGGTCGGTGGCCAACAGTTGTGCAGCGGCGGCGGCGGTAGGCAGTGACGATCGGTGGCTAGTGGTCGTGCAGTAGCGGCGGCGGGTGACAACGGCTAGCGATCCATGAGCAAGAATAAAAAATGAATAAATACTAAAATGAAACTATTGCATTACCAAACGCATTTCTATTCTTTTTCTATTCCAAGAGTAGAAATTTTATGTATTTACCAAATGGGTTCTTTTACTCAGAAATTGTTCCTCGGAATAGAAATAGAAAAGAACTATTTTTGAAAAGAAACTCTTCCCCAGTCAAGCATGCGCAGCCTTAATGGCTGAGTTCTAATAATAGAGACATGTATTCAGGATCAAAAGGTCACGGTTACAAGTTTGCAGACATGTCTTAACGTGGATTATGTTTATGCTAATCTACACAACCCGTTCTTTTCCCTTGATTTCAATACATTTACTATGGATTTGGACATAGACATGAAGGCCAAGAACTACAAACATCTCATACTTGACTGTTTGAGCTGGTTTTCTGATCGAGATGGTTGACTCTAGAAAAAGTTTACGGAACCAAGTTTCTGTGCTGGAAGTCGTGGCTGATTTAGCAAGTGGAGAAGTAGCGAAGAGCAACTAAATCGAAGAAGCAGCACTGTGAGAATAATTTCCATAACTAATCTCAAGCAGCCTTTAATGTGTTAGTTACTTAGAATAACAGTCATGTAGTTTGGTTCTCGATGCTGAATATTGTCAGAACAGAGAACAGACTTGAGGTTGGAGCCTCGAATGCAATTTATATGATTTGATATGCATGCATTGGGGCTGGAGAGATGATCCCAATTTCTATGTAAAAGAAACTCCCAAGGGATGCTGTCACCTTGCGGTGTTACTGTCACACCCCGAACCTTAAGCGTGCACACATCCCTCAGTAGTCATCAAATTGCGATGTTCTCAGGACGTGTCGCTGAATCATTCATTTTATTTTATTTTATTTATTTTATTTATTTATTATTTATTTTTTTTGGTATTGGAGGAACCGGCTTGCAGCCGACAGCCGCGCCGTAAACCCCCAAGTGACACTTAGCCAGGAGGACCCACCACCCCTGAGTCACACTTAATACACCTAGCGCCTCCCCTGGGTTTTGAACCCTTCACCTCTTCGTTGAGGATCAGTAGAGTTTTATCCAGTGGAGCCACCACGGCCGGTGGTTGAATCATTCATTTTATTGCACACGTGAAAGCAAAATAAACAGTCTCCAGACACTAACAAACATGAGATAAAAAAGCAAGACAACCAATTTAAACAAAACACACTTTATAAACACAACCGGTTTATACACAAAAGGTTTGACTAAAAAAAAAACCTCTAGGCCATCTACACTTTGGACCCTTCAGCCTCGGGCTCTGGATCCTCCATGCTACGGCCTTGAAATTGGTAACCCACGACGGGGTGAGATAAAAATCTCAAAGAGTCTACACCCTAAACCCTGATTAGGAAGATAATTCACTTAGAGGCAACCTAAGCACACATCATATAAGACTTACCTCGCCTCAGCACCTTCCTATATGTTAGCACATCTCATTTACCATATATAAACGCAACAAGCGTACATCAATAACTGGAACACTTCATGACATATATGAATCAATCACAGGCTCCCGATTATAAAACCAAATTGTTATAACACGTCCCATTCTGTGCCTCATAATTTTTCCCCATAATCAAGTGCGGCTTTTTCACTCAATCAAGCGTTTCAGTTATTATGACCCATTGGTCATATCCAGCTCAACAGTTGGCATGCATAACCGGGCGTTGTCCCGTTTTGTTGGGCATAGTAACGTCTACATCTAGACGGCATTTTACATAGGAGCATCGATCTAGCCTCCACTACGATCGACATTTATTGTCAAGGGCATTCCACATAGGAGCATCGTCCGCCCAACTTTCATCAAGTGATAGGTTCTCATAGTGATCACACGCACATCCAATCTCGACCAAGGACATCGTGCTTTGCACTCAAATGCCTCAATTTCAAATAATGTACTTGGCCAATTTTCTTCATATTAAAGACACCCGGTAAAATAGTTGTGTGTGGACACATGATTAGATTGAACTATAAAATGTGATATCCTCTCTTTTAAAAATTTCACGATTTTATATAGTACCTAAAAACATTTTTAGCGTCAAAACCCGACACCTGGTATTTTTCTAATGGAATACCAAAAAAATCCATATTTTTGAAATAATAAATCAAAAATCATCAATCAACATTCAGTTGCATAAATTAGCACTCAATTGCACAACCAATGCTACCACGATGATCAGCATGAAATTCTAACGACCGGCTATCCCGATATAATTTTCGCTAATTAATAAATAATTAAATAAATTGCAAAACACTTAAATTAAAGCACTTAATTAAATGTACATAACCTAACCGAGCTAATTTAACTTAACTAACTAAAATAATTAATCTAAACTAACTACATTAATCTAGATAACCTAACTAAATAATCTAACTAAATAATCTAACCATCTAGTCTAGGTAACTAATTTATTCTAACTAATCTAGTTACAAGAACTAACCCTCACTAATCCACCTTAAGCATAACTAACCTCCTAATTAAAGTTTAAGAGGTAAACTCACTGGATTAGCTAATAAACCGGTTCACGATGACGGCAACATGAAGGCAAGCGAAACTCGGGCCTACGACGACACCAAAGGAAGTTCGGACTGGGCTGAAAAAGCCCACAAGGCCCACGGTTGGGTTGCTCGGTTCTGGTTCTAGACCGTGCTGGCTTTGGTGGCTTGCAATTGGGCTCAGCTGAGCTAGACTCGGCGCGAGGACGGCGGCCGGTCGAGGGGTTGGTCACTGGCCACGACTGGAATGACCGGGCAGACCGGTGGCCATGCGTGAGATGAAGCAACGAAGGAGCAGTTTCGGGCGGTGAGGGGGTGCGTTGGGGGTTGAATTGAGGGGAGCGAGATGGCAAGTCGGTGGGATGGGGATGATGAGGGATGGAGCGGCTACGGATGATGATACAATAGCAAATAAAAAAGAAGAAGAAGAAGAAATGATGGGGAACAACACTAGCAAAGAGGCAGAGGAGGTCAGTGGTAGAGAGAAATTGGAGGAAAGCTTGAAGCGTGCGTGGAAGTGAAAATGAAAAGAAGGAGCAGCCGTGGCCTTCAGCTGAGGTAGACAATGCAAGAGGGGAGGGAACAAGGTCTTCAAAGGTCAAAGAAAATATCTCATACCATCAATGCTTGGTCCCCAAAGTCCACATGTTAATCTCCATGGTCCCCTAATACTTTCTTGCAAATACTTTCTCACAAATAGCAAATTTTGGACAGCAAAATGGCAAGTTTCCTCTCCCATCCGAATTTCACTTTCATTTTCCAATTTATCCGAAATCCGATTTTTCCGAAAAATCCCGGACTCGAAGAAATTTCTCCGAAAGATGAGGCGACGTCTTATAAATGAATTGTGACATGCTCGAACATCCGATTCCTGAAACCGAATTCAATTTCGTTGTTAATTTCAATCGGACGCGATTTTAGTGTGACCTAACCTACCAAGTAGCTTTTAGAAATTTTTAACATGTTTGACCCATAGTCAATTATTTTCAATCCACATTGTGCATCTCCGATTCATAGACGACTCTCGGTTGTCGTAAAAATCTCAAGATTTCAATTATAGGCACTGGGTGCAAAGTTGGTAGAAAAATCGATTTAGTCCCGTTTGACGCGAATTTTGTAGTTAGGTGGAATCACCTACAATTTAATTACATGTCTCTGTCGAATCGACCTATCTCAGGTCTCTAATCGATTTTAATGGTGCCGTATTGACCCTTGCCGATTAGTACGGTCGAGCAGTCGATTTTTGATCGAATTCTCAAGTCTGTCACATTTATATTCCTTAACGATTTCACCAAATAGATTAGTTATCTCGTGAGTGGCCAAATTAGAGAAAAAGACTATAGACGCGTCGATGAAAATCTCATTTCATAAAGTCGGGCAAGGTCGAAAATTGGGATGTCACAATTACACTCTTAGAAGACGAAGTTGAAATCAAAAGGATCCTTGAATCACATAAGGTGATCAAATCATAATCAAAGAGTCATGGAGGCTAGATTTAAAGTACTAAAACAAGTACACTAGCTCAAATGCAATTTGAACATCTAGCTATATCTGAAATAATGACTACAATATTGACACTTCATTTTAAGACATCAAATGAATAGCGGGAGTGTATCAAAATTTTATTTTGAACTCGGAATACCTAAGACTAATGTTCTTATAATATCTGAATGCAAGTCCTTGGCGGAGAAAATTTCGTGACCGGTAGTTTCGAAAGTGGAGAGCCACATCTCTAGAACCACATCAGAAAGATCCATTTTTCATGCTTAGATATAAGCAGAGCAATTTTTTTCCAAATCGTAGTCTATGAGCTTGGAGCCTGGTATGATCACATTTTCAATAATCATTCAACGTGGACATCTTTATTTCTGAGATGCCTGACAATGTGGTAATGTGCCTATCCTAATTTTGATGGATTAGTTATATAAGAAGCCGAGGTTTGGTATCAATTCTTCCCCAGATAGAGGGAACTCTCACTCATCCTGACTAGATTATTGAATATATATATATCAAAATCATCCACGAAATTGTTGATGACCTTATATTATGCATTAGAAGATGAAAACACGAAACCCCACTGCTCTTTGGCTGTATATCGGAAAAAAAAATAGTGTTACTGAGAATTGTTGATTTTGTCACTGTCAAATTACGTTGCGATATCCTATCGAAACAGGATAACCGTGTCTAGCAAATCAGCTTCTAATTAATCATCTCTGGAGATTGTCTTCTCTGCCGTTTATTTCAAGGATTTCTTCAAGAGAAGACTTTAAGTAGGCATTATTGGAGATGGTGCTACAAAAAAAAATGAAGCAGCTGTAACAACGGAATGGTAGACCCATCTACTTGCATACACGCTCGAAAAAAATTCAGGAAATGAAGGGTTCATCAGGATTTGATTACAAGGTGTTGTTGAGCTTTAGGGGATTATATACTTGAGCAGGTATTATCGACTTCCTTTGTATTGACCTGATCGATGCGGGAATCCATGCTTACAGAATTGATGAAGAACTGTGCATTGGGGTAGAGATTGGCATTAAACATCATGCTAGTTTTCTTGGATGTGGAACCTTCTGAGGTTTGGTAGCAGGAAACAAGAGGCGATACAGTGAAGGAACTATTAGCGAATAGAAGGCCACTCCATGGAAGTTCGAGCACTAAGGGGAGGGGACGTATAAAGCATGCCCGACAGATCATTCAGAAATCATGCCAAAAGTGGCATTGTTCACCGAGGTTTGACTTATTCTTAGCTTAACTATATGTTGTAAGTCCATTTTCATTCTTTCACTTGGCGAATAATTTCAACAAGGATTCTGTCCAAACTAGGGGTGCGTTTGTTTGCACTATGTTTCTGTTCCCAGGAACAAAAATTTCTGTTTTTTTGTTCCTGGGAACAAAAAAGGAACAGAAACGCGTTTGCGTGTGTTTTTGTTCCTTTATTGTTCTTTTGTTCCCAGGAACAAAAAAGAAACAGAAACAAGAAACAAAAAAAAGTTGTTTCTTGTTTCTGGAACAAAATCTAGAAACACTTCTCTTTTTTATTTTTTTTTCTTTTCTTCTTCTTTTTTCTTTGGCCGGTCGCCGGCAACCGGCCGACGAGGGCCGGCGGCCTCGCCCAGCCATGGCGAGGCTCACCGGCCCCCGGCGAGGCCGAGCCTGGCCGTGGCTAGGTGAGGCTCGGCCTCGCCTTGGCTGGGCGAGCTCGAGCTCGCCTAGCCAGGCGTGAGGTCGGGCGAGCTCGATCTCACCCAGATCCGGCGAGGCCGAGCTCGCCCAGCCAAGGCGAGGCTCGGCCTCGCCCGACCACCGCCAGGTCGGCGTCGCCTGGCGGTGGCCCGGCGAGGCCGAGCCTCGCCGGCCGCTGGGTGAGCTCGGCCTCGCTGGATCTGGGCGAGCTCGAGCTCGCCCAGCCAAGGCAAGGCCGAGCCTCGCCCAGCCACGGCCAGGCTCGGCCTCACCGGGGGCCGGCGAGCCTCACCGTGGCTGGGTGACGCCGCCGGCCCTCGTCGGCCGGTCGTCGGCCATGGCCGAGGTCGGCGACCGGCCAAAGAAGAAAAAAGAAAAAAAGGAAAATAAATAAGAAAAATAAGAAAGAAATAGAAAAATTAAATAAAAATATTAAAAAATTAAAAGAAATAAAAAATTATACAAATTTACCAAACGTGTTTCTATTCTTTTTTTATATTTCTGGAATAGATTTACCAAACGCATTTTTTTGTTCAAAAATTGTTCCCTGGAATAGAAAAACTTTTTTCTATTTCTGTTCCCAGAAACAATTTTTAAACAGAAACGTTACCAAACGCACCCTAGGTCATCAATTTTTCTAATTTGGTTTCGCCTGACAATTTGTTGGTCAACCCAAATTTCCAATTCCAAGTGTTCTTCCACTCCCCAAGTATCAGCCTCAAAAGTGACTTAGAGAAAACATTCATCAAGATGGTTTTTAGTGAGTTGAAAAAGGGTTATTTGGTATTATCCAATTGCTTGGTTAAAGTAGATAACCACATGAGTGGAATCATGAGAATGATTGGCCCTCATATAGATGAAACACTGATTGCTGGTATCCATGAAGTGGGTGGTGCTAGAAAGACCACTCTTGTCATAATCATCTACAATCAACTTTCACCTGATTTTGAGGATTATTGTTCCCTTTCTAACATTTGAGAAACTTTGAAGGTGAAGGGTGGTTGATCTCTGACGTCCTCAAAAGGAAATGGACAAATATAAGTAACAGTGATGAAGGGATTAAGATGATTAAAGATAGGCTGTGTTTCGAAAGGCTTCTTCTCATCAATGATGTTGAAACAAATAATCAAATGAATGCACTGATTGGCAAGGGTGATTGGTTTTGTGAAGAAAGTAAGCTTATCATCTCTAGAGAAACAAATAGGTTCTCAACATCCTGAAGTGGATTGGACCTATGAAATTAATTGCATGGATTTCAACAAATCTCTTCAATCTTTCGGGAGACATGCCTTTAGAAGAGATTGTCTTCTGGATGATTATCTTGCCCACACCAGAAATGTAGTATGCACTGCTGGAGGTTCCTCTAACTCTCGAGATTATAGGTTGACTTTTATCATGCAGCAGAAAAGAGAAGTGGGATGTCATATTGAAAAAGTTGGAATATTCCTCATGAGGAAGTTAGCAGTAAGTTGAATATAAGTTACCTGGCATTGGATTATTGACAAAAGTACATCATTCTCAATATAGCTTGTCTTTTCATTGGATGCGAGAAAGAAATTGTGATCCACATAGGGGATGAGCTTAATTTTTCATGGTAGAAGCTTTGGAAGTTCTACAGCATATGTCCTTAATATAAATTGATAAAAAGAATAAGTTGTGGATGCATGATCTATCGAGGGACCTGGGGCAAGAAATCATCCATCCAGATAGTAATATGCTGACAGAGAAGCGGCCTAGGCAGTGAAATAACAAGGAAGCATTAGATTTGCTGACGATATACCGAATAAAACCACTTCAATTTGGCTACTTTCTCCTCTATGATAGCATAACACGAAGGGTTAATAATGTGTTCCCCTTTTGGCAGGAAAAGGAAAAAGTTCAAGCTCTCTGTCCCAAGTTTCGCCAATGGGGCAAAACACTCCTTTGTAGATGAGGACTTCATGAATTTTCCAAATTTAAGGTCCCATTAAATTAATGGCGGGAATGAGATGAACGAGTTCATGAAACTCTGGAATTAGAAAAAACTCCTTAAAGTCGTGTTTGGAGTAGCAGCGAGAAGCTTACGGAAGGATTTTCATCTTCCGATCAACTTTTTCCAAAAGAGGTTGCATCTACTTCTAAAATTGCTATGGCTTTCTTAGTATAATATTCCTCTAAACTTTGACATAGCCAAATTATCTAATAGGAACTTAGTCATTCTCCATCTATTAGGAAGTGTTATGACCGATCCTTGGAATGGTTGGACCCATATAAAGGTGGAACACATGCTATGAACATCTTGTCTATTTGGTTGTCTCTTAAATCAAGAACTTGATCAATCCATGATTTTTTTTCTTGTCTTTTTTGTTGTTGCATATTGCGAAAAATTAAAAGTTCTGAGTACGTCATGTTGCAGCAAGTTGGTTTAGACTCCCGACTTCTCAGCACTTTGCAAATTAAGAACGGCTGATCCTAGTGAACTGTGCAAACCTGGTAGGAGTCGACAAATCCATTGGTCAGAACAACGCTTGGTTTTCTTAGATGTCAACTGCTGCCCGGACCTTTGGTGTCATGCCCCAATCCTCCGAACACGTGTTCATCCCTCCTTGGTCGATTAATAACGACATCCCAGAACACATAATTGACCTATTCATTTAATATACACATGCGGAAGTATATGAAACCTCCAGATAATAAAATAATGAAATAGGAAAGTAGAGCCAAATTTTCATAAAAGATTTTTTTATAAAGGGTTAATATCTTGAAAAACCTCAAACTGGTACACTTGTGACAAATTTACCCCAATTGACTATAAAAACCCTAAATTGGTACATTTATGACAAATTTACCAAAAACTAATTTATTCGACTGCAAAAAACTCCAAAATGGTAAATTTGTGACAAATATACCTATGCTAAATTGGATTAATACCACAAAAAAAATCACAAAAATTGTAAACAGTGACAAACAAAGTGTAAAATCCTAAATTAATATATCAGTCAACTGTCACGTGTCATTTAATTGAATTAAATTTAACGAAAACTAACAGAGGGTAAATTTGTCACAAATGTACCAGTTTGGGGTAAATTTGTCAAAGGCATACCAGTTTAGGGTTTTTGGTAGTCAAAAAAATAGTTTTGAATAAATTTGTCACAAGTGTATCAGTTTGGGGTTTTTAAAGATATTAACCCTTTTATAAACACACAGGTTTATACACAAAAGCCTACAAAAAGGAATTGACTTTCATCAAAATAGGATCGTTTTAAGACTAACTAGTCCGACAAAAACGCCGATTCTTCGGGCTTCACCTTCTAGACTTCAAGCCTTGGGTCCTCCACTAATGTCAACTAGTGACCTAAAAATGATTATACAATAACCAGTGAGATATTGTCTAGGCAAGTTCTATCTCCTAAGACCCGATTAGGAAGCCAATATGCCCTAAAGACTGCCTAAGCACAACACGAGTTAGAGGACTTACATTGATCTCAATTCCATCCTACAAATCAACGTTATTTACAAATGCATTATATCACATCCATCAATCATCATAGCATTAAATCAAATCATTAATCAATCGACCTAGTCGATTATATGTCAATCAGACCATTCCCCGGTCATTTTAATTCATACTATTGAATCTCCAAGATTATATGTATCTAGTCATCGAGCCATGTGCATTCTTAAAGACGACATACTTGGTCACCAAGTCACATGCATTCTCCAAGATGACATACCTAATCACTGAGCCACGTGTATTCTCCAAGGCGATATACTCGATCACCGAGCCACATGCATTCTCCAAGGTGACATATATAATCACCGAGCCACATGCATTCTTCAAGGTGGTGTACCAACTCAACAAATCACGTGCATTCTCCAAGGTGATATATTTATTCACCGAGCCACATAATACAACATTCTTTTTTCACCATTTTATATAGCCCATCAAAATATTGCTAGCGCTATAAACCAACTTTCGGTTATTTTCCAATCAATTACTGAAATTGAATAATTTAGGAATAAAATCCTAAAATCATAATTAAATCAATTTGGCACAAATCAATGCTCAAATAAATAAATGGACTGTACCATAATAATTAGCATAAAATTTCGGTTGTCGGCTATCCTAACCTAATTTCCAGAAAATAAATAAATAATTAAATAATTACGAAAAATATTAAATAAATGCAATAAATCCAATTTAGGCCTGTAATGCCTAATTGGACGTCAAAACAGACCCAGAAATTTCCGAGATTTGTTTAATAAATACTAGAATGTGTCTACTAGTTAACTACACTAATCAATTGCCTAACATGCATTGATAATGCACTAATTTAATTACTCTATTCTAATATATCCACATAATCGCACTTAATTAAATCTAAACAATCCCTAAGCATCATTAGCCTACTAAATGAGGATTAGTGAGCAAAGCTCACCAGTGCAAAGTGAAGATCGGTTCACCGCGACGGTGGCGCGACGGCGGCCGAACTTGGCTTCACGACGACACCAACGGCTTGAACCGGGCCTAAACTTGGCTCAACAAATCTTAGCCCAATCTGCGATTTGTTATTGAGTTGGGCTGGGCCAAGGAAAATGCGTGGGCTGAAGGTTGCTGGATCGGGCTTGTGGCAGGAGAATTTAAATGGACTGGGCTTGGGCTGAAATGCTGCAGGCTTCACTGGACTGGGCCTGAGCTGGGAAGTGAGCTGAATGGACTCAATTCGGTGGGCCCGCGAGATTGAAGGAACTGGGCTGACCGAGAGAGAAATCCAGCGAAAGAATCGCTGACTTGGATCTCTGCAGGGCTGAATCGTGGACTGAAGATGGCGCTGGCGATGCTCGAGCGCGAAATTGGCACCGGCAGCAGGAAGAGACGCACACGGGTAGCTTCGATTGACTGAAGAGACGCGTGGGCTTGCTGAAGGATCGGTGGACTGGCGTTCGTATGGGCTTCGTGCGTTGCTGCTGGGCTCGAAGACTTCAACTGGGCTAAAGACACGCGGACGTCGTTGCTGCTGAAGACCACGCGGACGAAGGCAGCTGCTTCGTGGAACGTGGTCTGAGCGGAGAGAAATCTTGTTCGCTGTGGTGCGTTGACGACGTGCGGACGTGGCCGAAGCTGCTGGAGCCGAAAGGGTGAAGGGGACAGCGGATGGTGGGGGCGGCAGAATGGAGAAGCAGCTGCTGACAGGGTTGGCTTCGTTCGGTGGAGTGGAGTGAGACGATGATGATGATGCTGGCGTGAAAGTGGAGGAGAATCGGTGGAGTGGCGGGCAGAGGAGATGACTCACGAAGGAAAAATGAAAAAGGCAGCTACGGCCAAGAAGAAAAGGAGCGGTTCGGGCGCACGAAGGGGAAGCAGCTGGCAGACTCAACGTGCTGGAGAAGATTGGACCAAGGAAAGGCAAAGTCAACAATTATCACTTCAATTAAATGCTTGTCTCCAATCTTATCCCCCCTAATACTTTCTAGCTTGTAATTTCCAAGAATTAACAAACTTTTTTTTTTTTTGAACAGAGACCCAAGTAGGATTAATTAGAGAAACCAGTACATCCCGCAGCGATAGCATCTGCGCACAACAGAGTTAAGAGAGGAGGGGGCAAAGAAAGGGCCCAATTACAAGTCAAGCGAGTGGGAGTATGGGCCTTACAGCCCAGTCGGCTACAGCGTTCGCTTGTCGACAACAGAACCCTAGCGTGAGGTTGGGAAATAGGGTTAGCAGAAACGAAGCCTCAGAGAAGAGAGATCGATCCCTCCATGGCGGCACCATGCGGCGATTCAACGATTCTACGACAGTGAGGTTGTCTGATTCGACGATGATCCGGGCGAGTTGAAGCCGGTGTTGCAGAAGATGGCGGAGCGAAAAGGAGACAGCTTGGATTTCGACCTGAAGTGCCGAGGACGCCACAACCCCCATGGAGAAGCCCTCTGTAAGTCGTCCTTGGTGATCCCTGCACATACAGGCGATAGTGCCATGATTGCTTCCCTGATGGAATGATCCATCAACATTTACCTTCAAAACCCCAGGATCTGGGGGATGCCAGAGGTAGGGTTTGTTTTTATCCGAAAGCTTTTGAGACACAGAGGGAGTCGAGGATAACCGATCTGCTTTGCTATGAGTCAGTGCCGCTTCTACTACCTGCGTTGGATTGGGAGGAGTTCCGCGGAAGATGAAGCCATTTCGGGCTCGCCATATTTGCCACAGGAGATGAGAAAGAAAAGCCAGGCGAGGTAGACGGTTGCCATCCCCAATCGTGGAAACGATCCACGAGTCCAGCGCTGAATAGTAGTGGGGAGGACAGAAAGTCCAATCTGGGAATGGTTCCACACCCGTTGGGTCCACGGACAGAGTAAGAAGATGTGCTCGATAGTTTCTGGAATCTTTCGGTTGCATAACGTGCAGCAGGGGCTGTCTAATATGTGTCTTCTATACAGATTTTCTCTCGTTGCCAAGGCATTTCTACAGACGGACCAGAGAAAGACACGGATTTTGGGTGCAGCAGGCATCTTCCAGATATGGCGCCACAACCAGGTAGGAATCTGATATGATGTTGAAGCATTAGAATTTGGGATAACTGATTGTTTTTGAGTGATGGCGTGATATGCTGATTTTACTGTGAATGTTCCCTGTTTGGTTGCTGTCCATATAAGAACATCTGTAGTGTAATGAGGCCTGAGTTGTATGTCAGTGATCTGTTGAATGGTTGGCAAGTCGAAAAAACGGTAAAGTAAATCAATCTTCCATGAACTGGTAGTCTGGTCAATAAGATCAGCAACTAATGTAGGTTCTGTAAGAGCTTTAGGTCCACCCAGAATTCCCATAGGAAGCCATCGATCATTCCTTATGTTTATACGAGTACCATCTCCAACCGACCAACGAACATGCGGTAGAATAGCATCCCTTCCACTCAGGAGACTCTGCCACCCCCATGATGGGCGATAGCCCTTTTCAGCTTTTAAAAACTGGAAGAGTGAAAATATAAGGCCCTAAAAACTTTGCTCCATAAAGATAATGGTTGGTGCAGTAAACGCCAAGCTTGTTTACCAAGCATGGCTTGATTAAAACACACCAAATTCCGAAAACCCAATCCACCGAGATCTTTCCTATTCTGTAAAGAGTTCCAACTCTGCCAATGCACACCAGAGCGGCTGATATCAGTATTCCACCAAAATTTTGCCATTCGTTTTTCAATAACTCTGCATAGTGAGATAGGGATCTTAAACACAGACATGGCGTATTGGGGAATAGATTGAATAACAGTCTTTAAGAGAACTTCTTTCCCTCCCTTAGAAATGAGTTTCTCCTTCCACCCTTCTAATTTGGATTGAACTCTGCTCAACAGCCAAGAAAACATGTCCCTTTTAGATCTGCCCCAATCAGTAGGGATCCCTAGATACTTCCCACATCGCGGTAAGACTGGTACCCTTAATTCACTGGCTAAATTCTCCTGAAGAGAGATAGGACAAGAAGGGCTAAAGAAAACTCCAGATTTATTGCGATTAATAGTTTGTCCTGATGCTAAGCAGTACTGATTTAAGAGATTAGAGAGGTTCTGACACTCGAGTAAGGTACCATCAAGAAAAAACACAGCATCATCAGCGAAGAAAAGATGTGATAAAGTGGGGCACCTGGGATTGAGCTGAATACCTTTTAGCGAGCCCATAGCTATAGCATTGCGGATTAGGAGGGATAAAAGGTTGGCTATAAGGATAAACAGGTAGGGGGACAAGGGATCTCCCTGTCTTAGTCCTCGGGTTGGGTGAAAACTCGGTAGATACACTCCATTCAGTTTAACCGAAAGGGATGGCGTTGAAATGCACCGCATGATGAGATGGACCCAATGGGAGTGAAAGCCTAATCGAAGTAGGTAATCACGAAGGAAGTCCCATTCAACTCGG
Organism: Eucalyptus paniculata subsp. matutina; assembly: GCA_017140255.1. Classification (NCBI taxonomy): domain Eukaryota; kingdom Viridiplantae; phylum Streptophyta; class Magnoliopsida; order Myrtales; family Myrtaceae; genus Eucalyptus; species Eucalyptus paniculata. The sequence goes on from CM029442.1 coordinate 40,372,925, forward strand.
TCATAAGCTTTCTGCATGTCCAACTTTAGAATTGCTTTGAAATGCCTCCGCCTTTGCCTTGTTTTGAGTTGATGTATAACTTCCTGTACAAGTAGAACATTGTCTTGAATCTGTCTACCAGCAACAAATGCACTTTGTTCCTCAGTTATCAGTGTAGGCAGCAGGGGTTTTAAACGATTAGCCAGCACTTTAGAGAATATTTTGTAGACATAATTGCATAAGCTAATAGGGCGATATTGATCCAAGCTTTCTGGGTTAGGGGTTTTGGGAATTAGTGTGATAGCAGTTCTGGTTAAAAGAAAGAGGTAATGAACCAGAAGTAAAGAATTTCTGAACTGCCCTGTGAATGTCCAGTTTAAGAGTTTCCCAATGTGACTGATAAAATAATCCATTTAAACCATCCGGGCCTGGTGCCTTTGAAGCACCTAATTGAAATGTAGCAACCTAAACTTCTTCAAGAGATGGATGCATAAGGAGAGTTGCATTCATGTCTGCATTGACCATCTGTGGACACTGTTCTAATATTTGATCATAAGGTCGAGGTCCTGAGGTTGTATAGAGCTGGGAGAAATAGTTAGTAGTCATCTCTTGAATTTGTCCAGGATCCCTGACCCATTGCTGATGTGCATCCCGCAATATATTAATTTGATTACGCTGTCTTCGTTGAAGAGTAGTTGCATGAAAAAACTTGGTATTACGGTCGCCCCATTGTAACCAATTAATCCTAGATCGCTGCGCCCAATATTGCTCTTCCCTCTGCCATACTAGTTGAAGTTCTGTTTTTATTTGTTGTTGCCTAGACTGATTCAATACAGTAGGTTGCTGGTTGGTTATAATTTCTAATTGATGTTCTAATTCCATGGCCTGGTGCCTATTGTGGGAGAAATTCTTGCGACTCCAAGTGGACAAGGTGGAAGTGACTGCGCGAAGCTTGACCGGCAGAGGAGAGTTCCTTCGCAAGATAGAATGCCAGGAGGATTGAACAAGTGAAGGACAAGCCGGATCCTGATTCCAAAATGCTTCATAGGTAAAGTGTCTCTTCCGACGACTCAAACAGGGTTTAGTGTCTAAAACAAGTGGGCTATGATCTGAGCCGACTGCAGGGAGAGCTAGCACTTGGGCATTCGGGTATGTGAGACGCCATTCCGCAGTACAGACAGCTCGATCTAAGCATTCCTTCACCAAAGCTGCCCCTGCTCTGTTATTAGACCACGTGAAAGCACAACCATGAGAAGGTAAATCCATCAAACCGCAATCATTGAGAACTTCCCGAAAAGAGGACAGTCTAGAAGAGTCCGCAGGCCTAGAACCAATCTTCTCCCATCGGTGAAGAATTTCATTAAAGTCGCCAAGGCACACCCAAGGTAAGATGTTGTTGCGACTAAGATGACACAAAGTCTGCCAAACAATCTGACGATCACGAAAAACTGCAGGACCCTGGATACAAGTAATCCGCAGAGATCTGGCATCGGAGCTATCCAGACAAGTAAAGTCCAAAAGGTGCGGATTGGAGGAGAAGTCAGACAGCAATACTCCAGCATTCCAAAAAAGAGCTAAGCCACCTACAGAGCCAACAAGACTAAACAGTCTGTGGTGCAAAAAACTGAAGGACCGTTTCAGGCGAAGGAGGACGTCATCACTATTTTTCGTCTCCATCAAAAAAAGCAGGTCTGGCTTCTCTCTAGCCAAAAGGGCTTTTAAAGATAGGACTGTCAGGGGATTGCCCAAACCCTGACAGTTCCAACTTAAAATTTTCATCGCTGAATTGGTGACTGTTTAGGGCCAGCCACCGTCGCCCGCAAATCCTCTTCAGAAGCCTCGAGAATTGGAGTATCCAACAAGAGAGAGTCATCATAAACTCCCTGAGGCCCTCCTGGTAAGTCATAGGGAGTATAACGCCTTGGTTTCTTAGCAGGGCCTATTTTAGTAGGCAGTCGAGTAGTTTTACCTTTTTTCATATGAGGTTCCGATTGCGGCCATTGCACCCCTTTCATTTTCTCTGAAGCTGGAATTAAAGCTGTGGTCAGGTTGTGTTGCACTGAAGGAGTGATGCTCATAGTATCAGTTGTGGTCTGAGTTGTGATTGGGGTAAATTTTTGATGGGTGGTATTTGGTGCAGGTGGAAGAAGAAGAGGGAGAGGGCAAATAGCCGTGGGCGGAGTTTCAGGTACGGTTTCCTCGCCCTCCGCCTCCGAAAGTGAGTGTCCATAGTAACACTGCCAATATGGGCTGTACTGATGAGCTTCAGCTTTTAACCAGGGACCATAAGGGGTTTTGAGAGCATCAGCAATCATGTCCTCTTCGAAAGGGACGGAGGGGCAGGAGTCCGTATAATGACCCAACCGTCCACAAGAATAACAGTAATGAGGTAACCTCTCATACCGAAAATCTAACCACAGAGTTTGATTTCTCACTTTAATCAGTCGACCTACCTTCAATGGTTCAGATAAATCCAGCTCAACTCGAGCGCGGCCTGTTTTCAGGGTGGAACCTATAGCAAAGTCATACTTAACTTGCACAACAGAGCCTATCGTACTGATAGCCTTGCGGATCAAATCTTCAGTGCAACATTCTAAGGGAAGCCCAATAACCTGAACCCAAAAAGCACAGGTAGAGAAGTCATAACAGTGAAGAGGGGTGTTGGCTACCCATGGTTTAAAGTTTATAAGATGTCCGGAGAATTGCCAAGGTCCGGTGTCGAGAATTCTCTGTTTTTCAGCGTGAGATTTAAATTTGGCTAAATAAATGCCTGCTTCGCGCTGTAGGATGTCCACTTGGTCCGACCTCCATGCCCGCTTCAAGACCGACTGGAAAGCTGGGAAATTAAAGGTAGGGTTTGAAGGAATTTTACCGATTAACAGGAGTTTGCATTCGTCGACTGCGCCAGGTGCAGGTTCGATTTCCCACTCTTCAATTGTTTTTTCTGTGCATAATCGGCCTAATTTGTGACAAAGCGCAGCTACCCGAGTTGCATCGGGATCATCTTCGGTTGCCATTGAGAAAAGGAGTGAGTGTCTTAACTGCCGATTGTCGGAACTTGAAGGAAATGCGACATGCAGAATGAAAACCAAGAAGACCTAAGTTGAGAAGAACAGAAACCCACAGAGCAATCATTTACAAGGTATAAGAGGATGGGGAATTGCCGTTTGCATGGTGTCGATTAGAGCTGAATGTGGAAGAAAAGAGTGAAGAAAGAAACTCCATCCAGCAGATTGAGAGGAAACTCGACAAAACTGAATTGAGAAGGTGCAAAAGCGAGGGGATGAGTGAAAGTTAACTGTATAGACGCATTGAGGTGAAGAAACTCGACAAAATTGTTGCCCATTTGCTCCGAATTTCCCTTTTTTGGTCTTCAATTTCTTCACTCAATTCCCTAAATTGAGGTCCAATTTCAATGAAGAAAAAGCCCAAACAATTTTCTGTAAGTCCATGATACTCAAAGATTTAGCTTGAAATCCAAATTTCAATTCAATTTGGCTCGTCTAAATTTCCGTTAATTTCGGAATCGTTTGAGATGATTTTCCGTAAAAATCCCAGAAATCTCTTAAAATTTTTCAGATGATAATTTGACATTCCTAAATTGAATCGTGACACGATAGAACTTTAAACTTTTGAAATCGAGTTCAATTTCGCGGTTATTTTCAATCAAACGCGGTTTTAACGTGACCTAGCCTACCTGATAGCTTTTAAGAATTTTTGGTGCAATTGATCCATGGTAGATTTTTTTCGAGCCACACGTACATCTTTGACACATTGCCGACTTTCGGTGGTTGTGAAAATCTCAAGATTTCAAATACAGACACAGGGTACCCAAAATGAAAGAAAATTGGTCTAGTGCCAATCGATGAGAATTGTGCAATCAGGTGGAAACACCCACACTTTGATCACACACCTTAGTCGAATTGACCTGTTTCCAGTCTCTGATCGATTTTGATAATGCCGTAATGACCCTTGCAAACTAGCATGGTCGAGCAGTCGATTCCTGGTTGAATTTTCAAATCTATTGCGTTAAAATCCCTTAATGGCTTCACTCGATAGATCAGTTATCTCATGAGCGACCATTCAAAGAAAATCACTATAGTAGCGTTGATGAAATGCCTAACTTATCCGATCGAAATCAGAACCTGAAATTCATGATGTCATGTTTAGAACTTGCCAAATGAGATTAATAAGCTAAAATCTTTGTATCCATTGCACATCAATATAGGACGATAGACTTTGAGCCCGTGGCGTGGCACAATAGCCTATCTAAGAAAACACGCATAGCATAAATAGAATATATAGAAAATTAATGCTGCTGTTTCATGTCTGTCGCCCTTCGTATTGCGTTCTTTCTCACAGTCTCTAGGACATTTGTAAAATTACATATGCTAAGAATGGAATTTTGTTTCGTGATTGGTAGATAGGTAAAATTGGTGGTAAATTCTATATCATCACGTAAAATTGTCCAATTGGTAAACTATTGGTATCCGGTTTCGACCAAAAAAAATATTGGTATTTGACCAAAAAAAAAATACTAGTAAGGTTGGGAAGATTACCAAAAAAGTCTCAAGTCTATTATATTTTTGTTAATTCAATCATAAATATTTTAATTGTACCAATTAAGTCCTAAACATTTTTATGTTTTGCCAATTGATTCATGTTACCAATTTTGGCCATAAATTGTTGATATGGAAACCGGTTGTCTTACGTGTTACAACCGACGCTAATGTGGAATTTTTTTTATTTTTTCTTTTCTTTTCCCTTTTTCCTTTTCTTCTATTTTCCTTATTTTCTTTTCTTTTCTTTTTTACTATGGTCAGTGAGGGTTACTAGGCCCTTGCCTTCGTCCGGCCTTTCTCATATCTGGGCAAGGCCATTGTAACCATGGCCTCGCTTGTGGTTAACAAGGGCACAATGACCCTTGCTAGCCACAGCTAAAAAAGTAAAGAAGGAAAAGAGAAGAAAAGAATAAAAAATAAAAAAGATATTATAAAAAATTATTTACATTTGTGCCAGCTATGCCACGTAAGATGTCCAGACCCACATTCATGATTTCCGACTAAAATTAGCTGGATAGGTTCAACTGACAAAACGTGAAAATGTTCATGACTCAATTAATACGATTGAAAAGTTTATGATTAAATTGTCATAACTGTAATAGGTTTTAGACTTTTTTGGTAATTTTCCTATTAAGGTTTCTAGTTGTTATTCATGAACGACATCAGTAATTTACAACTGTCAATGTAATAGTAGCCTATTAAGTTATTCATTAATTCATTATTCAAAAATAAATATTAGCGGTGTATATGGTAAGTTAATGGTGAAACTAATAATATCCTACAAGGAATTTATAATTGTAAAATAGGAAATCTATTAGGAAGATACAACCATTAACCGATTTCTAGGTATTTTGATTTAGTATTGATGTTAGTGACTTACAACCGTTAATGAAATAGTAACTTATTAATTTTTTAATAAACTTACTACTAAAAACTAAATTTTAGATGGATGAACAACAAGGTACCAATGAAATTAAAAACTATTGAAAAATTTCCTGTGATACTTTGAAGTTGACAAAGCCATCTATCTATTTCAATAATTGAGAAATATATATGTTTTTTTTTTTTTTCTGTATACACTAATACAAGGAGAGCTTTATCACCAATAATAGATCCTTTTATATGAAGTATAAAATTGGTGATAATTGGATGGACCTTAATAAAGGTGAGCAATTATTGGTGGGAAGCCTTTAAGATTCATGCATTGCTGATTGAAGCGGCTCCTTATATCACCTGAGAAGAATGTGCACGTCAAATTATTATCCATCATGATTTGAAGATCGAGATATTCCATTGACTATTAATCAAAGTCTCAAGTACCTTTGACGGCAATCCACAAGCCTAGAACTGGAGAGATACACAAAGGATAATTCTATTTGTTTTTCCATCAATTTGGTTGAAAAATGATTATTTCTTAATTTAGACAACTCTATTCGTGGAAACTACACCATTACTAGAAAGATTTGATTGTATCAGCAAGCAAACCTCGTGATGATCATCCAAGGGTTAGCTTGGATCTTAAAGACTATTTAAGAAAATCAAAGCATGTTGAAGAATACACGAATTGTTAGAATATGTTACTGACAAGTATATATTGCTACTCTTAAAATTCAAACAAAGTTAATAATCTATTAAGAATTTATAGCCACAAAATTGTTATCTTGATTACTACAGTTAACTGAGACTACCAACTAAGCATGTAAGCAATTTGTAATCTACTAGAGAAGATACTCGTTCACTTATAAAAAGCAAATGATTGTTCCTAATCTACAATAGTTTTTCAATAGTAAATTGGTTTTTCATTGGTGCGTTATTGACAAATAAGGGCATGTTTGTTAAAATGTGTTTCCATTCCCAGGAACACCATTTTTTTTTTTTGTTCCTGGGAACAAAAAAGGAACAGAAACACATTTGTTTATGTTTTTGTTCCAAAATTATTTTTTTGTTCCCAGAAACACATTTGGAACAGAAACAAGAAACAAAAAAAAGAAGTTGTTTATTGTTTATGAAACAAAATTTATGAACACTTTTTCTCTCTCTTCCATTTTCTTCTCTCTTTTTTCTTCTTCTTTTCTTCTTCTTTTTTCTTTCTTTTATCTTTGGCCGGTTGCCGGCCTCGGCCATGGCCGACGACCGGCCGTCGAGGGCCGGTGACCTCACCGAAGCATCACCGGCCCCCGGTGAGGCCAAGTGTCGCCCGCCCCTGGTGAGGCTCGGCGATGTCGTCGAGGGTCGGCAACCTCGCCGGAGCGTCACTGGACCCCGGCGAGGCCGAGCGTTGCCGGATCTGGGCGAGCTCGAGCTCACCTAGCCAAGGCGAGGCCAAGCCTCGCCCAGCTATGGCGAGGCTTGGCCTTGCCGGGGGCCGGCGAGCCTTACCGTGGCTGGGTGAGGCCGCCGGCCCTTGTCGGCCGGTCGCTGGCCATGGCCGAGGCCGGCGACCAGCCAAAAGAAGAAAAAAGAAAAAAGGAAAAAGAAAATAAGAAAATAAGAAATAAAATTAAATAAAATTAAATAAAATTAAATAAAATTTTAAAAATTAAAATAAATAAAATAAATTATACAAATTTACCAAACATGTTTCTATTCTTTTTATATTTCTAGAACATATTTACCAAACGCGTTTTTTGTTCAGAAATTGTTCCTTGAAGCAGAAATACTTTTTTCTATTTTCGCTCCTAGAAACAATTTTTAAACAGAAATGTTACCAAACGCACCCTAAATGTTGCTACTCGTAAATTTGAAACAAGGTTAATAATTTATTTGGAATTTATAGTGGTAAGACATTTGTTCTGTTCATAAGTTACAACCGTTAATTGAAACTACCGGTAAAGTACATAAGCATTTGTAATTTACTAGCGAAAGTGCCCACCCACTTATAAAATCTAAGAAAAAATGGTAATATGTGATTTGGTTTGAGGATGAAAAAATTATTATTTTATTGATAAGTTACAAATAGGTGATTGGATTAAAAAGTTAGTAGTTTTGCTTGTCGACAATACTTCCAATTTACAGTTCATTACTTCCAATTTACAGTTCATGGAAGAAAACTCTGTTTTTGGTGAATGGAATTTAGAAACGCGCAAGATTTCAAACTGCAACTATCTGATCAGATGAATGGCTCTGGTTAATTTTTTGATCTAATTTCGAGAGAGTGCCATATCTCCATAAGTGCCATTAGGAAGAAATAGTTCATGTTCTTGAAATTTGAGAAGATCCAAACTTTTTCTTTTCAAATAGAAAACTCCACACTGTCCTATGATAAATGTGAATACATTAATGTTATCCCCTTAAAATTTAAAATTTCTAGGAATTATTTAGTGGAAAGGAATTTTGCTAGCCTTGGTTCGTCCAGTGGCTTAACCTTCCAATAATATTCCGTCACTTTAATATTCACACTCGCCAGCAAGCACCGGTGAGGTACCCATTAAGTTAATCGATTTTCTAGTAATATGAAAGCCTTGGGCAATAATTCAAACAGCCACCCAGGATTCTTGTTTTGGTTTTGCCCACCAAGCAAAAAGCTGTGTGTCAGTAATTAAATATGAACTCAAGAAGGAGAGTGAAGGGCCAAATCTTAGAAATGGGCAATATTCGTTCCCGAGATGTGAGAAGAGACCATCCTTTATCAAAGCAGATGAGCGTGGCCGGTCTTGGAGACCATCTCGGCACGTGAAACGTGCTAATTTTATATTTTTTTATCTCTCATAGCTAGTGCAGTGTCAACATTTTCAGAATCTTTTGCTAATTCTAAGAATCATTCCATGTGAACATCTTTATTTTTGAGATGCCGACATTGTTGCCATGTGCCTACTACCATCATGAATAAATTACTGAAAAAAAATTATATAGAAAACATCCATGAAAATGCCGATGAACCTTATAACGTAGTAAAATTTGAAACACACAACGAGGCCACTGCTTAGCTGTACATGGGAAAACAATGGAGAGTGTGTACTGTGCATCTTGGCTGTCGCATTCAATGTACGTTGCGATATTCTATCGAGGCAGTATCACCATGTCTAGCAAATTAGCAGTCTCTTCTTATATAGACAAAGGTTGTCAAAAAAGGATATGTGTAAATTGAAAAAGTGTGGACTCCGTAGGACAAAAAAGTGACTTACAAACGACCATATTAATATGTCAAAATTTCCATCAATACAAATGACCATCAATATCACCACAGTGCAAATACATACAATTGACCAACACACACTTGACAGTTCTATAAATGACGTTGGTACAATACTAACAAATAAATGTCGGTACCCATAAAATGAAACAATGTTGATCATCTATTAAGAATTTATGATAGTAAAATAGTTATTTTTTTCAGAAATTACCATGTTTCACGGACATTGCTAATAAAATAAGTAAACAACTTGTGACCTATTGATGGAAAAACACACCCACTTGTAAAAGCAAATAACTATCCATAGTCTTCAAGAATATTTCAGTCTGGTAAATCAGTTATTTCGTATGTTACTAGCAAATAAATATAGTTACTGGTAAAATCAAAACAATGTCAAAAATCTATTAAGAGTTTCTAATGTTAAAATTGTTATAATCGTAAGTTACAATCCTTAACAGAGACTTCTAGCAAAGCATAGCAGCTTGTAATCTAGTAGCGAAAAATAATCGTCCTCTTATAATCTGCAAGACTACAAAAATTCAGTAAATTGATTTTTTCGTTAGTATGTCATAGACAAATAAACATTGTTAATCATAGAGTCAAAACGATGTTAATAATTTATAGTGGTAAAATAGTTATTTTATTTGTAAGTCACGACTGTTAATTGGAATTATTAGTAAAGTATGTAAGCATTTGTAATCTACCAGCGAAAATACGCTCTCACTTGTAGAATAAAAAAAAGATAATCTACTATTTGGTCTAAGGATGAAAAATTGCTATTTTATTGATAACTTACAAATAATTATCCAATCAGTTAATTTTTACTTACTAGCGATGTTGAAATTTATTATTGATTGTACAAACTTACAATGCATGTAACAAAACTTCAATTTTGATGGACGGAATTTAAAAATTTGCAAGATTTCAAACTACAACTATCTCATCAAATGAATACCATCCAATCTAGACAAAGTGGATGTCCATATCTCTAGAAGTGACATTTAGAAGAAATCATTTATGCTCTCTAGATTCGAAAAGATTTGAAGCCTTTACATTGTGCCATGTCAAATGTGAATGCATTCAATTTTTCTTATTGAGATTTAACACTCCTGGGAAATTATTTATGTTCTGGAGATTGGAGAAGAGTTGATTTTTTTTTTTTAAAAAAAAAAAAAAAACAAGAAAACTCTACATTGTGCTATGTAAAATGCAAACACATTCACATTCTCTCCTTAAAGATTCAAAACTTCTAGAGAATATTTATGTTCTCGAGATCTGATAAGAGTCTTAACTTTTTCTTTTAAAAAGAAAAGTTTGCATTGTGCTAAGTAAAATACAAACCCATTCACGTTCTGAGAAGAGTTGGACTTGCTTTTGTAAAGAAAACTATGTACCGTGCTATATCAAATGTGAACACGTTCACGTTCTCCCCTAATAAAAATCATATGGTCCTGGTTATTGGAAGGAGATTTTGCAAGCCTTGGTTCGTCCGCTGGCTTTAACCCTTCCAATAACATTCCGTCACTCTAATACTTCAACTTGCTAGCAAGCACTGCTGAAGTACCTATTAACTACATTAATTTTCTGGTAATATGAAAACCTTCGGCAAGAATTCAAACAGCCACCAAAGTGCAAACTCTCATTCTAATTTTGCCCATCAGCTAAAAGGTTGTGTGTCAATAATTAAATATGGAGTCAAAAGGGAGAGTGAATGGCCAAATCTCCAGAATCAACCTTAGAAAGGGGTAATTTTTGTTATTGAGATCTGAGAAGAGATAACCTTTTATCGAAGCCGATGAGCTTTGTCTGTCTTGGAGACCAACTAATACATCACAGCACGTGAAATGTTGCTAATACTAATACTATTGTTTAGGGAAGTGGAGCCATTTTTTCCCTAACCGTAGTAGACATGAGTTTTGGAGCTTAGGCCTAATACTTTTTTTAAGAATCATTTCATGTGGACATCTTTTTTCTAAGATGCCTGAAAATGCCAGCATGTGCTTGATCTTATTTTGATAGATTAATTATACAGGACGCTGATTTTTCGTGTCCACTCTTCCCCAGATAGATTAATTCAATTTTAAAGTATGATTTGTTCTTCCCCAGATAGATTAATTCCATTTTAAAGTATGATTCCACACAAAGATGCCTGACAAGGTTGGCATGTGCCAACCCACTGCGACAAAATTATTGGAAAAAAATTATATCAGGAGCATCCAATGAAATTGTTGATGAACCTTATATAATGCACTAGATGCCGAAACACACAAAGCCACCTTATTGTTTAGCTGTACATTGGAAAACATTAAGAGTGTGTACTGTGCATTGTTGATTTTGTCACTGCCTAATGATTTCCTTGAAATATCGTATTGAAACGGCATCACCATGTCTAGCAAATTAGCAAAGTCCCCTTGTGGCTCTTGTAGTTCTTTACTATGTATCTTCTTGAACAAAAGATTCAAAAAAGGGGCAGGCAGAATATGCCCAAAACTTTATTGATATGGAAAACCCTGTAATGAGAAAAATTATGGACTCTTTATTGCGTGCCTCAAACTCCCAACCAACCATATTAACATGTAGAAAGCTCCATCGCCACAAATAACCATCAATATCTCTAGGAAAGAAATACAAACAATCGATATATGACAATTTCATAAATAATGTTGTAAAGTTATTGACAAATAAACATTGGTATCCACAAAATTGAAACAATATTAATAATCTATTGAGAAATAATAATGGGGAAATAGTTATCTTATTTCGGCATGCTTCTTTTGGCTAAAATCTCGCAGACAGCACAAAAGGCATGGTAGAGTGTGTTTAGTTCAGCTTCCCATCAAAAGTCTATTAGGAAAATGTTAAGGCATTTGGTAACCAATTTAGCTTCCTATCAAAAGCCCCTTGAAGAAATGTTGAGACATTTGATAACCATTCTCAAGGAGTTTTCAAGTAAAAACTAACATTAAGAAAGCCGAAAGCTTGTGGAGATTTGCTTGGAGCTTTCAATATTTTCGGAATACTTAGGGGCTTAAAATTAGTTGGTTGTCTATTTTGCCCTTAAAACCTCACTAAAAGTCGAATTTTACCCATTTTAAAAGCAAAACCCTAGATCTCATTTGCTCCGCACGTTCCATTGCTTTCTTTCTTTGCTTCGCACCCTTTCATCTCTCTCGCAACGACCACTCCTTGCTCGACTGTGCTCTTCGCTCAACCGCTCTGTTCCTTCGCTCGCTCGACTGCTCATTCTCTGCAGGTTTAATCTCTTCCTCCCACCCCCCCCCCTCCCTCCCCTTCTTCTTTCTTTCACCAGTGTATCCGCTTTCGATAGCTTAGATTTATACATTGTGATGTTTGGGCTGAGAAGTAACCCGAGCAAGGGATGAATGGTGCTCGTGGTTTTTGGTTGCGTTGTGATATTTGAGCTAAGAAATAACCCCGAGCCCTCGCTCCTTTTTCGTCATGCTTGTCGTTTTTGTTGCAATGGTTAAGTTTTCGGTGATGGCGATAGTGATTTCCTTTTGGTGGAATTGTTATGAAATGTACTTTTCATGGCGTTTTTCTCTGTTCATAATTTTTTACCCAAATTGTTTGGCTTCAAGTTGGCTGATTTTGGACATATTTATTTCCATGCACTCAAAAGTGATAGCCGTGCTATATTCTTCGTTTTGTTTCCGTTGACATTTCTTGATTTGGTAAAGGAGACATTGGGTTCTTGAATTTGGTAAAAGTCGAACTTTAGCAAGAATTCGATCTTTTTTAGGAGGAGCAAATGTTGTTACATTTCTGTTTCAAGTTCAGAAAGGTATTTGCCATGGTAGTTGCAGGCTTGTTAGAAAAACTTGTCATGTCTTTGGCAAATGTGGTTGTTTTTGGAAGGGAATGGAGTAGCGTTTGCTCTCTATTCCGAAAGGGTCACAACCATGGCAAGCTACTCTCTTCTGAAAAAATAGCCATGGCATAAAACTATGCAGTTTTTCCATGGCATAAAACTTTAGGCTAATGAGATGCGCAAAGCTTTCACATTTTCCAAAAGTGATTTTTTAAAAAGAAAATGAGATATCTATATTTTCACGCTTGTATAGCATCTATTTTCATAAATCTATATATTCATTTGCTAAATGGAAAATTAAAATTTGATCATATCAATTAATATATCAATTTAGCACACATATTTTTGAACAAAATTGAAAAAGAAATCCATAATTGTTAGCATAAAGCCATTTCTTGGGAACCTGACCATCATCCACGGCAAAACTTTCAGCAAGATGGAGAGTATAAAGCAAAGTGATAATGGAGAGGTATAACGCATAGAAAGTAATAACACAAAGAAAACGAAGGTGGGGCCATGCTAATGTGGAAAAGAAGGGCCACTAATCCTCTTAGCATACCTTTTGTGCTGTCTGTCCGTAGGATTTTAGTCAAAAGAAGCATGCTAGAATAAAGGTTCATAATTTTGCTCTTTCCTATTTTGCCTCTTCTTTTCCCGTGGTAATTTTTTAAAAATTAAACTCATAAAAAATCATCATTGTGATCTTATTTGTCAAATCTACAAAATGGACATTCTCCTCTATCTAAATTGACTTGTTTTCCTTCTTACTGACCCAAAAAAAAAAAAAATGACTTGATAAAGTTGAAAGATTAGGACATCAAAAAAAAAAAAAAATTGAGATTTCCTCACATCTTAATATTGAACTGAAAGTTTATATCCTCTATGATAAAGTTGAATTTTTATGAAATTTTTTATAAGCAAGTGGAAATTTTTAAATTTTCTTGAATATTTGGATAATGAAATCCTGTAGATGCTAGTATGAACACTTAAAGGGGGGTGAATAGGTTTGAAGACAATTTTTCGCAAGGAACAGTAGAAATATTCTGTGTTCTAAAACTAAGTCTGAAGAATAACAGACTTTGAGTGTTCAAACTTTAGCAGTTAAATAGAACTACAAATAAAATAAAGGAGTTTAGGGAAAAGAATAAGAACATAGAAATTATAGTGGTTCGGCTTAGATCAAGCATACGTCCACTCTCCACGCTGACAGCCTACTGGCTGGATTCCACTAAGAATCAAAAGAGATTTTACAACCATGTGATCTCGACTTCACAATGAAGAGTCTCAAAGTCTCACTATGAGTTTCTCTCTTTTGTATACAACTTTGAGCTTAGTATTTGGAGTAACAAGGAAATGGAAAGCTTTAGACTTTAAAATTTCTCTTTCACGCACTCATTCGAACAACTAGAGAGTCCACCTTAAGTACTCTTTAATGCCTTCTCGACCATTGGCACTTTCCAAAGTAATTCTTCCAATCTACCCGTTGGAGGGAATTAATGAAGGAGATCTCAAGCTGTTTGAAGATTGTGATGAAAGCCCATCAATCATGTTCGCCCATACAATCAGGATCTTGGTTTCCATAAGTAGATTCTTTCCATATTTACTTGTAATCCAAAAAGATTTGATTGATCTAAATTGATTCCAATAAGGATAATCAATCCCGTAGGTGATATATCCAACTAGAAAGCCATCCATAAACCATACGAACCGAACTCCTAAAGAGATAAACAAAATCTTGCATCTGGATAAGTCTTCATCTTTCAGTAGCGTTCAGTCTAGAATTTATCAATGTTGGTAGACTTTGACATTAAAGTCTGGTTGTCTTTAGACTTTGATACTAAAGTTTGGCCGTCTTCAAACTATAACACAAAATTTTGAAAATCTTCATAATAAACTTTGGATAAGTTTTGTTAACTTTAAAACATTAAAGGAGTTTTCTCCAATAATCTCCCCCTTTTTGATGATGACAAAAATTCCCTGCAGATTTAAAAACTTATACCCTACAACACAACTTTTTAGTAGTACATGATATCTTAAAAATAATTAAGGATCTGGATAGCATCAATTCTGCAATCACAGAAGACATGTTAATCTTGCAAAAAAAATAAAGACAAGATTAGAACATCTAAACCATCCACATCCATAAATATCACTATAGAATAAGTGTTCAAGGCAAATCAAAATCAAATCTAAAGTTAAAAACAAAACAAAAGTTCAAAACAAAGTTTAAATTTGCACGTTCTCCCCCTTTTTATTAACAACAAAAAGTGGAGAAAGTCAAAATAGAAAAGAGATATGATGAAATCAAGTTTGTCTTGGAATTCAAACGAGTTGGAAATCTCCCATTGACTAAATTGTCTCCTCTAGCTTTCGCACTGTCTCCTTCAGCTTCTTAACATTTTCGATCTTGGTAGTCTATGAAACTTGCTGATGTAAAGTTCGAACTTGTAAGTTTAAATATTGTACCTTCTCATTGAGAGAATCTAAAGTAGATTGCAAAGTGGAGTGAAGCTTTTGCATCTCATACTCGATAGCATATTGCTATGCTTTTAACTTCAGAAGGAGCTCGAGCAACCTTTGAAAGTCTGCATTAGTTTCTGTTTGTGCACTAGCCTCAGTGCATTGACTTCGTGGAGTGTTGAGAGATGAGGGAACATCAGCTTCAGGAAAATAAGAAGCATAGACTTCTTCTGGGTCAGTAGGAGATTGACTTATATCATCACTTGCAAAACAAGGAGAAGAAGTACCTGTTTTCTCACAAGTTCCCTTTGTTTTTGTGCCTACAAGTGGAGAATGGAAAACTTCTTCTTGTTCTTTCTCGGTTTCAGCACGAAAGTGATGTTCTTTTTTTGTTCTTTCTCCTACTTGTCCACTCCTAGTAGCTTCTGAATCCTCAGAAAAGGATATTGCAATTGTTGCTTCATAGGAGTCATCCTAACCCTCTTCTTCTATAGCTTCTTTTCCTACTTCTTCTCTTTCCTCTGTTTCTTCTCTATCTTCTTTTCTTTGCTTTGTGTCTGCTCTTCCTCCTGCTTCTATCTCCTTTGATCCAACAAAACTTTGAAGATTCTTCAAGGCAAAGGCAAAAATGGTGAGATCATCTTCATCATCATCGTCCTGTAGGATGAAGGATCTTCTCTTTTTGATAGGTTCTTGCACAATTTCCTTGCCTTTTCTCTTTCTTGCAGTAGATTCTTCTTTGGTTTTGCTAGGAGGTTCCTTCTTCAAGCACTCTATAGTCTTGCTCAGATCTTTCAACCTCATCTTCGAAACCATTTTCAATCCTATAACCATAGGAGCGAAGTTGTAGAATAAAGAGAGGCTTGAAACTAGATATGAAAGTGTCTAAACAATTTTGTGACCAACGCAGAGTAAGGCAGCTATCCCTTATTCTTCATAACAGTCCTATACATGTGCATTAGGATTGTATGAGGGAGAGAAAACTTCATACCATTGGAGATAGCAAACAAAAGTCTTGCTTCAAATCTGGAGACATCTATATTGGAAGCAGCCTTTGGTCTGATGCAGTTAATCACAACTTTGTGTAACAGAACATTCGAGGCTGACAGTCTGGAATAAGTGATGCCTCCTTCAGGTAGTTTGTCCTTAACAAGGAATCTTGTTGCGTGACCAACCAAGACACTTATGAGTTGGAAACCACTCCTTTCCACCACAATAATGTCAGCCAATGTATCAACATCCACTAGATAGTCTTTATCACTCATAGTGAATTTGAAACAATTCTGGTCAAGAAAAGACAGGTTTGAATAGAAAAATGCAGTCAACTCTAGATACGCAACAGTTGTTTCAGAGCTAAAGTTTTAAAGTTGAAGGAAAACCAATTTTTCCCTCAAATTCACTTTGATTGAGTCTAAAAAGTCGAAGTTGACTGATCGAGGGTTCGTCACCCCTCTTTTCAACATCTAGATGTAAACCCTTTTTTGATCCTCAGAACGAAAAAGCTTCGTTCCATTGTTGGGCATTTCAACAGCAATGCCCATTCTCATTTGAAAATTCGAATACATTCTCTCATCATCGTCTTTGCTTTCAGGCTGATTGAAAGAGCTAAATCTAGGATCGACAGGAAAGTTACGAAAAACCTCATCTGCTGCTCCTTTATTTGCTATTCCTAGACGTTCCATCGTTCTCAGAAACATCGTTTCATTCTTAGAACCGTGCTCTTTTAGAAAATTAGTAATAAAGGACATTGGCGAACCACCCTTTTTCAGACAATCATAAAGTTTGTACAGAACCTGGGCAGTCAAGGTACGGAGAGGAACAACATCTTGCTCAACTTCCTCTTCCAACGGTTCACGAGGAGGATTCTGCGAAGTGTCCTTCGGGTTGTGCTATGGAGATGTCTGAGGAGAGTCTTCTTCCATAAGATCGAAATGTATCTACCCTTCTAGCACATTCCAAGACCCCTTGCTTGCAATCCGAGATGATTTCCTTTGGTAAGACATGCTTGCAAGCTAGGAGGATTTCTCAGACAGATTCGGGTGAAAAAGATGGAAACTTGCGGAACAAACTTGAGAGTAGAGACGAGAGAGTAGAGATAGTAGAGAGTTTGTATTTTAGAGTTTTGAAAAGAAGTGCTCGAAAGAAATACAAGAAGGTATATAAAGAAGATGAAAGGTTACAAAGAAAAGAGGTAATCAAACCGTCATAAGGAAAAAAGAAAACTGCCTTATCGAAATAAAATAAAAACTACCAAAAATTCAAAAATTCGAAAAAGATAATTTCTAAAAATAAAATAGGCAAGCAACGATTCGGTTAAACATACCTTCTCATTCCATAAATAAAATACCTGAATTCAAGACATTCTCTTACTGAAGTAGTGTCTAGAAATTCCGAGTCTAACTAGCTCCAGACTTTACTCTAGAGGATAAATAATATTCAATTTGGTGTGAATAGACTCAAATAGATTTTTCTTTAGAGGCTTTGTAAAAATGTCTGCTAACTGATTCTTCGAATCAGTGAACTAAATCATAATATCCCCATTCTAGACATGATCTCTTATAAAATGATGTTGGATTTCTATGTGCTTTGCCATTGATTGAAGAATTGGGTTCTTAGTGAGATTAATAGCACTGGTATTGTCACATTTGATCTCGATGCACGATTCTTCAATCCCAAAGTCTCTCAGTTGTTGTCTTATCCATACAATTTGAGAACAACAACTTCCAAGAGCCACATATTCTGCTTCCGCTATTGATAAAGCTACAGTACTCTGCTTCCTTGAAAACCAATATACCAGCATATTTCTCAGCAGTTGACAAGTTCCAAAAGTGTTTTTTCTATCCATTTTACAACTTGCTAAATCGACATCTAAATATCCAAGAAGAGTAAAGTCTCATTCTTTTGGATACCACAGACCTAGCTTTGGAGTAATCGCCACATATTTAATTATGTGTTTTGTAGCACTTAAAATGAGATTCTCTGGGATCAAAATGAAATCTAGCACAGATACAAACATTAAACAAAATGTCAGGTCTAGATGCAGTAAGGTAAATAAGAGAACTAATCATGCTTCTGTAAAGCTTCTGATCAACTTTCTTCCATTTTTCATCCTTGTCCAGCTTTGAGGAACTTCACCTAGGTGTCTATGTCTTTTTGCAATTTTCTAACCCAAATTTCTTGATTAGATCTCTGGCATATTTCTTCTGGTGAATGAATATCCCTTTCTTTGATTGTTTGACTTGCAATCCCAGAAAGAAAGTTAACTTACCCATCATGCTCATCTCGAATCCATCCTACATAGACTTTGAAAATTTCTTGCATAGATTTTTATTTGGAGAACCAAAGATAATATCAACTACATCTTTTTATGAACAAAGTAGTATCTACTTTCCCTTTTTCAAAACGATTTCAAATTAAAAACTTACTTAACCTTTCATACCATGCTCGAGGTGCTTGCTTTAGTCCATACAATGCCTTTTTCAGTCTATAGATTGAGTCTAGCTTTCTTGGATCTTCAAATCCCGGTGGTTGTTCCACATAAACTTCTTCTTGAATGAATCCATTAAGGAATGCACTTTTGACGTTCATCTGGAATAACCTGAAATTTTTATAGAAAGCAAAAGCAAGTAATAATCTAATTGCTTTTAACATCGCTACTGGTGCATAGGTCTCATCATAGTCTATCAATTGTTCTTGTGTATATCCTTTAGCCACGAGTCTTGCTTTGTTCTTGACAACTTTTCCTTTCTCGTTCATTTTGTTCCTGAAGACCCATTTTGTCCCGATTATAGATTTACCTTTAGATTTTGGAATCAGCTCCCAAACATTGTTGATGCTAAACTGTTTGAGCTCTTCTTGCATAGCTTCGATCCAACTTTCATCAGACAAGGCTTCATTTACACTTTTTGGTTCAATTTCATAAACAAGTGCTAGAGCACTTGACTCTTCTTGTCTTTTGGATCTAGTTTGAATTCCTTCATTAATGTTACCAATGATGAGTTCTTTGGGATGACTCGACTTGTATTTCCAGTTGCTGCTTGATTTGAAAGTCTGTTGATCCTTTGCTTTGGTTGAAACTTCTCGATCTGTTTGTTGCTGTTTTTCAGAAGTCTAAACCTCTTTGGGGGAAGTAGACTTTGGAAAGTCTGAAATAGGTTTAGACTCTTCAAGTTGAGTCTGGTCTGGTTGAGTTTGCATATAATCTTGAAACTCGATGTTCATAAATTCTTCCACGAATTGAGTCTTCTTGTTGAAGACCCTATAAGGTTTGCTTGAAGTAGAATAGCCAAGGAAGATTCATTCGTCTGATTTTTCTTCAAACTTCCTGATTTGATCATTTTCATTATTCAAAACAAAACATTTACAGCTAAAGACATGGAAGTAGGAAATATTCAGCTTCTTTCCTTTGTACACTTCATATGGAATCTTATTTAAGATAGGCCTCGAGAACACTCTGTTGATGATGTAGTAAGCTGTGGAAACTACTTCTGCCCAAAATCGAGATGATATATTGCTCTCGATTAAGAGGGTTCTGGCCATCTTCTATAAGGATCTGTTTTTTTTTTTTTTTCCACAACCCCATTTTGTTATGGAGTGTATGAAGAAGAGAAAACATAATGAAAACCAGATTCATCACAAAACTTTGCAAAGTCCTGATTCTCAAACTCACATCCATGATCAGTTCATATGCTTGAAATAGCATAACATTTTTTCATTCTGAACATTCTTTGCAAATTTTGAGAAGTAAGAGAAGGTTTCAGACTTATTTGTCAGAAAGTAAACCCAAGTGAAGTGAAAGTAATCATTCACAATTACTAAGCAATATTTCTTTCCACCAATACTCTAAGTTATAGTTGGTCCAAAAATGTCCATATGCAGAAGCTGCAAAACTCGATTGGTAAAAACTTGATTTACAGGTTTAAAGGTACTTCTAACCTGTTTTCCCAAAACACATGGAGTGCATAATTTAGACTTTTGAAAAGTTAGGTTGGGAAGACCACGAACAAGCTTTTTAGAAGAAATCTTGACAATTTGCTTCATGTTAACATGACCAAGTTTTCGATGCTATAAACTTCTTTGTATTAAATTGATATAAGGCACTGAGAACTTTCTAGGTTTACATCCAGAAGATAAATATTCTCATACCTTCGTCGAGTGAAAGATTGGGAGAAGTCTTGACTCATTCTAGAACAAATACCTTCTTTGAAGTTTATTTTGAATCCAATGTCACAAAATCGGCTTATGCTGAGTAGATTGTAGTTCAAACCTTCCACCAAGGAAACATTGTTGATAGTCAAGCTACCAATCTTCACAATTCCACAACCTACAATTCTTCCCTTACGGTTTCCTCCAAAAGAAACTTTTCCTCAATTCAATCTAACAAGCTTTATGAAGCAGCTTAAGTCTCGTGTCATATGCCTCGAACAACCATTATCCAAATACCATTCGATCTTCCTCTTGATAGTGACCTATAATCATAAGAAGAACTCAAGTTTTCTTTAGTATCCAGATTTTTTTGGATCCAGGAGAGTTAGCATTAAAGACAGTCTTTGCCCAATTCCTCTTAACTGGTCTCCAAATCTTGGGACATTCTTTCTCGAAATGTTCTAAGCTGTTATACTTTGAACATTTTAGAGAACTTCGGCCAACAGGTTTTACAAAAACTCTTTGAAAATGATTTTCGTAAAATGCCTTTGCAGGTCTTTGTTTGAGTCTCTCTTTTACTTTGGGAAAATCAATCAATGGAATGGTTTCTGAAGTCATACCTAAACCAGATTTGTTAAAATAGGGTCTTTGTACCGAAAGAATTTTCTCCAACTTTTCGGATCCTTTTGAAAATCTTTTTGAAATATTTGAAAGGTCTTCTTCAGAATAACATTTTCCTTAGCAAGAGAATCAGAATTTTCATTCAAATTAACAAAACTTTTATCTAAACTTTCAAACTTTTCTTTCCAATAAATTTCATGTTACTTGAGTTTAGAATTCTCCCTTTTTAGTTTAGAGATCCTTTTAAGAGAGGTTTTGATACTGAGACAAAGTTATTCTATATACTTCAAGACTTTAATGGGAATTTTTAAATTACTAACCTCAAGTCCTTTGTCTGAGTCTGAATCAGAGTCTGTTTCTGATTCTAAGTCTAAGTCGGAATGAACCATCAAACAAATGTTGGCGTATTCTTCTTCACTTTCCTCGTACTCAGTGTGTCACTCCAGGTTTTAGCTTTGAGAGCATTTCTGTACTTCTCAGTTCTTCATTTCTTTTTCTTCAACAAAGGACAGTTAGGTCTAATATGCCCATTTTTTTTTGCATTCGAAGTATATTACATCTTTGCTAGTTTCATTGTTCTCAGTCAGTCTTTTCTGGAAATTGTGCATGCTCTACTTCTTCCAATTGAATCTTCTTCCCTTTCTATTCAACTTTTTCAACTTCTTAATCATAAACGCTAACTCCTCATCATCCATATCGTCATTTGAATCTGTATCATCGAAATCAATGTTAAATTTTAAAGCAATTGACTTTTTAACCTCTTGGATCTTCTTCCTCATTGATCTGTTCCACTTCATATGATTGAAGCGTGTCTACTAGTTCGTCTACGGATAGAGGCATGATCCTTTGAGTTTCTCTAATTGATGTCTTCACGTGATTCCACTCTTTATAAAGTCCACACAGCAGTTTATTGACTTTCATTGGTCTTGAGATTGGTTGACCTTGATAAGCCAAGCTGTTTACAATCTTTGTGAAGCAACTGAACATATCAGTAATGGATTTTTCAGGCTTCATACTATCCGAGTAGAATATTGATTTTCGTTTCCTTTACTCGATCAGTTCCTTCATAAGTAACATGTAATCTGTCTCAAACTTCTTTCGTTGTTTCACAAGAAGAAATTCGGTTATACTCAATAGGAGATAAAGCATAGTATAAAGAGTAGATAGCTTTAGCATCAAGAGCTTGTCTTTTGGTTATTTCTGGTTGTGTTATTTCGCCAGCATCTACAACTTCTCTTCTTCTTTTTGAGGTTGATGTAGCTTTGATATTGATCCCTTTTTCTACCATATCCCACTTTAGAGGATCTTTCGATCTCATAAATGCCTTCATCTTATTTTTCCACATATTGTACTCTTTCCGATCAAAGTAAGGAAGTCTAGTGTTGCTTTGACCTTGAATCAATCCTGGAGCCAAAATACTAGCCATAGATCTTTAGCTTAGAAGTAAAAACACATCAATAAAATAAGCATGCATGCTCTTATACCAATTGTAAATGTTAGTATGAACACTTAGAAGGGGGTGAATAGGTGTGAAGACAATTTTTTGCAAGGAACAATAAAAATATTCTATGTTCTAAAACTAAGTCTGAAGAACAACAGACTTTGAGCGTGTTCAGACTTTAGCAGTTAAATAGAACTACGAACAAAATAAAAGAGTTCGAGGAAGAGAATAAGAACACAGAAATTATAGTAGTTCGACTTAGATTAAGCCTACATCCACTCTCCACGTTGACAACCTACTAGCTGGATTCCATTAAAAATCAAAAGAGATTTTACAGCCTTGTGATCTCGACTTCATAGTGAAGAGTCTTGAAGTCTCACTATGAGTTTCTCTCCTTTGTATACAACTTTGAGCTCAATATTTGGAGTAACAAGGAAATGGAAAGCTTTAGACTTTGAAATTTCTCTTTCACGCACTTATTTGAACAACTAGAGAGTCCACCTTAAATACTCCTTCATGCCTTCTCGACCGTTGGCACTTTCCAAAGGAATTCTTTCAATCTACCTATTGGACGGAATCAATCAAAGAGATCTTGAGCCGTTTGAAGATTGTGATGAAAGCTCGTCAAATCCGTTTGCCCATACAATTAAGATTTTGGTTTCCATAAGTAGATTCTTTCCATATTTACTTGTAATCCGAAAAGATTTGATTTATCTAAATTGATTCCAATAAGGATAATCAATCTCGTAGGTGATATATCCAACCAGAAAGCCATCCATAAATCATATGAACCGAACTCCTAAAGAGATAAACAAAATCTTGCATCTGGATAAGTCTTCATTCTTCAGTAGTGTTCAATTTGGAATTTGTCAGTGTGGGCAGACTTTGATACTAAAGTTTGGTTGTCTTCAGACTTTAACACTAAAGTCTGGCCATCTTTAGACTCTAACACAGAAATTTGAAAGTCTTCAGAATAACCTTTGGATAAGTTTTGTCAACTTCAAAACATTAAAGGAGTTTTCTCCAACAATCTAAAAAACTTTCACTTTTTCCAAAAGAGATTTCTTTTAAAAGAAGATGAAAACTATCCAGATTTTCACGCTTGTATAGTATCTGTTTTCATAAATCTGTATATTCACTTGCTAAATGTTAGATTGGGATTTGGTCTTAGTAATTATTATATCAATTTTAGCATACTTATTAACATTAACTTATAAAAAACCTGAATTTATTTGTCAAACTTCAATTGATAGAGAGTGAGTTCTTACTAAGTAAAAAGTGCACATCTTTCTTCACAAAATCGACTAAGAAAAGGTCCATAATAATAAGCATAAAACCATTTTGTGCGTGGTTTTGATAATTGGTATCTGTTTTTTTTTTATTATTATTATTATTATATATAATTGGTATTACAGTGGACATATAGGTTAGGATTTTTTATGCAACTGCCAATTGCCATCATTGTATTGTCGATCACCCGTGGCCATCTTGATTCCTTACCTTCATGGCGTCAATCCACGGGCGAGTTAACTCCTTGCCCACTCAAGTTGGCTTTTACGCCCTCGTCTCTTTTTATTTTTGTGCCAAGCTTATGATCTATGTCCATGAAAGTTGCGACCAACAGAGGTCACTAGCCTCGTATGGCCACGGTCTGTGGTTGCATGGCCACGGTGTTGGGGCTCAAGTCAGTTAATTCCCTTGATTGCTAGAGCAACGGAGAGAGGCCCTCCACCCATTTTATCATTAAAATTAATATCCAAAAATGAAAAAGAAAAAATTCCTCACCACGGGCATTTGGGTATTTCGGCGACGACAGAAGACAGGATGTAATTGACAAGGGAGAGAGGAGCAGAGGAATAGGACAGACGGGTCGTGATTCTGGCTCGAGTTTGAGCTAGTTGGGCAAAGAGTCAAAGACCCAAGGGACCAAGGTGCAAGTGCCTCGCGTGATCCTATTTCTGTAATCTGCGGGCAAGTGCGCGGTCATTTGTTGAGACATGTGTTCTCAGAAAATTCGAAAAGATATATTTATAATTTATCATCAGTTAAGTGTGAGGTAATCCACAGAGATAGCACAAATTAAAATTCAACAATGCCAAAAGAAGGAGAAGGGTTTCTTTTAATATTTTGTTTTACTTAAGAAAGGACTCCATTGCTCCCCCCATCCCTTTAGAATTTTAATAATTTTTTTCTCTTTTTTCGGAAATCGAATTCCACTAATTTTATTTATCCCGCAATTATACTGTTCTTTTGTCAATTGCGTTGTGTCGGTGGCGAGATAAGAGAAGGATTTGATTTTCTTTCTTTTCAGAAAAAAGAGTCCTTCTGCCGGGGCTTTCGCCTCCGCCGGAGCTGGTGCTGAAGTTGTGCGCGCAGATCTCGCGAACCCGTCCCCCGAAACGCCACTGCAGTCTCGGTACGCGTGGCTGATCGCTCCCTCCGTTGGGCCGCCGGTGAAGGATCCCATCGATATCTCACCTCGAGAGCTCCTTGCCGCAGTCCGGAGCCAGTTCTGAGGTGAATTTCCAAGGGCCCACCTTTGGTGTTTAGAAAGAACCCTGACATTTTCTCAGCTTTGACAGGCCGCAATGAATTATTCTTAGTACAGAAATCTCAGGGCTTGGAAGTTTTTCCTATCTCTGGCTGCCGCTGCTTTTGCTGCTATCCTGTTTCGACTTTTTCTTCGAAGAGGAGATTGAGCGAGATCAATGGAGGAGAGTGCAAAGAGACGGTGCGTGTGTGAAAATGATGGAACAGCACAAGGCACTTCTTCCACTCATGCTTCAACAGAAGGTCAAGAAGTGGCTACTTCATTGGGATATGACTATGAAGTATTCTTGAGCTTCAGGGGACCAGACACTCGAGCAAGTTTCACTGATTTCCTTTACACAAGTATGATAGGGGCGGGAATCCGCGCATTTAGGGACGATGAAGAACTCCGCATAGGGGAAGAGTTTGCCCCAGAACTTCTCCAAGCAATTGAGCGGTCGAAGATCTCAATACCTATATTTTCGAAAGGTTATGTCTCTAGCGTATGGTGTCTCAAGGAGCTAGTCCAGATGATCAAGTGCCAAAAAAATGGAAGACAAAAGATCATGCCCATTTTTTATGATGTGGCACCTTCAGAGGTTCGACACCAAATTGGGGGTTATGCAGAGGCTTTTCTTTCACATGAAGAGAAGCAGCGATATGATGAAGAGACTATCCATGAATGGAAGGCTGCTCTCAGTGCAGTTGGGGCAATAAACGGGTGGGACCTGCAGAGTGAGACCAACAGGTGACTTCTCCTAGCATTCCATCTCAAGTGCATTAAATCATTAGAACTCGATGCATTTCATATGGTTTCTTTTCTAGATTTGTGTTAGCTTTCTTAAAATTGAATTCCATGTTATTGAAGTTATACTGCAGACATCAAATTTTTTCCATTTTATTCCAAGCAACATTTTTTCCAATTCACTTCATTTAAGTACCAACACTAATTCATCTACAATGGAATAAATCCTTGAAGCAACACATTTCGAATTCAATTTGGTCTTCTCAGAATTAGTTTAATGTTTACATGATTTTCTAACTCATTGTCTTTTGTCTCCAACTAACTCTAGGCGAGAAGGCGAGTTTGCAAGAAAAGTTACCCATAAGGTTTTCAGTGAGTTGAAAAAGGCTTATCTAGCGGTATCAGAGTGCTTCGTTAGTGTCGACAATCACGTGGATGCAATCATGGAAATGATAGGTGCTGGGACAAGTGAAACACGAATTATAGGAATCCATGGTATGGGTGGCATCGGAAAGACAACTACTGCCAAAATGATCTACAATAAGCTTTTGCACGACTTTGAGAATTGTTGCTTTCTTCAAGATATTCGAGAAAAATCAAAAAGTAATGGCATTCAATGCTTGCAAAATCAGCTCATCTCTGACATTCTCAAAACAAAATGCATGGATATAAAAGACATTGATGAAGGAACTCAGACAATTAAACACAGGTTGTCTAATAAAAGAGTTCTACTTATTCTTGATGATGTGGAAGAAGAGAATCACATTGATGCACTTGTTGGTAGGCATGATTGGTTGGGCAGAGGGAGCAAAATTATTATTACTACAAGAAACAAATATATTCTTGATGTTCCCGAAGTGGACTGCAGTTATGAGCTTGGCGGCATGGATGTTGATCAATCTCTTCAACTATTTAGTAGACATGCCTTCAGAAAAGATTATCCTTTAAATGAGTATATCGGCCAATCCAAGAGGGCAATAGGCATTGCTAGAGGTCTTCCACTAGCTCTTGAGGTCATAGGCTCACTTTTATGTCGCACTAAAAAGGAAAAGTGGGATCTCACATTGAAGAAGTTGGAAAATGTTCCTCATGCAGCAGTTCAGAAAAAGTTGGAAATAAGCTATGATGCATTAGATGATCGACAACAAGATATATTCCTTGATATAGCTTGTCTTTTCATCGGAGGTAACAAAGACATTGTCATTTATTTTTGGGATGAATCTAAATTTCCGGAAGAAGCCATGGAAGTTCTGCAGAACATGTCTTTGATAAAGATTGAAGAGGATAATATAGTGTGGATGCATGACCAACTCAGAGACCTTGGAAGAGAAATAGTTCGTAAAAAAAGTAACAAAAATATAAAGGAGCAAAGTAGGGTGTGGAATCCTAAGGAAGGATTGGATTTGCTAAGGAAACATAAGGTAAACACCCCCTCCCCACTCTTCCTTATAAAAAGAAAATATATATTCCTAGTATTTATGGACATTTTCTAAGAACAAGCTGTTTACTTTTTGTTTTGTCTAGCGCCATTGCGACTTCCTCAACCTATAATTTTTGCTCTTTTAAGATTATAGGAATGATAGATTGAACTCAACCGATTAATATAGTGGACTTGAATAAAAATGTGTTTCCCTTTAACTTTTTAAAATTTTTACTTTGGGCAGGGAGAAAAAAAAGTTGAAGCTCTTCGTCTCAAGTTGGACTATTCCCAGCAATATCATTTTTCCTATGTGGACTTTGAGAACCTATCATATCTAAGGTTCCTTGAAGTGGACAGTTGGATGGGAAGTTTTTGTGCGGAAAAGAGGCTTCTTTGGCCTGAGGCGCCATCAAATGTTTTTCCAACTAACGAGAATTCATATCTCCTTCCACAATTACGATGGCTTTCATGGAGTGATATTCTCCCAACATTTAACATTACAAATTTTTCTGCGGACGATGTGGTTATTCTTAATCTATCTCAAAGTAAAATTACAGATGATTGGAAGGGATGGAGTCATGTGAAGGTATGTTATATGTTAGACAACACTTATTATTCCGTCTTATTAGATTCGCAAGTAATATTTGCATTATTTTTCTTTTATAGGTGATGAAGAACTTGAAAGTTCTGGATATTTCCTATTGCAAAGGCTTGCAAAGAACCCCTAACTTCTCTACTCTTTCAAATTTAGAACGTTTGATCCTACGGGAATGTGAATCATTAATCGAAATTGATAGATCGATTTGTCAGTTGACATGCTTAGTTTCCTTAGATGTAAGCTATTGTACGAGTCTTCGGAGGTTGCCAGACGAACTGGGTGGAGGTCTTGCAAGTCTCGAATACCTATCTCTAAAAGAATGCTCATCGTTGGAGATGCTTCCGGATTCAATTGGAAATTTAGAATCGCTCATTGAGTTGGATTTATCCAACACGTCGATCAAAGAACTACCTGATTCCATTGGAAATTTGAAAAAATTGGAAGCAGTGAAGATCCAGAATGAGGAGGAGTTTGGATCACTCGATATCTCAGGGTCGATGAAAGAACTCGAAGACTTCGTATGCTTCAGACGCTGGTGTGCATTTGTTGACAACTGTTACCATGTGCGAATTGGCAATGATGGCATCTGTGGGAGTCAATCACTGAGGATCTTGATATTAAAGAATGTGAATATATGTGCACTACCGAGACTTCCTGAAAGTCTTATCAATTTAGAAATGTCTATATTACGCATGGACACGTTTCCAGATTTCTCAAACCTCACGAACTTAAAGGTAATGAATCTGGATTTTGGCCGGCCTTATCTCGTCGTGACATCTAATCGGTTTTGGGAACATCCGATGCCATGGTGGATTGGGAATTTAAGCAAACTGGAGTTTCTGACCCTGTGCTCTCATCACGTGACCACCTCACCAACAGACCTTACCCTCCCTCCTCAACTGGCGTCACTTCACCTTGAGTGCCCTAATTTGCGTCACCTCCCGAGGCTTCCCTCGAGTTTATCCTCCTTAGATTTGTATGGTTGCGCATCACTTTCCTCGATGGAGGATCTAAGGAATTTGAAGAAACTATCATATCTCCGTATTTTGCACACCGCAATTGCAGAGATTCAAGGCCTCGGTTGTCTGGAGAACCTACGAGATTTGCGTCTTCAGAGACTTACACAGGTAAAGATACTACCTGATCTAAGCAATTTAAACAAACTCACAACTTTTGAGGTAAGACATTGTGATAAGCTGGTTGAGATTCAAGGCCAAGTACCTCGGTTTTTGTGTGCCTCTTTTGTTCATGATTGTGGTTCATTACAGAAGTTGCCCGATCTATCAAGGTTGAAGGATAAGGGAGCGATTGTAATACGTAAGTGCAAAAAATTAAATGTGGAGACAATTCTTGATGTTGCTAGGCTGAATTCACAACATTTTGAGTTTGTAGACTTTGAACAGCTGCAGATCCTACCTGATCTAAGTAATTCAAACGAACTAAGAGTTCTTGACGTCAAAGGATGTGATAATCTGGTTGAGATTCAAGGCGAACTGCCACAATCTTTGGAAGTATTGAGGATTGAATCATGTATATCTTTACGGAAGTTGCCTACTCTGTCAAGCTTGACAGGGCTGCGGGAGGTTTGCATAGGTCACTGTCGTGATTTGGTTGAGATTCAAGGCGAACTACCACAATCTTTGGAAGAATTGGTGATTTCTTCTTGTGTATCATTACAGAAGTTGCCTTATCTATCAAACTTGATAAGATTGCAAGAGTTTTCCATAGAAAGTTGTGATAATCTAGTTGAGATTCCAGGCGAACTACCACAATCTTTGGAAAAATTGGTGATTTCTTCCTGTGTATCTTTACAGAAGTTGCCTTATCTGTCAACCTTGATAGGATTGCGAAAGTTTTTCATAAAATATTGTGATAATCTGGTTGAGATTCCAGGTGAACTACCACAATCTTTGGAAGTATTGGACATTTATGAATGTCAATCTTTACAGGAGTTGCCTAATTTGTCAAGCTTGAAGGGACTGCGAAATGTCAAAATAATTCGTTGCAGGAAATTAAATGTGGAGGCAATTTCTTCGCTTTGCTTAGACATATCAATCAAATTTGTGGAAGTAGACGATGAATATGACTTTGAAGAGGATGTGGAAGTAGATGATGAATATGACTCTGAAGAGGACGAATGAGTGCACGTTGCTCTTGAAAGCTTCTTGATCCACGACCATTAATCGTTTCCTTGTGTTCAAACTTTAAACAAATTGAGGTAACTTATTTCATCTGACAACCAATGTTTTACCTTTTCTGCAATCAAATTCTTTCACATATATGAACAGAGGAGTTTCACATGCAACTTTTAATTACCTTCTCACGAGTTGATGACTGAAAATCTGATGAAGGTGTTGAAATTATGATACCTCCCTACAACTACAGGGTTCTTAATTATGTACACATATTTGTTTTCTTTTCCTAGTTTGGTTTGGCTTTTTCAGCTATATTTTATGTGGATGATTTCTCCTTGCTTTTATGTTTCCCAGCTGGAGGTATGCATGTCAATTGCCACGCTTTTATTTGATATGTAATAAATTCGTAGAGATCCTTGTTGATCTGCTGTTTCACATATATCAAAGTTGATAGCCTCGTTTCTCTTTGAGATAACTTTGTTATTTTGTAAACAATCAATGGAATGTGTGTTGGAAGGTCATAAACTATGGTTCTCATTCTGGAACTTTACAGCATAACCAACTCATTGTTGCAACGGTGAAGAAGATAGACACTCTGTATTGACATGCCTATGTTCAATTTGTTTTCCAGGAAAGGTGTGCTTCTTAGTGGATTTACAAATGTCATGGAGAAGTTATAAAATGGAGAAAGACGAATTTCACTTTTGCGGTGGCATTAATAGTTAGTGCAGCAAAATTTTCATCCATTACAGGAGAAGAGAACTACTTAGCTTCTCCAAGGTATCATAAACCATCTTATGGTTAAGGCTAAATTTCATAAGTAGTGGTGCGTAGGGCATATAATAAGTCTCATGTGGGTCAGAAATCATGTAAATGGACTTTTGTGTGATCTTCGATTAGTGCCTACATTTTCTAGAAATGGTTATGCTCGGGTGATTATCTGTAATAGAAGCCCTTCCATTCACCTCAAGTTATACTAGAGGACTCCTTTAGATTTTAAGATTGACAAGAAGTGCTAAGGGAGACGTCTCATACAACTGGCTTTTTGCCGGTTTCAAATGTTGCTGAGAGGATTTAAAGTTTGAGAAACTTACAGAAATTTTTTTGCACAAGGAGCTTTCCCTAATTTTTTTTTTTTTTTGGTGGAAAGCTTTGGCTCATTGGGCAGCTGTACAAATGAAGACCAAATAAACGAAAATGAAGATGGCTTTAATGTCAACGAAATTCCCTTTCACAATCTTGGGATGCTGAAATGTGGATTCATCTGTGGAAAGACAGAAACTTGAAGATTAGTGAGGGAAGTTGTTGCCTATCGATGAAATCGTTAAATTTGTTGAACTCGATGGGAAGTTTTAGTTGAACGGTTAGCCCTTTTTTCGAAGAAAACATTAGAGCAAGGCAGAGGGATTCATTGTGCAGGTTGGGGCATCATATGTAATGTTTTTGGGTGTAAAAGGGTTATTTAGGCAAGCCTGATTGTTTATTAATCTTTTTTGTGGGGCCATAAGAATGAATATTGTACTTCATCCACATGTATGTTCTCTTCATTGACATGCAATGGAACTTGCTTATCAGTTCATGCACCTTTCGATGTGAAAATGGTGTTCAGAATAGTCTTACTCGTGAGTATGATAGGCACTCACAACACAGGAGACACGAATTGTTGGGATTCATGAAATGGCGATGTGTAAAGTTGACTCTTGCCAAAATTATGTAAAATCAGTTTTCACATGGTTTTAAGCGTTGTTGCTTTCTTTCTGACAATTGTGATACTTTAGAGCTCATGGGCATTCAGTATTTGCAGAATCAACTCATCTCCTATGTCCTCGAGAGGAAATTGACAGAAATAAGTAATGTTGATGAAGGGATCAAGACAATTAAAGATAGCTATCTTGTAAAAGAGTTCTCTTCATTTTTGATGATGTTGACCAGAAGAATCAATTAACTGCGCTTATGGGAAATATCTATGATATTTAGGCATTATTGGATTCTTCAATATTGAATATCAAGTCTTGAAGCTTTACCAAAAAAAAAAAAAATATATCAAGTCTTGAAGGATCTCAAAATTCTTAGTGCTTCGAATTGTTCATCATTGAAGATAATCTCTTCCATTGGTCAGTTGACATCTCTATCGAGGCTATCTTTCAAAAGTGCCATAATTATACAACTTCCCTTGTCCATTGAAGCTCTTGCAAGCCTTGAATACCTGTCTATGTAAGAACGTAGATGAATATAGAGGCTTTCAGACACAATTGGCGATCTGCAATCGCTACTTGAGTTCAATTAACTCCCACACGTACATTAAAGAGCTACTTGACTCCATGGGAAACAAGGAAAGCCTGAAAGTATTGAGAACGAATAATTGTTCCATGGAAAAGACATCCAGTGCCTTATGGTTGCTTTAAAAGCTTGAAGAAATAGATGCAGCACAGTGAAAGTTTGCAACTGCAAAATCCAAATGACATTTGCAGAAATGCATTTTTGAGAATCTTGAAATTGACACTGATTGAAACATGCCAAGTGCCAAGGCTTTCTCGTCAGTTTACACATTGATACGTCGATTATCGATGAAAACATTTCAGATTTCTCAAAACTAACAAGTTTAAATGATTTGTATTTGGCCATTTGACAATATGCTTACTCTGTTGACAATTGTCAACTTGTGGAAGATGCTATGCCATGGTGCATTGTGAGATTTAATAAAGTGGAATCTTTGACCTTGTTGTTTGCTGTTGTAATCACCTAATCAACAAATATTGGTCAGCTTTCTCAACTCAAAAGACTAGAACTCCGTTGCGCTAATTTGCTACGCCTCCTAAGGCTTCCCTCGAGTTTATCTTATTTACGTGTTGAATCTTGTTGGTGGATGAGAATAGCGATGGATCTCTCAAATTTGAAGAGACTGTCATAACTAAGAATGGAGAATTCTGCAATAACAAAGATTCAAGGCCTTGACTGTTTGGAGAACTATGAATTCTGGAGCTCTTTGATCTTGAACCAAGGGAGAGTTTCCCTGACCCGACTCATTTGAAGAAGTTGAAATCAACTGCACTAGATTATTGTAGTAATGTGGATTTTGCTTGTCGCAAACTACCAGAATCTCTGGGAAAATTGTTGATTGAAGGCCCTACCATCCTTGATGTAAGTTGATCAAGTTCAAATAGTTTGCAAAGAGGGGATAACATGGGTGAGGCATGACTGTTTCAACTTGAATAGGTCCAAATAATGCGATGTCTGGCATTGCTTAGGAGATTCTACCATTTCTTGAAAACTTTAGAAGAGATGCTCTGCAGAGGAGAACGTTTTCCAATAAGAAGTGCATGTGGTTCTTGAAAGGTCCTGCAATTACAACCAGATCTATTGTCAATAAAGCTTTGACACTCAAACAAATTGCTTATTGCCCTGTGTCGTTTGAGCAAACATTTGTTATTGTCTTTCCTAGAACCATGTTCATTATACCTAATTAAGATGACAATTTGTCAAATTGACTTGAAATTTGATGTTCTACTACCCTTCTGTAGTTTATTACTGGTTGTTTTTGGAACCACATTTTACGTTTAAGATAGATGGCTGTAAATTGCTCATGAAATGGCACCATGGTTTCTTTCGATCTACTTCATGAGTTCGATTTGGTTTAGATGTAATCCCTTTTGACGATTTTGGTTGTGAATTAAGTGACCAGTAAAATTCAAGTCATACTAGTTTTACCATATTTTATCACATAAATTTTATCAATTTACGCATTGGTAGTTTATGTAAGATCCTTGGAACTTGCTGGGTTGTACTTTAAATTTAAAGCTGATGACAATGAAGGATATATTCAAATGTGTAGGCTTTAATTGATGACAGAAGTTCTGTCATTCACCTTTTGGTTCTCCTAGGAATGGAGCTTCAGGTTTCAATGTTGATAAGGAGGACCACTCTCCAACAAAAGTCCTATATGACAACCTGAGCTTTTTCTCTTGGCAACAAGTAAGAGAAATTTGTGGGGTCTTCCTATGCAAGTAAGCTTTGGCTAACTCAATTAACAAGTATAATTGACAGCTAGCCCACCAAGTAAAGGAAAGTACAAATGAGATGACAATTTATCTTTCCCAAAGCTATGTGTCAAGGACTTAGGGTGCGTTTGGTTCAGCATTTAGAAAGCTCATTGGGAAAATGCAAAGCAGTTTAGCTTAAAGGGCTTTGGAGGAAATGTAAAGACTGTTTGGTAAATTCTGCTTTGAAATGCAACTTTGAGAGAAATGATGTTTGGTAAAAAACACATTTGCAAAGCCCCTTTGATAATTAATCTAAATGCCCAACCAAACGTACCCTTAGTTGGTCTCTCGCACAATGTGCTTTGAGGGGTCATAATTAGCAATATATCCATTTAAACATTGAAGGAAATTTAGTTATTCAGGTTTCCACTAATTTTTTTTTTTTTTTTTGGTAAGTTTTTTTTTGGGAAACGGCAAAGGGATCCTCAGCCAAAAATGCTTGTAATTGTCATCAAGTCACAAGACAATCAGGTCTCAAAGATATATGCCATCATCGGATCAAGAACAAGATCGAACACCCCCCAAAATAAAAGAATAAAAAATCTCGACTTTTTTTTCTTTTGAAATAAATAGAAAACCCACAATGGGACGACACCAAGGTTAAAAAAGAGAGGAGATTTTGCAGGGTATTATTCGCTGCGCCCGGTACGACAAGAGAGCTGAGGCGAAGCGACTCAACTTCCCTGGACCGCACTCTACGCCTCCACTCGCATCAACGACAACGGCCGACCCTCCAAATCACCGGCGATGATACGCCCGACCGGAGGGATCCCCGCAAGAGGCACGACTTGCAACAAAAATCTGAAATTGAACCAAGAAGAAGAACAAGAAGAACAAGAAATTCAAGAACATGTAACCTAATGACCGTCAGTCCATGCGCAGCACAGCTTGCTCATCCTGGTTTCCACTAATGTTAATTCCTGTATATCAGAAAAAATGAAGGCAAAAGCTTACAGCTCTCGTTCCAAAGGCTAATCAGTGTTTCATGCCAAAAAGCCAAGACAATATAAATTGTTTACCTCTAAAAGTTAAAATTTAGCAAAGGTTACCGATGGAAATGATGCAATACAAGGTCACCATCTGTTTTCAAGATGGCTTGATTTAGCAGTCAATCTGCATAACTTCCTGCCAGGAATCAGTTGAAGTACTTGTGCCAAGAAGTCTTTAGTGAATGTGCCTATAGTAGAAGGTGAGGTCACACATGGAGAAGTCGTCTCCCAAGGCACTCTTTGCTTCACCTTACAAAACCAGTTAAGTCTGGGAAACAAAGCCATAGGCCCAAGATCAGATTGAGACGTAAACTTGTGAATGCATTCATTCAATGCAAGTCATGGAGTTATATTTACAAGGATGAAACATTCAACTTCATGCTATTTACATTCAGAGTGAATTTGAGTAGAGCTCTTATGCATCTTGTGATGGGTATGGACAACAGATCGATGGAATGCATTTCATGATCGTCATCACAGAGGTCCTTGATGATTTTTGAGAAACGAGGTGCTGACCCAGAAGCATTTTAACTGAAGTTGCTCTTGGCATCAGAGTCTGAAGGCAGCCTCAATGTCGAAGCAGAAGGATTCCTAGAAAGCATAAGATTTCCTTTGACATCTTCACCTCCATATTCCTTCAATCGTGCATCCATGACAA
Source organism: Eucalyptus paniculata subsp. matutina (assembly GCA_017140255.1). Classification (NCBI taxonomy): domain Eukaryota; kingdom Viridiplantae; phylum Streptophyta; class Magnoliopsida; order Myrtales; family Myrtaceae; genus Eucalyptus; species Eucalyptus paniculata. The sequence continues at coordinate 40,408,208 of CM029442.1, forward strand.
TTTTGCACGATCCCCATGTCTCAACCATTAATCCCACGCCATAGTAGACTAAATGGTCCACGATGCTGTAACCAGTTACCAATCTGCAGAGACGCACTCTGATCAGTCGTCCACATATATCCCTGGTAACAAAGGACTGAGATTCTCTAGAACAAGCTGGCCTGTCACATGACTATTGTGTCCAGCATGACAAATCCACAAACTAATTGCTTGAACAAGTAGCCACAGCCAAAACTACCTCATTACCTGCTACATGATGGGTCTTCTCCAGAGCTATCACAAACTTTCTCAACTTGATAAACCAGACTACCAAATCCTATATTATAGAGCCATACCTACAACAAAGGGAACATTCCAATTACATGTGAACATTGACATCGAAAAGATTATTAGTAGCCACCAGAGAAGCAGGTGGAATCAAATCATTTTCGCATTATCTCACATCAATATGTTTATCCGTGACTGTCTTTGAGCTAGTCACCAATGATCATAAGCACTAGTAGACAAACAATAATTAAATTGTGTATGATTGCACAAAGCTTCAGACTAGGTTAAGACTAGGTTATCAGCCATCAGGAAGGAGAGAGAGTATATAGCAAACATTATTACGCGTCTTAAACTTTAAAATCAGTATGAAAAAACTCATGATGGCTCTTGCAGGAATGAGAATTGCTCAAATATTTCTGAAAAGTCATGAGCACTACGGACTACCCTGCTTTGCTATGAAGATGAAAAAACAAAACAGTTATTTTTTATAATTGAAAAAAGAGAGAGTACACACATCGTCAGAAGAAATGAGACTTTGGTTAGATAGGTTGGAAGAAAACCAAAGCAAACGTCAAAGTCAGTCAGTGACAACTCCCCATAATTTAGATGATATTCCATTAAGATCAAAGCCTTACCTCTCTAGGGAAGTGATGGTAAGTCTTCTGTGGGAACCGAGAATAGTAGGGAGGTAAATGAGGCACAGTATCATGTCTATTAGTAATACGTATTGTATTTGGCACATGGTCACTGTAGCAAGATGCAAACACTGCATTGCCAATACGAGGTCGTCCAAATGTTAAAACCTGAACATTCCGTGCTTCATGACTGACCTGGAAATGATGTGTCTCCAGTTATATAAGTAGATCAGACGAATACTGGTCTGGAAAAAAAAACAGCTTCAGCAACAAAATTAGACAGCCAAATAACTTGAATGTTAATACATCAATGGCACTGTCAGGATGGGCGAAAAAAACAGTGCATCAAAAACCATATATCACATTTCACATACAATGGTGAACGATAGAGCAGCCCTTTCTCTCCATGAGGTTTGAAGGTCTAGCGTTGCTCTGTCGAGTTCCCATCCACAATTTCCCCAACACCAAACCCCACACCCACAATAAAACCAACCCCACCCTCAGCCTCAAGAAAAGATGTTAACAATATGGAATAGTGGGATTGGGGTGAATTCACAATCGAGGCGCATTTACATGCTGCCACAAGAAGCAATTGGATGCTGGTGGCGTGAACCACATTCTGCTAATGGCATAAACAAAAAATTCCAGGTTCATGGTGAAAATGCCCCTTGAACTTGTGACACCCCGAACCACCTAGGGTCACCACAGGCACCTGAATTACACCTAATGGAAATTACATCTCTTAGAAGAAGCATCGAAGTTCATAGACCTTTTTTATTTTTGAAAACGGTCCTAGCTCGACTCATTAGCGGAAGCAAAATTTAATTTTGCCATCTCTCCCTCCAACAACCATGATACAATTGCACACCACTAAACATCATAAGAAAAGATAGAGCCCAGACACTTTTATTTATATATTTTCATGATGGATTTTTCTTGGGTTGGTACATCAAAAGAAAGGCCAAGATTTTTAACTACACTTGGCCAGAACCCCAAAAAGAAACACTCGACCCACTATGTCTATCGTGCAAGATCTCCCATCAACTAGTGTCGGCTAACATCCCAAAAAGTTGCAGCTCCTACTTCTCACGCACGGGCCCTCACACCCATCCCGGTGCATCAGGCGGTGGCGGCGGCAACATTTCACGCATTGCTCCGTCTCAATGAACATGGACGGATATAAACTCCTGAATGACAGGGCCCCCAGCCAGGCCCACGTCGTACATCACTAAGGCGCGCACTCGTATAAAAGTCAGTCCAGGAATGGTGGGATAGTCGATCTCCACACATTCGACCTCTACATTCGAAGGAAGGCCATAGAAGGTACCTCGCGTGACGGTAGTAAGCGGCATCCTTCTAATTTGAAATGTTGGTCCCTAAAGAGGTGAGTACAACCATTCAACAGGTAAAGGATCCAATAACCACTTAATGCATCATACAATACAATTGCAACATAATACATGTCATTCATGCATCCAAGCCTACTTACCTTGAAGCCATGCATATACCATCTTACATCCTCATCACAATCATATCACATACATGTCATCATGCCACAGGTGATCATCATCATATCATATATGCAAGTCATCATGCCGATCATCATCATATCATATCATATATGCATGATTCAATTTCCACTTTTAACTTTCAATTCGATCACCACATCACTCTTTCTTGGGATCATCAACTTCATCCCATACTTTACCACTCGCACCCCATCCTGGCATCGTGGGAAAAACCTCCTGCATTCAGCCATTTAAGGCCACCGGGCATCCGGCATCTCGCATCCCAACTGGCATCACGAGGCATCCCCTCGGGCAAAGACCTCCGAGGCTTCCGGCACCCAACCATTCCGGGCATCTCGAAACTCCCGAGGCCATCCGGCCATGTATCTCTATACATTCCGGGCATCCGGCACCCCCCACCCCGGGCATCCTGATACTCCCAGGGCATTATCAACCGCCTCAACTCAGCATGGCACAAGATGTTCACCAATTTAGGTCTCAACTCAGCATGACACAAGATGTAATAGTAAACAAAATCACTTACATCCTTTGATTCATACATGCATCACTAGTCATCATCATACATGCAGCAAGACACAATCATTCATAACAATAAAATTCATGGAATTCGTACAATTTAGAATAGTCCATTTATCATGCCTTTTTGAAGTTTATTAAATTCCAGCTTGTACCATTTTAGAAAATATTTAAATTAAATATCCATATGATTCTCAAAAATCATGAAATCAAGGCATATGATAGACAAGACAATAAGATAATGATTTCATGAAAAACACATGGCCAATAGAGTTCCACACAAAAGATATAATTCACACAAATACAGCATGCAATTTTGGATAGAAACAGAATGTGCAGTTTTTGAAATAATTCGATTAAAATACCCGAACGACCTCCGAAAATTATAAAATTTTACCAGGTTATAGCTAAGACACTAAAATAGATTTTTTGTGAAGACTTCTAGGCCAGATTCGTTTTAGATAATTTCCTATAATCGTCCGAAGCTTCTGGTTCTCACACCGAAACGTCCAGTGTAGTCATCTCCGAAATACCGAGATTTTACCCACTTATTCTTCTTCGTTTCCTCTGAAATTTGGATATGTTTTACATCAAGAGGTCCCCTAGAACTTTCATTAAGGGATCTAAGTCAAATTTCCAAAGAACAGTCACCATATGGGTCCATGAAATCTCGCGTGTCCAGTACCGCGTCTCCAGATTTACCATCTTCAAGAGTAAGTCAATTCACTAGGCTACACTTGGTCATTTTACTTCAAATTTGAGTATGTTAGTCTTTAAGATGTTCTCTACAAATTTCATGCAGAAGTCGAAGAGAGATTCTTGATAAAAATCGACATGCAACCACAGATGTACCGAAAGGTCAGCAAAATCGTTCCAGATCTAGTGTCTTCATAGGATGAGGGTTTGACCCCTTAAATCTCCACCATTTAGTCCCAAATTTTAGTTGTATTTTTTTGGATACAACTTTCATGAAGAAATCAAAGTCAAAGATTCTGACTCAGGCGGTTCATACGAAAACAGCAAGCATATTCAAGAACAAGGCACATTTTTGCTTCGGTTTCGCCTACCCTAACATCCGAAACTCACCACTAACAAATCATACATGCAAGAGTGGAAATCAGTCCCAACTTGCCTCAAAGACCAAGCGGACAGCAGCACACGAACGGCACACCGGCAACGGACGGACAGCGTGCGGACGGCGACGGCGACTCCTTCTCCCTCTCGGCCTCACTTTCTCTCACAACTCACTCTCTCTCCCTTTCTCACTTGGCCGAATACTACCAACCGGCCACTCTCTCTCTTCCTCTTCCTTTTATTCCCCCCAATTCTCCATCATTGGCAATGATTACTTGCCACTTCCAATGGCCAATGCATGCAAGTCCCTTCTTGCCACTTGGCATGCCACATGCAATGGGCTTGGGCTTGAATTGGGCTTGGATTGGGCCGCCCTCCCTTGTGGCCGACGGCAGCCCATTCGTGGGCTTCAATGGGCCGGTCAACTTGGCCCATTAAAGGTCCACTCTTGGGCCTAAGGCCCAACCTAAATAGAATCAGTTTTAAACCTCCTTTTTAAATACTAATTAAATCTTATTAAACTAAAATACTATAGGGTAAAATTGAATAACTAAACACTTAGAATTACAAACCTATGGATTCTAATTCACGATGCACATGGCCAGAGATAAGCCATTCTCTTCCAAGATCTATCCATTTAAACTCAGCCATAGATTTCAATACAAGATAATAACTGAAGCACTCCTAATTGGCTAGCAAGGAATTTCAGGATGCCACAATTCTCCCCTCCTTAGAGAATTTCGTCCTCGAAATTAGACACCACTCGTGCCTTCTTGAAACAAGTAAGGGTACTTTTCTTTCATCTGACCTTCACTTTCCCATGTGGCTTCCTCCATATCATGATGTCGCTATAATACCTTAACTAGAGGGATCTTCTTAGTCCTAAGAATTTGTTCCTTTCGATCCAATATCTGTACAGGCTCTTCGATGTACCTCACTTTCTCATCCACTTTGATGGCTTCATGATCGAGTATGTGACCAAGATCCGGCTGGTACTTCCTCAGCATCGATACATGAAACACATCATGCAAATTTCCCAACTTAGGAGGTAGTGCTAAGCAATAAGCTACATCCCCTATCCTTTCGAGTATTTCAAAAGGTCCAACAAATCTAGGGCTTAACTTACTCTTCATCCCAAATCGAGATATCCCTTTCATTGGAGATACCTTAAGGAATACATGGTGTCCCACGCTAAATTTCAAAGGCCTTCTACACCTATCTGCATAGTCTTTCTGCCTACTCTGAGCTGTTTTAAGACTTTTCTTGATAATTTCAACAGCTTCAGTGGTAACTTGTACCAGTTCAGGTCCTGTCAATTTCCTTTCACCTACTTCATTCCAGCAGACATGAGTCCTACATCTCCTTCCATATAATGCTTCATAGGGAGCCATGCCTATACTTTTCTAGAAACTATTATTATAGGCAAACTCTACCAAATGCAGTCTTTCATCCCAATTTCCTTTGAAATCAATCACACAAGCCCTCAACATATCCTCTAATGTCTGGATTACTCTTTCTGTTTGTCCATTTGTCTGGGGATGAAAAGTAGTACTAAACTGAAGCTTAGTTCCTAATGCAATTTGAAGACTTCGCCAAAAGTTCGAAGTAAATCTCAAATCCCGATCTGAGGTAATAGTCACTGGAACACCATGTAGGCATACTACTTGACCTACATATATATCCGCATATTTATCCATTGGGTAGTCCATGCGAACCGCTAAGAAATGAGCCGATTTAGTCAAACGGTCCACTATTACCCAGATAGAATCATGACCACTTGATGTCCTTGGCAATCCTTGCACAAAGCCCATTGTTATATGCTCCCATTTCCATTCTGGTATGTCTAATGTTCTCAAGAGCCCTACGGGTTTGCGATGCTCCGCTTTTACTTGTTGGCACGTCAAACATTGAGAAACGTGCTTAGCCATATCTGCCTTCATACCATTCCACCAAAACTGCTGACGTAAATTCCTGTACATCGTTGTACTACCCGGATGAATACTATAATTACTCTTATGTGTCTCCGACAAAATTTCTTTCTTTAATTCTTCATTGTCGGGAACATAGAGTCATCCTTGGCATCTCACAACTCCATCTTCAAAGACATGAAATTATGGTCTTTTCCCTAAAGACACAACATCTTTTACTTTCAAAATCTCTGGATAAGATTCTTGCAAGATTTTAACTTTTAAATAATCTCGAGTTCTATTCTTAATGCACTAAGCATACTAGTAAGACAATCCATTTCCAATTTAAATTCTAAGTCCGCTACAGACTTTAACAACCCCCATTCTACCATTCCTAAACTAGCCATTTCCATAGCCAACTTACAACTAAGAGCATCCGCTACCCCATTCACTTTCCCTAGATGGTATCTTATCTCACAATCATAATCCTTTAACAACTCCATCCACCTCATTTGTCTCATGTTCAACTCCTTTTGTGAGAACAGATATTTCAAGCTCTTATGATCCGTATAAATCTCAAACTTCTCCCCATACAAATAGTGTCTCCATATTTTCAAGGCAAACACTATAGCTGCTAGTTCTAAATCATGCATTGGATAATTCAGTTCATGGGGTTTCAATTGTCTAGATGCATAGGCTATGACCTTGCCATGTTGCATCAAAACACATCTCAGTCCTTTGTGAGATGCATCACTATATACTGTAAAACCATCGGGTCCAGTCGGTATAGTCAGGATTGGAGCTGAGGTCAATTTCCTTTTAAGCTCCTAGAAACTCCTTTCACATTCCCCATTCCATTCAAATTTCACATTCTTTCGGGTCAACTTAGTGAAAGGACTTGCCAATCATGAAAATCCTTCAATAAACCTCCTATAATAACCAGCCATTCCTAAGAAACTCCGTATTTTAGTAGGTGTCGTTGGTCTCGGCCAATTTACTACCATTTCAACTTTTGCCGGGTCTACTGCAATTCATTTTCCTGACATCACATGCCCTAAAAGTATTATCTAGTCCAGTCAAAACTCACACTTACTAAACTTGGCATACAACTTATGCTCTCTCAGGGTCTGCAAAACTATCCTTAAATGTTGCTCATGCTCTTTAGGCTCTCTTGAATATACCAGAATATCATCAATAAATACAATCACAAACTGGTCTAAATAGGGCTTAAATATCATATTCATTAAATCCATAAATGCAGCCAGCGCGTTAGTCAATCCAAATGGCATAACAAGGAACTCGTAGTGTCCATAACAAGTCCTAAACGCAGTCTTAGGAATGTCCTCTTTCTTAATTCTTAACTGATGGTATCCCGACCTCAAGTCAATCTTAGAGAAGACCAAACTTCCCTAGAGTTGGTCAAACAGGTCATCAATTCTAGGCAAGGGATATTTATTTTTAATGGTCACCTGGTTTAGCTGCCTATAGTCAATGCACAAGCGCATCGATCCATTTTTCTTTTTCACAAACAAGACCGGTGCACCCTAAGGTGAAGCACTTGGTCTAATGAATCCTTTGTCAAGCAACTCCTGTAGTTGCACTTTCAATTCCTTCAATTCGACTAAGGCCATCCTATATGGGGCTTTTGATATTGGTCCTATTCCAGGCATTAATTCAATTTCAAATTCAACTTCCCGCTCTGGTGGTAATCCAGGCAATTCCTCAGGAAATACATCTTGAAATTCATTAACTACTCGAACTTCCTCAAGTTTAGGCTCCTTCCTTGCATAATCTTTAACTATGGCCAGGTATCCTTGACATCCTTTGTCAAGTAACGCACAGGCTTCTATTGCCGAAATAAGTGCTATAGGTAGATGGGTCTGATCTCCTAAAAATTCACAACTAGACTGATCAGGTAAAATGAATTGGATCACTCTTCTATAACAATCCATTCTGGCCTGATACTTACAAAGCCAGTCCATTCTTATTATAACATCAAAATCATACATGGCCATTACAACTAAGTCTATTTCCATATCCTTTCCTTCTATTGATATCTTACAATTCCCACACACCAGCGTAGACAATACCATATCCTTTAAAGGCGTGGAAACACAAAGAGGCGTTTCAAGAGGCATAACTTCTATTTTATTCAAACGTCTATATCTTTCAGACACAAATGAATGCGTTGCACCCATATCAAACAATGCATATGCCTTTTCACCATTGATAAGGATCGTACCTGAGATAACATTTTTGGAAGCTTTCGCTTCCTCTTGGGTGACCGCATACACCCTTCCTTGTGTTGTTGGCTTCTGAGGATTTCTTTGTAAGTTTGATCTAACAGCACTCTGATATCCTTGTCGCACCGAGCAAACACTCACTTGCGACCTTTCTTGTGGGCAACTTCTCCTAAGATGGCCCACTTGTCTACAACCAAAACATTTTAGTCGTCCATTGCAAGGTCCTAGGCCATGTCGCCCATTACACCTTTGACAAACATCAGGTTGATAGGGTGCTTTCCCTATATTCAGACCATTTCTTGCTCCCCCAAAATTTCCAAAATTACTCTTCTTCTTCACATTCCAAGTCTGACCTTGACTAGAATAGGGTCTCTCACCCCTTCTTACATCATTAAAGTTCAACGGTTTCCTAAACTCCGACCGCTCTCTTAACAGTTCCCGCTCCGCTAACTGTGCCCTTTCATAAATCTCATTATAATCTCTTATGTTCAAAGGCACTAGTTTCTTTCTAATGTCAGTTCTCAACCCTTTCAAAAACCTCTTAGCCTTTTCCTCCTGATTCTCAATCAGTCTAGGAGCATATCTAGACAGTTCATAAAATCTAGCCTCATACTGGTCCACTGTCAGCTCCTTTTGTTCTAGTTGAACAAATTCTGTAATTTTCCTATCCTTAGCACAGTCAGAAAAATGCTTTCTATTGAAAGCTCTCACAAAATCTTCCCAGTTAACATCAGTACCTGTTGGAAAAATTATGTCATTTGAAGCTCTCCACCAAAACTTTGTATTTCCCTCCGGCTGGTACTTTGCCAAAGTTATTTTCTCAGCATTATTGCAGTCCAACGGCCAGAAAATTCGTTCCATCCCATCAATCCATTGTTCCGCCTCCTCAGGACTTCCCATTCCATTGAACTTAGGTGGCTTCAGCTTCAGAAATTGCTCTACTAGTCCTTGAGTACGGCGTTCTGCTCCAGGTTGCTGCTGCGCCTGCCTTTCCATCAGATTTCCAATATTGGCCAATGCTTGCAGGATGTCTTCCATTCGGGGTTCAGCCCTTGCAGCAGAGGCTTCAGCCTTTGATGGATGAGCACTTCTAGCTCGCACCATGACTTTCCTGCAATTTTCAAGCATTGCCTCAGGAATAATCTGAGACTCACTGCCTCCATTTAAAGCAACTACTACATAAGAAACATATACATGTTACTAGTACCTAAAGGCAACTCAAAATTAACTGCTAGGGATCTACGAGTGAATATTCATCAACCGTTATTCAATTATTATGTTTTATATCCTATGGTGTGCATTGTCATCATGTTCCTCAATTTCCAAATGAGGTTCTTTATCACTCCACCTATAACCATTGCTCTGATACCAAAAAGGGGCTCTATGACACCCTGAACCACCTAGGGTCGCCATAGGAACCTGACATTACACCTAATGGAACGCTAGTTACATCTCTTAGAAGAAGCGTTGTAAATCATAAACACACAATTTTTTTTTTGAAAAAAAAAACGGTCCCAGCACGACTTGTTAGTGGAAGCAAAATATAATATCGCCATCTCTCCCTCCTAACAACCATGATACAATTGCACACCACTAAATACCATAGGAAAAGATAAAGCCATGCCATTTTTATTTACATATTTTTGTGATGGGTTTTTCGCGGGTCGATACAACAAAAGGAAGCCAAGATTTTCAACTACACTTGGCCACATCCCAAAAAGATACTATGACCCACTAATGTAATCACATGCAAGATCTCTCCATCAACTACGTCGGCTAACATCCCAAAAAGAAACTCCAGCTCCTCTACCACTCACGGCAACCATCACACCCATCCCGGTGCATCAGTGGTGGTGGGGCAACATCCCACTAAACACGCTCTCTCGACGAACATGGACGAATATAAACTCCTAGATGATTGGACCCCCAGCCAGGCCCACATCGTACATAACCAGCACTGGCACTTGCACAAAAGTCAATCAAGGGACGGTGACACAGTCGATCTCCGTACATCCTACCTCTACATCCGAGGGGAGGCCATAGAAGGTACCTCGCGTGATGGTAGGAAGCGGCATCTTTCTAATCTGAAATGTTGGTCTCCAAAGAGGTGAGTACAACCACTTAGCAGGTAAAGGATCCAATAACCACTCAATGCATCATATAATACAATTGCAACATAATACATGTCATTCATGCATCCAAGCATACTTACCTTGAAGCCATGCATATACCATCATACATCTTCATCACAATCATATCACATACATGTCATCATGCCATAGGTGATCATTATCATCATATCATATATGCATATCATCATGCCATAGGTGATCATCATCATATCATATCATATATGCAAGTCATCATGCCATAGGTGATCATCATCATATCATATCATATATGCATGATTCATCACTTTTAACTTTCATCGATCACCACATCATCTTTCTTAGGATCATCAACTTATCATACTTTACCATGCACCCCATGTCATCATGCCATAGGTGATCCATCATCATATCATATCATATCATATATGCAAAATGATTCACCATTCCATCTTTTAACTTTCTATACATTCGGGCATCACCCCCACATCACTGGCATTTCTCGGTATCATTCATTTATCATTGTTCCATACAAGATGTTACAAACAAAATCACTTCCATCCTTTGATTCCATCCTAGCATACATGCAGCAAGACACAATCATTCATAACAATAAAATTCATGGAATTCAGCAATTTAATAGTCCATTTATCATGCCTTTTTGAAGTTTATTAAATTCCAGCTTGTACCATTTTAGAAAATATTTAAATTAAATATCCATATGATTCTCAAAAATCATGAAATCAAGGCACGTGATAGACAAGACAATAAGATAATGATTTCATGAAAAACACATGGCCAATAGAGTTCCACACAAATGATATAATTCACACAAATACAGGATGCAATTTCGGATAGAAACAGAATGTGCAGTTTTTGAAATAATTCGATTAAAATACCTGAACGACCTCCGAAAATTATAAAATTTTACCAGGTTATAGTTAAGACACTAAAGTAGATTTATCGTGAAGCATTCTAGGCCAGATTTGTTTTAGATAATTTCCTATAATCGTCCGAAGCTTCTGGTTCTCACACCAAAACGTCCAGTGTAGTCATCTCCGAAATACCGAGTTTTTACCCACTTATTCTTCTTCGTTTCCTCTGAAATTTGGATATGTTTTTCAAGAGGTCCCCTAGAACTATCATTAATGAATCTAAGTCAAATTTCCAAAGAAAAGTCACCATATGGGTCCATGAAATCTCGGGTGTCCAGTACCACATCTCCAGATTTACTGTCTTCAAGAGTAAGTCGATTCACTAGGCTGCACTTGCTCATTTTACTTCAAATTTGAGTATGTTAGTCTTTAATATGTTCTCTACAAGTTTCATGAAGAAGTCAAAGAGAGACTCTTGATAAAAATCGACATGCAACCACAGATCTACCAAAAGGTCAGCAAAATCGTTCTCGATCTAGTGTCTTCGTAGGATGAGGGTTTGACCCCTTAAATCTCCACCATTTTTCACCAAATTTTAGTATGTTGTATTTTAAGATGTTGGATACAACTTTCATGAAGAAATCAAAGTCAAAATCGAACTCAAAACATGCATGCAAGCTCTCACAAGATTCTGACTCAGGCGGTTCATACGAAAACAGCAAGCATATTCAAGAACAAGGCACATTTTTGCTTCGGTTTCGCCTACCCTAACATCCGAAACTCACCACTAACAAATCATACATGCAAGAGTGGAAATCAGTCCCAACTTGCCTCTAAGACCGAACGGATGACAGCAAAAGGGACGGCACACCGGCGACGGACGGACGGCGTGCGGGCGGCGACGGGCGACTCCTCCTCCTCCTCGGTTCCTCACTTTCTCTTCACAACTCACTCTCTCGCGATTCTCTTTCTCACTTGGCTGAATACCACCAACCGGCCACTCTCTCTCTTCCTCTTCCTTTTATTCCCCCAAATCTTCATCATTGGCAATGATTACTTGCCACCCTTGATAGACAATGCATGAAGACCCCCTCTTGCCACTTGGCATGCCACATGCAATGGGCTTGGGGTATTTGGGCGGGCCACTCCTCTTGGGCCTCAATTGGGCCGGCCTCCCTTGTGGCCGACGACAGCCCCTTCATGGGCTTCAATGGGCCGGCCATCTTGGCCCATTAAAGGTCCACTCTTGGGCCTAAGGCCCAACCTAAATAGAATCAGTTTTAAACCTCCTTTTTAAATACTAATTAAATCTTATTAAACTAAAATACTATAGGGTAAAATTGAATAACTAAACACTTAGAATTTCAAACCTATGGATTCTAATTCACGATGCACATGGCCAGAGATAAGCCATTCTCTTCCAAGATCTATCCATTTAAACTCAGCCATAGATTTCAATACAAGATAATAACTGAAGCACTCCTAATTGGCTAGCAAGGAATTTCAGGATGACACACAACGCATGGGCATGCTATCACATTCGAATATAGAACAATTTTCAGCAAGAAACCAGAAAGCAAAAGTAAAATTTTAAAATCATTTGTGTTAGGACAAAATGTTATGCTTGCTACTAGTACTTCAAGAAAAGGAAAACTCTAAAGTTTATGCAACCTATGTTTCTATCGTAGGCCACATTAATGTTTGACTCTCAAAAAAATCACCACTTGTCATGGAGAGAGAACAATGGGACGTGACTTTGGGGTGGGTACCATTTCTGGTACCAGTTCCACAAAAGGTGCCTAGAAAAGTACACTGGGCCACTCTATTTAACAAAGCTGAGACAAAAAGCATGATTTGGACATCTTAGAATTGGCTCCAGCCCAGTAGTCTAACTGAAGAGGAGCTGCTTGATTTGACTAGAGAGAGACAGTCAGCAAGCAAGAACCACAAACTTGGGATCGATATATAATCTATCTTAAAATGCATTGGCACTTTAAGATTACATGACATAGAATTTGAGCTTCAAGTGCCTAAAAAAATTATGTGTCCAGACCATAAACATATCAACAATCCCATAAAGTGTACAGCAAGTGAACTTCATAAGGAATAGTTGGATGTCTTTACCCACCACATTTAAGTAATCAACCAACTCGAAGCTCCAAAGCTTAACATTTATGACTCAATTCACATAACTAGATACTTCGATAATTGGTGGTCAGCGTAAGGACTGTGTGCACCCCATTATGCTTGTGTTATGTCTATGGATTGATCTAACAAAAACATAAGAAAACAAGATGCTATGTATGACAAATTGTAAATACAAATATGAGAGCCATAGAATGTTAAAGATCCACTTTAAGAGTCTAGACACTTCAAGGTAGAGTTGGCAAGAATTCTATATAACTCCTAACATACCAAAACTGAATAGTTGAAAGAACACAATAGAAAAGAAGCAAATAAAATTCACAAGTCCCAGGCATAACAGTTTTTCAATTTATCTTACCACAAGATCTAGTCCGCAAAAAGATGCCATAGCCCCTCCCATAGAATGTCCTGTCACCATGACATTGATGTCTCCATATAAATCCTTGGCTCTTGTAACAGCATCCAAAAGACCAGGTCGAATTGTCGTATTGTGATAAGCAAAATAAAATCCATGATGAACCTAAGCAATAATCAATAGAGTAAGACTGTAACTCAATCCAAATCAAAAGCATCCACTGGTTGCGAGAGGCTTATCATCTCTAGAACTCACCATGGCACCCGGCATGCCAAGGTAATTTATGTCAAGCTGTTTCGAGTAGAGATCTTCAACCCAATTTTGTATGCTGGAGACATAAATAGAAGCAATCACTAACTAAAAAGTTCAAATGATAAAGAGACATGACAGAATTTTTCACAGAATAAAATTAGTGAAGTATGTGATCTCCTCATGACTCCATCTGAAATTACAAGAAAGTAACTTCCATGTCTTGGTGGAAATGATTCACCCTTTTTCTGTTCATATGGATGGCAGTCCCATGTGCCCTGTGTACGCATTCACTGAGGGTGCTTTTCTTAGCTTAAATTTTGATCAAATCCTTTGTATGTCAATTGTAAGGGGAGGAATTGCAAAAGTTAACATGCATACCTATGTTCTTAGGAACCTCTGAAAGCTATAACCATAGCATTAAGGTCCTTGGCCATAGTTTAGAAATAGAGACAAGCAATTAGATGCAATTCAAACATATAGGCATCACAAGCGTCCAATGGATAGGCCACCGTAAAACAATTTATATACCTATAAGCAGTGTTGAACGTCAACTATCAGTTCTATGACTTCGAATCCCTGCTTTCATATCAAAAAGGCATTAATAACCAGTTCAGAAGCTCATGAGACGAGGCAGCTTATGCCCACAAAATCTCATCTTAAAAAATTGGGTATATAGTACTAAAGATCCATTCTTAACGCAACCTTAGCAACAATGCTACATTAAAAAGTAGTCAAATTACCTTGGTCTTTCCATCACATCTAGGATATGTCCAACTAAAAAGTTCTATCAAATCTGACATGTAAACTTGCAATAAAAAGCTTTGCATTAATTTACAGTTGTATTGTATTGAAATGGTGAAACTTGATGCATAATGAGAAACTCTAGGCAAATGGGAAATTTTTTTTAAAGAACACTTACAGCTGATGCATGCTCCACCAATATCGTGGCAAGAGTGTGATTGTAAATAGCTTTATGAGCCTTGGACCTCACTTTAAGTTCTGCAATTACCTGTAGATAAAATTTCAGATTGAAATGCGGTCACACTCATTCAATCACAAGCAATGAATCAAGTTTCTTATGACTATAACAAGCAATTATGACAAATCAAGTGAGGGGAACACTTTAAAGAAACATCAACTCGAAACAACATTTAGTATGTCTTTACAGTCCTTCTTCGTGAACTGAAGAAGTATTTACAAAATCCAATGCGATCAAAGGGGGAATATGTAAACAACATAATGCACCACTTTCCCACAAAGCTACTCCACGAAAACGTACAGGCTACAGTCCATAACTCAAACGAACAAAAGCTGAATAGCCAATGTGTGACATCCTGAAATTCGACCCCGTTTCGATAAAGTGAAATGGGCATGTCGTCAACGTGCCTATGGTCATTTTTCTCTGAGCTGATCACTCAAAAGTTAACTAACTTATTAGGTGAAGCCGTTAAGGGATGTATCTGCAGTAAAATCCCTAAAAGCTACTCAATTGGTTGGATTGGACTAAAATTGCGTTTGATTGATTCTAACCATGAAATTTAATTTGGTTTCGGAATCGAATATTCAAGCGTGTCACAATTCATTTTTATGATACTGTCTCATTGTCCGTCAAATTATTGACGAGCCCGAAATTTCAAGAAAGAAATTATCGGAGGAAAAATCGAAGATCAAAAGAAAATAGAAAGGGAAAGGGAAGAGAAAAGAAAAATGAGAACAAGACTATTATTTTATTTGTTTTTCTCTCTCTCCCTTTTCTGTCTTTTTCTCTCTCTCTTCTCTTTTCTCTCCCCTCCCCCTCGTGCATTTTCCCCACCGACCGCCTACCCCTTGGCCAATTTCAATTTGGCTTCTCCCTTTCCCTTTGACCAGTCAAGCCCTATCTCTTCTCTCTCTTCTCCCCCATCCCCACGTGACCGCATTCTTCTTCTTCTTCTTCATTCCTTGCATGCGAACCAGCAAGCTGAGGAAGAACCAAAGCTACAGCTCGCCGTTGTTGCTCCATCGCCGCCCGTCCCGCCGCTGTACCGCACGCCTGCGACGCCCGCCCGCACAACGCCGTGCGTTCTGCTGGCCGTCCCTCACGCCAAGCGTCCTCCTTCGCGCGATCTAGCCGCTGCCCAGCCGCCGTTCCGCCCCGTCCGGCCAGCTCCGGCCACCGCCCAGCTCCGCCCGGCGTCCCCGACATCTCCCTCGCCCTCCGCCGGCCTCCCCTCATCGCCCTAGCCGCCGGATTAGCTTCGACAAGCCTTGAACCGCAACCAACGAAATGGGTTTCCAGCTAGTTCGAGCCCGCTTTTGGGCCGTTTCCGGGCCTCGAACCCGAGCCATGCTTTGGGAAGAATCATTCCTCGCGTCACCCCCGTCGGATTGATCCAGTTTACACGTGCAACTAACGAAATGGGTTTCCAGCTGGTTCGGGCCCGCTTTTGGGCTGTTTCCGGGCCCCAAACTCGAGCCATGCTTTGGGAAGAATCGTTCCTCGCGTCGCCCCCGTCGGATTGATCCGATTTACACGCGATTTCGTGAGTAATCTCACTAATCTCTGATTAGTTGGCTAATTATGCTTAAAGTTGGTTTAGTTTTAATTAATTATGTTTAGTTTGTTATATTAGAATAAATTAGCAATTATCGGTCAATTGTGATGCGATTTAGATAAATTGATTGCGCAATTAGCAAGTAGACATGGTCTACTAATTATTGGAAGCATCTCGGCAAAATTTTTGACCCCTAATCGGGCTTGATTTGGCGATTCGGGCCTAAGTGGGATTTTTGGCATTTAAATATTATTTTTCAGAATTAAATTAATTAATTATTTATTTTTCGAAAATTCAATTTGGGATGGTAGTGACCGGAATATTATGCTGATGACTGTGGTGCAATCTGTTTATTTAATTAGGCCTTATTTTGAGCTAAACGGAATTTTTAATATTTAATAATTAATTTTCGAAATTAATTAATTATTTATTTATTTTTCGGAAATTAAGATTGAGATGGCCGACGACCGAAATCTCGTGCCGATTGTCGTGGCGCAGTCCATTTATTTATTTGAGCTTTAATTTGTACTGAATTGATTTAATTGTTGATTTTTAGGATATGTTCCTAAATTGATTATTTGGGTAAATTGAGTACGAATTAAGGTTGTGGATAATTACTTTAGAAATGGGATGAATCATCATGAAAGGCACGTGGCTCGGTGAACAGTACATCATCTCGGAGAATGCACGTGACTCGGTGATTTGGTATATTGCTTCGGAGAATGCACGTGGCTCGATGATTAGTACGTCCCCTTGGAGAATGCACGGGGCTTGATGATTAGATATGTCACCTTGGAGAATGCACATGGCTCGGTGATGAAGTATGTCGCCTCGGAGAACGCATGTGGCTCGGTGACTAAATGTATATATCACCTCGGAGAATGCACATGGCTCGGTGACGAAGTATGTCGCCTTGGAGAATACATGTGGCTCGGTGATTAAGTGTGGCATCTTGAAAGAGACAAGTGGGCTCGGTAATTTGATGCATTACCTTGGAGAATGCACATGGTCTCAATGAGTACATTTGGCATCTTGAAGAGACACGTGGGCTCGGTGACTTGATGCATTGCCTTGGAGAATGCACGTGGGCTCGCTGATTCAAAATAACATTTTAAAGAGCATGTGGCTCAATGATCGGTTCCATCACCTTGGAGAATGCACGTGGCTCGGTGATAAGGAATATCGCCTCGGAGAATGCACGTGGCTCGGTGATTGGTTTTATCAGTTGAGACTGTATAGCAATGACTAGAATGACCTAGAGATGGTCCGGCTGTCATGTAATCGACTGGATTGATTGATCATTCTTTGATTTGATGTTGTGAATTGATTGACTGAATGGAAATGACCATGGGTGGTCTCTCGATGCTTCGATCTGTGATATGATTACTTGGGTGCCTATTGCGAATTGTACTGATTTGCAGGTGGGATCTAAGGCCAAGGTAAGTCATCTGCCCTGTGCGTGTTTAGGCAGCCTATAGTATAATGGTTTACTAATCGGGCTTAGTGGGGTAGAACTCGCTGAGACGTAGTCTCATCTCAGTTTGGGGAAAACATTTCAGGACCCCCGATGAGAAGTTGAGGAGGAGAAGTCTGGGAAGGAGGATTCGAAAGTAAAACCTGAGGAGAAGGACTTTGGAAGAAGAAGATAATCCCGAGAGGGGTCTTGAGTGCGGCCTGGATGGACTGAGAGTCTATCTTCTTTTGAGAATTCCTTTTGAAGTGAATAGTTATGAAACGGTTTGTGTTTTGTATAAAAGTTTGGTTATAAATTTCAATATGAAAAATATGGCCCTGCTTTTCTATCCCATCGTTCTATTGTCTAGGGATTTTAACTGCTTCAGCATGTGCTTAATAAATAAAAGGGTCGGCGATACATTGTCCCGGGATATCGCATTATAAAATCGACCAAGTGTGAAGGATGTGTGCGTGTCCAAGGATCGGGGCATGACACAATGTTTGATCACTCTTAAGATGCTCAACATATTTTTTCCCCGAAGTTGAAACAGCAGAGTGAGATTTGCATTTGAACAAATATAAGGAAATTCGATCAATCTAACCCTATTCCAGGCGTAGCATTGATCCAAACTTGGTAATCTAAGGGCTTAACAGAACCAACCAAACACAACTCAACGCTTGTCCTTCATATGCTTTGAAAACGCCCAATTGTACACCAGAGGAATCACATTGCTATAGTTTTGCCCCATTCAATCCGGTACTCCAGCTCCACGACACAATCAACGATTTCTCCCGACCCTGAAATGCCTAATCCCCTAAATTCACAATACAAATCTCACTGTCCATGCTCAAAAACCAACGTACTCAATCCTAGCGCCTTTCTATTCGCCCCTTCTCACAATCAAAACTCCCCATCGGAGAATCAGAGCAGTTGACTGATGCACGAACGCGAATTGCAATTACCTCTCGCCCCTTCCCACCTGTTTTCTTTTCTTCCTAGAGCTTTTAAGCTATAATGGAGAAAGCTCAATTTCGATTCGAATGGAATGAGTCTGATTTCAAAAAAATATGCAACGAACTTGTTTGGAAGTTCCATGTCTGCTTTGTTGACTTTGACTTTGAATGAATCCGCCCAAAGCACTCTTTGCTTCACCTTATAAAACTGGTTAAGTCTGGTAAACAAAGCCACGGGCCCAAGATAAGATCGAGAGGTCAACTAGGGAACGCATTCATTCAATAGAAATCACAGAGTTGTATTTACAAGAATGACACATTCAACTTCACGCTATTTACAGTCAGAGTGAATTTGAGTAGAGCTCTTATGCGTCTTGTGATGGATGTGGCCAACAGATTGATGGAATCCATTTTATAACCGTCATCATAGAGGTCCCTGATAATCTTTGAGAAACCAGGTGCTGACCCGGGAACATTTTAACTGAAGTTGCTCTTGGCATCAGAATCTGAAGGAAGCCTCAATGTAGACGCAGAAGGATTCCTAGAAAGCAAAAGATTTCCTTTGACATCTTCACCTCCGTATTCCTTCAATCGTGCGTCCATTACGATTTTGCATGATCCCCATGTCTCAGCCATTAATCCCACGCCATAGTAGACATGGTCCGCGATGCTGTTACCAGTTACCGATCTGCACGGATGCACCCTCATCAGTCATCCACGTATATTCCTGGCAACAAAGGACTGACATTCTCTAGAACAAGCTGGTTTGTCACGACTCATTGCGTCTAGCATGACAAATCCTCAAACTAATTGCTTGAACAAGTAGCCACGTCGGAAACTACCTCATTACCTGCTACATGATGGGTCTTCTCCAGAGCTATCACAAACTTTCTCGACCTGATAAACCAGACTACCAAATCCTATATTATACAGCCATACCTACAACAAAGGGAACATTTTAAATAAATGTGAACATTGACATAGAAAAGATTATGAGTAGTCACCAGAGTAGCAGGTGGAATCAAATCACTTTTGCATTATCTCACATCAATATGTTTATCCGTGGCTTTCTTTGAGCTAGTCACCAATAATCATAAGCATTAGCAAACACACTGTGACATCCAGATTTTTCAACCCTGTCTTCTACTGAATAAATCGGGCATTTCATTGACGCGTCTATAGGGTTATTCTCAGAGCCGATCACTCTCGAGATAACTAGACTATCTGGGGAAATGATTAAGGAATTTTAAAGCAATAGACTTGAGAACTCGATCAGGAATCGGCTTCTTGACCGTGTCCATCTTTAGAGATCACTACGGCACAGTTAAAAATCGATTTGAAATCAGAGATAGACTGGATCGATAGAGATATGTGACTAATCGTGGGTGACACCACTGAATTAGAAAATTCTCGTCGACCAACACTAGACTGTTTTCTTATTGTTTTGGTACCCTGTGTCCGTAATTGAATTCTCGAGATTTTCACGACAATCAAGAGTCGCCATTGAGTCGAGTGAGTTGATAGTGGCTCGAAGAAAATCGACCACGGGTCATTTGCCTTAAAAAGTTCTGAAAACTACCCGATAGTCTAGGTCACACTAAAAACGCGCCGAATGAAAATTAACCGCCAATTCGAGTCCGATTTCAGAAATTGAAGTTTTGGCCATGTCACAATAAATTTTAGGAGCATCGACTCAGTCTCAGAAAATTTTCGGAGATTCGGGAAATTTTACGGAAATTGGGTTCGGACGTCGCAAAAATTTGGCAGAAGTTCAGATTGGCTAAATTAATGGGAAATTTGACTTTCGGGTTGAGCATGTGTGTGTCGGAGATTTATAGAAGCCAAATGAGGATGAATTGAAATTATTCAAGTGTCCAATTGAGAGGAGATGATGCCAATTTCGTAATCCCCCTCATGCCTAGCCAAAATGCACCAATTGAAATGTTGTGAGAAGTGTTGGTGTGGCCCATTGGAGGCCAAGGGATTATACATGGCCAAGAACCAAGTCTTGGAGATATTTGTGGAAAAAATCAAGCCCAAGGGACCCTCCATCCCTTTTTATCTCTTATCTTCTTGCATTCTCTCACCCACCGTCCACCTCCATCCTCTCTTTCCCTTCTCATTTCCTTCGTGCGGTTTCCTCTCCATCTTCCTCTCTTTCACTCGAGAAAACCGAAGCCCCTTTCTCTCTTCCGTGGACCTCCTTGTCTCACACTGCAGCTGGCCATGCATCAAGCGGCAATTGATGCTGCTTCTTGTCTCCATATGCAGTCAACAAACCAGCTTTTGTTGACCTCTGAAGCAGCGCCCATCTCCACTACTTCGTGTCTCCTCCAGCAACATTGAAGACCGAAGTTGCTCCCCACTTCCCTTTGTCTCCTGGCGGTCTCGTTTCTCCATTTACTCAGTCAACAACGAAGCCGCCAAGACTCCTAATTTGACCGAGTGGCCGTGCCTTGTTGCCACTTGGCAGCACCTGCGGTTGGTCCGGTCAACAAGCGGACGCTGAAGACCACCGTGGAAGCCTGCGTCCGTCCGCGAGAGATTGTCCCCATCTTTGGTCGGCCACCGAGCCAGCTGAGCCAGGTCAACGAGGTAACTTCCACCGAGCAGTTTCAGTCCTCATCGTGTCTTCAATTCCGTGTGGGCTTCTTCAGTAGCAACGGCCCAGCGAAGTCTCTAATTGACCGAAGCCAGCGAAATTGGAGCTGCACACGTCTTCCCCAACTCCGTTTCTGCTTCAGTCTTGCCGCGCCAGCCTCAAACGAAGGAGCTCCCTTCGTCCGCGCCTTCAGTCAGCAACCAGCAGGCCCATCCAGTTCAGCCCATATTCAATTGAATTGAAGCCCAATTTTTGTCCAGTCCTTGAAGCCCAGCAATTCTAGGCCTCGATCAGCCGCATCAATGGCCCAACGCAAGTCCAGCAGTCTCCAAGCTTAGTGAATTTCTTTTGGGCCCAGCAAAGACAGCCCAGTTCAGTTTTATTTCAGCCCAAGAAGCCCAGCAGATGCTATTTTAGTCAAGCTCGGCCCATTGCAGTAATAAATCTCAGTTTGGTGGAGATTTATTGGGCCAAGGTCAAGGCCCGGTCCAAGCCCGCCGGTGTTGTCGAAAGTCCGATTTCGGCCGCCGTCGTGTCGCCGTTGCGGTGATTCGATCCCCGCTTTTTCCAAGTGAGTTTTACTCACTAAAGCTTTATTAGTTTGCTAATATGCTTAGGGTTGGTTAGATTTAATTAAATGCAATTAGGTGGTTAGATTAGGTTAGAACAATTAATTTAGTGACTTAAGGATGCATGTTAGGTGGTTAGCTATAGCCATTAGGGAGTAGAAATGCTCTATTATTTATTGAATGTATCTCGGGATTTTTCCCGACCCGTTTCGGGCTCCAATAAGGCAATATGGGCCTAAATTGGATTTTTACTATTTATTTATTTAATTTTCGAAATTATTTATTTGATTATTTATTTTTCCGGAAATTCAACTGGGATGGCCAGTGACCGGAATTTCGTGCCGATTGTCGTGGTGCAGACCGTTTATTTATTTGAGCTCTACGTTGTGTGGAATTGAATTAATTGTGGAATTTTAGGAATTGTCCTAAATTGTTTGTTATTGAATATTTGATTGGTGCTTGGCCGAGTATGGGTATATAGCGCCAGTTCGATGATGGGCTATATAGTAGAGAGAATGATGAGAGCTTACTGAGAATGTTATTGGCTGAGACCAATCAGGTACGATGTTATTGGACATACGTGGTTCAGTGATTGGAAGTATCACTGGCGAAAACGGCGCCTTAAAGAACGCACGTAAATGACTTATAGGCAAACGTGGTTCGGTGATTAAGGAAATATCACCGGTGATTAAGGAAATATCACTGGTGAAAACGACGCCTTAAAGAACTCACGATATTGTCTATAGCCGATGTCGCCTTGGCGAAAACGGCGCCCTAGAAAGGACACGTGGTTCGGCGATCGAGGATATCACTGGTGAAAACGGCGCCTTAAAGAACGCACGGTGTCGGTGATCGGTATGTCATTGGCGAAAACGACGCCCGAGAAACACATGTGATTTGGTGAATGAGTACACCATTGGGAGATCATGGTATGAGTGGGAATGACCTTGAGAGGGTCCGACTGACATGTAATCGATTTAGTCGATTGACCAGTGCTTGATCAGATGCCGTGAATTGTTTGAATATATGTGTTTAACCTTGAATTGCAGGTTGGAATTGAGGCCAAGGTAAGTCTTCTGACTCGTGTTGTGCTTAGGCAACCGTATGGCGTATTGGTTTATTAATCGAGTCTTAGAGGGTAGGACTCGCTGAGACGTGGTCTCATTGGTTATTGAATAACCATTTCAGGACCCTGAGGAAAAGATGAGGAGGAAGAACCTGAAGGAGAGAAAGTATTTTGAAGTAGAAGATGATCCAGAGAGGGATCTTGAGTGCGGCCCAGATGTGGATTGAGATCCCATCCCTTTTGTGCACCCTGTCTTAGTGTAGATAGGTGTGAGACTCTTATGTTGTAAATAGTATTGTAAATATACTATGAGTTGCGCTGTTAATGAAAGTGTGGTTGTGAATTTCAATATGAAAAATATGGCCTGCTTTCCTATCCCATTGTTTTATTGTCTGGGGATTTATAACTGCTTCCGCATGTGCTTAATAAAATTGAAAGGGTCGGCGATACATAGTCCTGGGATATCGCATTCTAAAATCGACCAAGTAGAAGGATGTGCGCGCGTCCGAGGATCGGGGCGTGACACACACAATAATTAAAATGTGTATAATCGCACAAAGCTTAAGACTAGGTCAAGACTAGGTTATCAACCATCAAGAAAGTGAGAGAGAGAGAGTATATATCAAACATTATTACGCATCTTAAACTTTGGAATCAGTATGAAAAAACTCAAGAAGGCTCTTGCAGGAATGAGAGTTACTCGAATATTTCTCAAAAGTCATGAGCACTACAAACTACCCTGCTTTGCTAAGAATGAAAAACAAAACAATTAGTTTTTATACGCTGAAAAAAGAGAGTACATACATTGTCGGAATTAATGAGACTTGGTTAGATAGGTTGGAAGAAATGCAAAGCAAACGTCAAAGTCAATCAACAACAATTCCCCATAACATAGATGATATTTCATCAAGATCAAAGCCTCACCTCTCTAGGGAAGTGATGGTAAGTCTTATGTGGGAACCGAGAATAGTAAGGAGGCAAATGAGGCACAATATCATGTCCATTAGTAATACGTATGGTATTTGGCACACGGTCACTGTAGTAAGATGCAAAAACTGCATTGCCAATACGAGGTTGTCCAAGTGTTAAAACCTGAACATTCCGTGCTTCATGATTGACATGGAAATGAAGCGTCCCTAGTTATATAAGTAGCAGACAAATAACAGCTTCAGCACACATAATTAGACAGCCAAATAACTTGAATGTTAATACATCAATGGCCCTGTCAGGATGGGCGAAAAAAAAAACATTGTGCATCGAAAACCATATATCGCATTTCACATACGATGGTGAACAAAAGAGTAGCCCTTTCTCTCCATGAAGATTGAAGGTCTAGCGTTACTCTGCAAAGTTCCCATCCACAATTTTCCCAACACCAAACCCCACACCCACAATAAAACCAACCCTACCCTCAGCTTCAAGAAAAGATGTTAACAATATGGAATAGTGGGAGTGGGGGTGAATTCACAATCGAGGCACATTTACATGATGCCACAAGAAGCAATTGGATGGTGGCGTGAGTCACATCCTGGTAATGGCATAAATAAAAAATTCCAGGTTCTTGGTGAAAATGTCCCCTTGAACTCCAAAAATTATGTCATAAATAGCAAAGGAGAAACTAAATCAAAATAAGGGCCACCACGCGTGGGCATGATGTCACAATCAGATAAGAACAATTTTCAGCAAGAAACCAGAAAACAAAAGTAAAATTTTAAAATCATTTGTGTTAGGACAAGATGTCGTGCTTGCTACTTGTACTTTGAGAAAAGGTATAGTCTAAAGTGTATGCAACCTATGATCCTATCATAGGCCACATGAATGTTTGACTCTCAAAAAATCACCGCTCGTCATGGAGAGAGCACAATGGGACATGACTTTGCGGTGAGTACCATTTCTGGTATTAGTTCCACAACAAGTGCCTAGAAAAGTACACTGGACCACTATTTAACAAAGCTGAGACAAAAAGCATCATTGAGATATCTTAGAATTAGCTCCAACCTAGAACATATCTACCCAGTAGTCCGACTGAAGTGGAGCTGCTTCATTTGATTTGGGAGAGACAGACAGCAACGGCACACAAAACACAAACTTGGGATCGATATATAATCTATCTTAAAATGCATTAGCACTTTAAGATTACAATACATAAAATTTGAGCTTCAAGTGCCTAAAAAAGTTATATATCTGGACCATAAACATATCAACAATCCCATAAAGTTTCTAGCAAGTGAACTTTGTAATGAATAGTTGGATGTCTCTAGCCACTACATTTAAGTATTCAACCAACTCAAAGCTCCAAAGCTTAACATGCGCAACTCAATTCACATGAATAGATACACCGATAATTGGTGGTTCACGTAAAGACTGAGCACACCCCATTCTGCTTGTGTTTTGTCTATGGGTTGATCTAACAAAAACATAAGCAAACAAGATGCTATGTATGACAAATTGTATATACAATTATGAGCCATAGAAAGTTCAAGATCCGCGTAAAGAGTCTAGACACTTCAAGGTAAAGTTGGCAGAGAATTCCAGATAAATCTTAACAGACCAAAACTGAATAGTTGGAAGAACACGATAGAAAATAAACCAATAAAATTCACAAGTCCCAGGCATAACGGTTTTTCAATTTATCTTACCACAAGATCAAGTCCACAAAAGGATGCCATAGCCCCTCCCATAGAATGCCCTGTCACCATGACGTTGATGTCTCCATATAAATCCTTGGCTCTAATAACAGCATCCAAAATACTAGGTTGAATTGTCGTATTGTGATAAGCAAAATAGAATCCATGATGAACCTAAGCAACAATCAATAGAGTAAGACCATAACTCAATCCAAATAATAAGTATCCACAGGTCACGAGAGGCTTATCATCTCTAGAACTCACCATGGCACCAAGCATGCCGGGGTAATTTATGTCAAGCTATTTCCAATAGAGATCTCCAACCCAATTTTGTATGCTATAGACATGAATAGAAGTAATCACTAACTGAAAAGCTCAAATGATAAAGAGAAGTGACAGAATTTTTCACAGAACAAAATTAGTGAAGTATTCGATCTCCTCATGACTCCATCTGAAATTACAGGAGAGTAACTTCCGTGTCTTGGTGGAAATGATTCACCCTTTTTCTATTCGTATGGACAGCATTCCCATGTGCCCTGTGTGCGCATTCACTGAGGCCGCTCTTCTTAGCTTAAATTTTTTTCAAATCTTTTGCATGTCAATTGTAAGGGGAGGAATTGCAAAAGCTAACATGCATACCTATGTTCTTGGGTACCTCTGAAAGCTATAACCATAGCATTAAGGTCCTTGGCCACTCCAACATATGCCTATATATATAAAATAGTTTAGAAAAGAGACAAAAAATTAGATGCAATTCAAACATAGAAGCATCACAAGCATCCAAATTGATAGGCCACTATAAAATGATTTATATACCTGTAAGCAATGCTGAACGTCAACTATCAGTTTAATGACTTCGAACCCCTGCTTTCATATCAAAAAGGCATTAGTAAATAGTTCAGAAGCTCATAAGATGAAGGAGCATATGCCCACAAAATCTCATCTTAGGAATAGGGTATTTAGTACTAAAGATCCATTCTTCATGCAACCTTAAAAATTCGTGAGCTTATTTACCAGACTTGTAGTGGCCCAAAGTTCTAATACAACACTCATGAATAATTTTTCCCATCTACATTGACACAAGACTATGCTTACACATCGGTTTTGTGTACTATAATTAATAATATTTTGTATAATAATCAGCACAAAGCATGGATTTATAGGGGTTAAATGTGAACGTTGCTTCACCTCGGAATAAGTGTGATTTTATAATTTGATTGGTAGCTCGGGTAGTGTCTTGGATGAAGATCAAGCCTGATGATTCCATCGAGCTTCATGTTTTGGTGTCAATTCAGGCCTGGGCCCTCTTAGCCCATTAAATTGGATCGATCAGAGTTCGCCTTGATTAGGATTTGGTGTTTTTTTTTTTTTGGGGGGGGGGGGGGGGGGGGGGGGCAATTAATTTGTTTGGAAGTTCCATGTCTACTTTTGTTGACTTTGACTTTGAATGAATCTGCCCATTCATTTGGGGGCAAAAGTGGATTCTTATCCCCAAAGTTCTGCACCACATAGTAATTTCATACGTTAGAGAAACATAAGTAATTGTCAATTGACAGACTAGAGTGATGCTTCAAGGAAGCATCCTTATTAACTGATTTGGCAACAAAACTGGCCCACGACTCTACAAATCCTGTGGCTTCTTCAAAGTTAAATGACCTACCAAAAGGTCATTCAAAATATCTTCATTTTTACTACCTTAAGATTATGTGGTATAGGAACAAAGGCCTTGATAGTGAAGGCCTACACCTGTACGAAAGGTCTTTCTTTTCCTTCAAAAAGAGTAGGAGTTAGGCAGTGGGATCACCATTTGTTTTCTCTTTTTCCTAGAGCTTTTGAGCTTCAATGGAGGAAGCTCAATTTTGATTCAAATGGAAGGAGTTTGATTTCAAAGAAATCTGCAACGAGATTTTTGGAGTTCGTTTTACTAAAACAAATGTCTAAAGGAGTATAATCGCAGCTAAAATTATCATTAAAAAAATTCGATCTTTTGTTGATCTCAATTCAAGGATTTTGATACTTCCAAGGAATTTTTTTTACTCATGATATGATTAATAACTTTAATCTTAATTTATTTTGTCATGCTTGGATCTGTCTAAAAAGATTTGAGAACTTATTAATTCTAAAATAAGAATTATTTACACATTCCGATCTAGCAAGATTTTATTTTTCCTTCTTGGCTTCACCATCACGTGCCTCCTCCAGGTTCTCCTTATCAAAATATCAATCAGTTCATTTAATCAACATTTGTATCCCATCGAGATCTGAAGGTCTTGCTGGTGTCGGCGCATTCACATTGCTCATGCATTGGCCTGCAACTTTGAGGATGTCAGCTCATTAAAGTTACCAGTAAAAGACAAGTCAAATTGATGTTATGTTACCACATTCAAGTGCAATATAGCGCTACTACATTCAAGTGCATTACTTCTGTCAATTTATGCATTGGTCATTTATGTGAGATCGTTGGAACTTGCTTGTCCGTACTTTAAATTTGAACCTTATAACGATGCCTTATGAAGCATAACTTTGTTATACGTCGAACAATGAAGGACATAGTCAAACGTGTAGGTTTTAATCCGTGACAAAAGCTCTTTCATTCACTTTTTGGCTACCTAGGAATGGAGCTTTAGATTTTGACATTGTTAAGGATTATCGCTAAACAACAAAAGAGTCTTGTATGTCTGCCTAAGCTCTTTCTCTTGGTAATAAGTAAGAAAAACTTATGGGATGTTTCTATAAAGGTAAGCTGGGGATATGGCTATTAACTCGTAGATTTGAAGATACTATATCTTTCCCCACGTTTTGGTGCTACACTCTGGCTTTTGCTGCAATGTACAAACTCCTGCTTATCATACAATCTCAAGGGTTTAACTGTTCTCTTGCACGATGTGCTTTGAATTGTCGGAATTGGCAATTTAGGCTTTGGAATGATAAAGGAATTTCATCTTTTTCCAGTTTCCGCTAATGTTAACTTCAGCAATCAAAAATAGAAGGTAAAAACTTATGGCTGTCATTCCAAAGGCCGCTCAGATCATTCTTACATGTCTAAACTAAGATGATATAAATTATTTACCTCCTAAAAGTTGAAATTCAGCAAAGGTTGCCAATTGAAATGACGCAAACTTCAGACAAGATCATCATTTGTTTCCAAGATGGCTTGATTTAATTGTTAATTTGCATAATTTCCTACCAAGGAATAGTTGAAGTACTTGGTTGCGTGGATGTGCCAATGAGCTAGTAGTAGAAAGTAAGGTCACTGATTGAAAAGTATTCTCCCTATACAATCTTTATTTCACCTTATAAAACCGGTTAATCGCAATACCATGCAAGTCTTTCAGTTCCATAGTTCACACACATCTGCCGATTATGTGCACTCCAACACTAGTTCAACCCCAAAAAAAGGGCCATGACGCATGGAAAGGGCCACGACGCATGGACATGATGGCTCAGAACAATTTTCCACCAGAAATTGGCAAACAAAAATGACATTTTAAATCATCCAAGCGTTTGAACAACATGTTACAATTGCTACTAATACTTCAAGAAAAGGTTTAGTCTAAAGTTCATGCAACCTATGATCCTATTGTAAGCCACATGAATATTTGAATAATCTGAAGACAAAGTTTGACCTTAAAAAATCACAACTTGTCATGGAGAAGAGAATTAATGGGACATGACTTTGGGGTTAAAACCATTTTTGGTACTAGTTCCGCAATGGATGCCTAGAAAACTCAGGACCACTCTGTCCAATAAAGCCGAGACAAAAAGCATAATTTAGACATTTTAGAATTGGCTCTAGCCTATAATGTATCTGGCCCCATAGTCCGACTGAAAAGGAGCCACTTTTTTTGGTTAGAGACAGACAGACAAAAACAGCGTGCAAAACACAGATTTAGGATCAACATATTCTAGTTTAAAATGCATTAGCACTTCCAGATTACATGACATAGAATTTGAGCTTCAAGTGCTTGCAAAATTTATATGTCGAACATATCAATAATCACATTAAGCTTCCAGCAAGTAAACTTTGTAATGATTAGTTGGAAGTCTTTGGGTGCGTTTGGATGGGCATTTAGAAAGCCCATTCAGCCCCAAAGCCCCTTCAGCCAAAATAAGGGTGTTTGGCAACCCCTTAAAGGAGCTTTCAAATGAAAGTGGAGTACTTAGAAATGCTGAAAACATTTTTTTTGCTTCCTAAACTATCCTTATTAATTTTTCATATTTCCATTATTGTCCCTATATTTATATTTTTTTTTAAATGAAAAAGGAGCAGCCCTTCGCTGGACCGGCGAAGGGCGACGGCCGCCGGCGAGCGATCCGGCGCCGCGCCATCGGCCGAGGTCACCTCGACCTCAGGCGACCTCCGGCGAGGGTCGCGCGACCCAGCCGAGGGACGCCGGAGGTCGCTCGACCCAGGGGCCGCGCCACCCAGGTGACCGCTGCCTGGGTCTCGCAGCCGCAGGCAAGGGTCGCGCGACCTAGGCGGCGGTCGCCTGGGTCGCGCGACCGCAACCCTGGTCGCCCGAGGTCGGGCGACCTTCGGCGGCCCTCGGCTGGGTTGCGCGACCCTCGCCGAGGGTCCCCCGAGGTTGGGCGACCTCCGGCAGCCCACGGCTGGGTCGCGCGACCCTCGCCGGAGGTCGCCCGACTCGGCGACCTCGGCCCGACGGCCGCCGGCGCCGATTCGCTCGCCGAAGCCCGCAGCCCTTCGCCGGCCGGCGAAGGGTTTAGCTGATTTTTCTAAAAAAAAGAAAAAAAAAAAAAAAAATATATATATATATATATATATATATATATACACACACACATATTATACCCATCAAAAGCTCCTTGCAAATGTTCTTCTTACCAAACACACATCCAACCCAAAGTTCATTTCCAAAAAATTTTTACCAAACACTATTGCATTTTTCCCAAGTAGCTTTAGACTTTCAGCATTTGCATTGGACTCAAAGCCCATTGCAAATGCTGAACCAAACGCACCCTTTATCCCCTATATTTAGGTATTCCACTAACGTGAAGCCCCATGCCTTAACATGTAAAACTCAATTCACACAACTAAATATATCGACCATAGGTGGTTTAGGTAAAGGGTTATTTGCAACCCATTCTACTTGTGTTTTGTCTATTGGTTGCTTTGCCAAAAAAGAAGAAAAAGATTTAAAAAAAAAAAACAAGATGCTGACCAATTGTAAATATAAATAATAAGCCATAGAAAGTTCAAGATATCCAGAGTCTAGACTCTTTAAGGCAGAGTTGGCAAAAATTGCTAGGTAAATCTTAACAACCAAAACTGAATAAATGGAAGAACACAATGGAGAAGAACCAACATCCGAACCATAACAATTTTTTAACTGTCTTACCACAAGATCAAGTCCCCAAAAGGATGCCATAGCCCCTCCCATATAATGCCCTATCACCATGACGTTGATGTCTCCATATAGATCCTTGGCTCTTTTAACAACATCCATAATACCAACTTGCATTGTCGTATTGTGATAAGCATAATAAATTCATGATGAACCTAAGCAAAGACAATAGAATAGGAATGTAACTCATTCCAAATCAGAAGTATCCACAACTTGCAAAAGGCTTATCATCTCTAGAACTCCGCATGGCACCAGACATGCTGGGGTAGTTTATGTCGAGCTGTTTCCAGCAGAGATCTTCAACCCAATGCTATATGCCATAGAAATTAATAGAATTAATCACTAAATTAAAAGCTCAAACAACTTTTGCAAGAACAAAATTAGTGAAGTATGTGATCTCTTCATGACTCCATCTAAAATTACAAGCACATAACTTTTGTGTCTCAGTGGAAATGATTCATTGTTTTCCCTTCTTATGGATAGCATACCCATGTGTTATGTGTACGTGTTCACCATAGGCTACTCTTCTTAGCTTAAATTTTCAGCAAATGCTTCGCATGTCAAATGTGAGTGGAAGAATTGCTAAAGTTAGCATGCACACCTTTGTTCTTGAGTACCTTTGAAAGCTATAACAGCAGCATTAAGGTCCAGACCTCTTTGATATATGCCTACAAGTAATATATATTATTAGAAATAGAGACAAACAATTAGATGCAATTCAAACATAGAGGCATCAGAAGCATTGTCAATTGGTAGGCCACTACAACACGAATTATATACCTATAAGTAGACTGGATGTCAACATGACTTTGAACCCTTGCTTTCAGATAAAAGGGCATTAATAACCACTTAGGAGGTAAAAAAACAAGGCAGCATATGCCCACAAAATCTCATCACAAGAATTGGCCATTTAGTATTGCACTTCCTATTCTTTAAGTTTACGCAACCTTAGCAACAATGTCATAGTAAAATGTAGTCAAATTACCTTGGTCTTTCCATATCAACTAGGACATGTCCAACTAAAAAGTTATGTCGAATCTGACGTGTAGACCTACAAAATAAAAAGCTTTGCATCTAGTTACAATGTTAGTGTATTGAAATGGTGAAACCTAAAGGGTAATAACAACAACAAGCTCTAGGTAAATGAGAAAGTCTTTATAAAGTACACTTAGAGCAGATGCATACTCCACCACCATCGTCGCAAGAATGTTATTGTAAATAGCTTTATGAGCCTTGGAGCTCACTCCAAGTGCTGCATTTAACAGTTAAAAGAATTTCAGATTGAAAATGCAGTCAGAAGCTCATTCAATTACAAGCAGTGAAGCAAGTTTCTTTTGTCTCTAGCAAGCTATTTTGACAAATCAGATGAGAGGAACATTTTGGAGGAAACAACGACTCAAAACAATATTTCAGTATATTCCTAACGTCCTTCTTCATGAACTTAAAGAGCTATAAATTTAATGCAATGTGATGAAAAGGGAATAAGTAAACTAAATGAGGCTCCTCTTTTGCATAAAGCTACTCCATGGAAACCTACAAGTTATAGTCCATTACTCAATTGGAGAAAAGCCGAATAGCCAATAGTCAATCATAATGAGACACTCAACAAATTTTATTCCCAAAGTAGAAACAACAAGGTGAAATATTTGTATCAAACAAATATAAGGGAATTCGATCAATCTGACTATATTCCAGTTGTAGCATTTAATCCAAACTCGGTAATCTAAGAGCTTAACAAAACTAACCAGAATACAACACAACAACGTCAGTCGTATGCTTTGAAAACATCCAAATGTACACCTGAGGGATCATTCAGCTATAGTTTGCCCCCATTGAACCAGGCACTATAGCCGCACAACACAACCTATGACTTCCCCCAACCCTGAAATGCCTAATCCGCCAAATTCACAATACAAATCTCACTTCCCTAAGCTCAAAACCAATGTACTCAACACTAGAGCCCGTGTCTATTCGCACCTCATCACGATCAAAACTCTCAATTCGAATTGAGCCAGAGATCACAGCAAAAACCAATACATGAACACGAATTGCAATTGACCTCTCGCCCTACTTGCGGCATTCAAGCATGTCAGAACCGTCACTCCCAACTACGACCTGTTCTGCTCCATATTCTACAAGAGAAACGGATCAAACAGCGTCATCGAGAAAACTACAATGCGATCGCGCAGCGAGATAGAGGGGTCGGTCGGGATCTTTGTCCGCATTGCTAGAATTCCGGTCTCGCAAGTTCGTGGATTTCATGGCAATTGAAAACTTCGGCGACAAAGGAGAGAGGGAGATGAATTTACGAAGTTTCTTGTTTTGCCCTCAGCATCTTCTTCTGTTGGCGGCCACATTGGTGATTTCGTTGTTTGCGTGAGGGCACTGAAGTAAGTTCGGGTAATATTTTAAATTTGGAGTTCTCTCTCTGAGCTTCCCTTTGATGTCTCCACATTATCACTTTGACTCGAGCTTTTTTTCTTTTTCTTTTTATTTGGTGGTCTGTCTATCGAGCCTAGTTCAATTAGTTGGGTTCCAACTAGTATTCTGAAATTCGGGGGGGGGCGGGGGTGAACAAACCAGGATTCTGAGAAACACACTAACATTAAAGCTAATATCCTTTATCTGTTTAATTTATATTTGTAGTGGGATGTTTTAAAATGTACAAAAATATTAGTACACAAAAAAAAAAATCTAAGTTAAAAAAAAATGACATCCAAGAGAAATTATCCAATCTTTAGATTTGTTCCTTTATAGGCGATATAG
Organism: Eucalyptus paniculata subsp. matutina; assembly: GCA_017140255.1. Classification (NCBI taxonomy): domain Eukaryota; kingdom Viridiplantae; phylum Streptophyta; class Magnoliopsida; order Myrtales; family Myrtaceae; genus Eucalyptus; species Eucalyptus paniculata. Next base: position 40,442,053 of record CM029442.1, read on the forward strand.
ATAAATCAATTCCTCATTTGGCTCAAGTCAAATTTTGTAAGCACAGAACAAATGTATACACGGCTTAACTTTCCTTACCAAGGTCATATGATACTCATCTTAGTTGTCTATTGCCTCATATGAAAAGATTTTTTAGATTTTTAGCACGTTGGTGGGATTACGATGATAGACCCATACACTTAAGATCAGACTGATTAACAATGACTCAAATAGAATATTTTGTGATGGATAATCATCCTCTCTTATTCTTTTTATCTATCGAAAAAAAAAAAGAAAAATCATAACCCATCATGACTCTGGCGGCGAGACCAAGTCGGATCACCCCCACCTCGAGCCAAGGGTCCATCTCGCCGTGAACCGGGTGGTGGCTTCAATTCCCACGGAGGGAAACGAAAAATACATTTCCCGCGCAATGCCTGGCGGGAAATTTTGGCACCGCTGGCATAAAACCAAAATCCAATAAAAAGAAAAAGAAATTGAAACCAAAGCAAAATAAAAAATGAAAAGCGAAAAACAATTCGAAACAGAAATACGCAAAATGCGACCTCACTCTCGCTCGCTCTCTCTAGAACCAGCACCGATGACCTCGTTCACCGATCGATCAGCCAGTCGCCGCCGTAACAGGCTTTCAGCACCGCCATGGCGAAACCCTCGATGCAGCAGGCGTCGGCCAACAGCTCAGAGGAGCAGCGGCAGCAGCTCAACAAGCCTGGTCGATGAGGAGGAGCTCGAGGCCTGTCAGATTGCTCCGCCTGAAGAGGATGATGCTGCCGCGGCCGCCGGCGCCGACGAGAATGTAGTGGCCGAGGAGGACGGCGATGAGGTTCGATGTTCGCCTGCGCCGTTCTTGCTGGATTAGTTGAATACTGCAATTGCACTCCATCCTTGACAAGTCTCTTGGAATGCTCTGCGAGGAAACCCCAAATGTCTTCTGGATCATAACAAATGACTTCAAAACCTTTCCATAGGAAAATGGATGTCAAGTAGCAAGAGTAAACCGATAAATTGAGAGTAGCGACGCAGACAAAATGATAATAGTAAAGAACAAGTTGATTTCATTCATGTGAAGAGTATTTTTCACATGGTTAACAGTTAAGTGCCTTAATGGTGTACTGCATGATGATAATAACATCCTTTTTAAGGATAAACAGCTTGGATGCAGGACAATCGGCAGGAAATTTAACCTAAAGACAGTATCGGCCAGGCCGGGTTGCAGTGGCAGGTTATTCTCTTTCAAAAGCTTCATAACTTTTTGGATGAGTGTAGCATCTTCGTGCGTTTTAGCATAATGCTGCATTTCGATACCCCAAGTTAACAGAAGAAATGTGTGAAAGAAAAAAAAACGAGACGAAAGAAAATCGCTTGATATAAGTACATATCATCATTACAGATATATGGTTTGTGGAGCCAATAGTAAGGTTCTATCCATGGACATTATGCTTCCGCAAGGCCTTCTTCCCTACAATTTTGTCAACTTTCTATCATCAAGGACTAAGTCCCTCATGGTGATTTAACTTATTAAGCAAAAAAAGGATTAAGAGATATAAATGTGGACATGATTATGTACTCCCAATGACCATTAATTGCTGTAATCTCCTGACATAAAGTAAAGTACTAATATTGGTATTAATTCAGTCTTAAATTTTTTTATATTTATACTAATTCAATTCATCTGGCTAATTTTGACTAGTTAGCGTTAACGTCGATGCTGACCTTCCACTGATGTGACAACTATTAATAATTTTTTTTCTATTTTTTCTTCTTCCTCCTTAGATTCCTTGCAATGGCTAGTGAGGCTCGCTATTGCCCTTGCCCAATGATTGGCCAGTGCTTGAGAAGAAGGCCAAGAGGAAGAAGAGGAAAAAGAAAAGGAAAGGAAAAATAAAAAATAAAAAACAGACGAAAAGGAAAAATATTAATAAAAAATTCAAAAAATTATTTAAAAATTTCCATGTTGACACTTGTCAGCCAACTAGCATTCATATCAGTGTTGATAGGCCAAATTTAGCCAGATGAACTGAATTTGTACTAATATAAAAATGTTTAGAACTAAATTAATCCAATTAAAAAATTTAGAGCTAAATTGGTACTAATACCATGTGTTTAAGACTTTTTTTTGGTACTTTTCCCTTGACATGAGACATGCAGTGGAAATGCAATTTGATTTGATTTATTTTGCTCGGAATTAATGAAGAGCTTAATTACCGTAATCACTGGAACGGATAACCATTGAAACTATTAGTTTGTAAAAACACGTCTTTTGCCCTAAGCGGATGCTCTTTGGTGAGCTCTAGTAATGAATTAAATAACTTGAAGTGGAGGTGTCATTCAAGAAATTAGAAGCTTGTAGAGCTAGCAATTCATCAAAAGATCAATTTACGGAATAAGTGTATGCAACGTATTAAGTTGGATCGAGCTTAATATTAGTGTCTGAGTCATAAACGATACAACAAGTCCGCACATGAAAAACAGAGACACTTTTAACCAATTTAAACACATGGAAGCACGTCAAGCAAGTTAACATGTCTCTCCCATTATAAATGTTTATACACATTTAACAGTGTTGTATGTACTTCAAATAAAATGTGATTTCATAAAACTATGTATGAAAAACTCTTTCTTGAACATGTCATATGTGTCATGTTACTACTTCATCCATGTTGCAGTTAAAAACTCCCATGAATTCAAAGATTTGATAATCTTTGCAGTGAAAAAAAGAAAAAAAAAAGGTTGGTTATCAACTGTCAAAAGATCATAACTTTATTTCTCAAATGAAGCAAGAAGTCAACTGAAGATCTGCATAGGTTCTGCAAGACAATAGAGAGAAGCTTAATATCCTCTCTTCTTGCAATTTTTCAATAATGCATTGCATCTATGCATTTGGAGCTATTATTCTTTTCGTATTAATGGATTCAAGAATGTCGCAATACATCTCCTTCATAATCTCTGCATTATAACGACACAATTCGTCAAGAGAGCTCACCACACTGTTAACTAAAAAAAAGAAAAAACCGGCAGGTTCCTTCTTTCCAACACTTGCTCTGGTAAACTTGACATTATTTAATAAGGGGCTGCAGGCAATCTATTGCCATGAACTGGCCCCGTGAATTTCGACGTCATCACATCAAAAACCTCTTACTGCCAATGAAAAATGCGTCTCCGTTTTGTATCAACAAGGGGACGAAATAATTCAACCCAGAACTGATATTGAAGTCTGAAGAACATGAAGCGCTAGACTAGAAGAAACAATTCGACATGATTCATTCTGTTACAGAATCATGTCTCCAACATCAGAGTTGTACGAAGCAAACACAATGAAAACAATAAAAAGATGACATCTCTATATTCACAAGCACAATACCTGACAGCACATTCATTCCTGATGTATATATACTCTCCGCTTCAACTTGACTGCACTAGGTACGCATTCCTTGATTGAGTTACTCAGACTTCTTCATCGATCATCAAATTCCTTTTGGCCCCCATATCTAGACATTAAACTCAATCTGAAAAAGGCCCCTACTAACAAAGAACCATTAACTTGGCATCTGTAATCCACTTGAAATTCCTCAGTAGCCAAAAGGAAAAGCCTAATGGACAACAAGCACACTACCTGCGAAACCAAGGGACTAAGCAGTAGAGGAGGAGCTATGATTTTGATATGCCTGGACTCAAATTTGCGCACATTCCACGACTTGGTTATCATAAGAAGAGATGAATCCAGTTGAGCTGAGATGAATCGGAGGCTTGAAATGCAGTAGAGTCTGCGAACTCTCGAGACAGCGTGCATGGCTTCGAAGCCATCGAATCATGAGTTGACGAGTTCTCGAGCCTAAAAGTCATGTTTGTTTTTTTTTTTTTTTTTTTGGTCTTACGAAGGTCGTGTTGTTGCTGAGCGAGTTTTTGATACTTTTATAAGCTTTGAGGAATTATACTTTTGATCACTCACTCTATTTCTGATATTCTCTCGCCAAAAAAGAAAAATTAACATCCTTAATTCTACTCCAAATTCTAAGACATCTTTTTCTTTTCTTTATTTATTTATTTACGCCACATGACATATTCTTGGTTCATTACCATGACCATGACTTATTGGTATATATACTACACCAGCAATTGCACATTGAAAGTTCCTTTCTCCCTCAAAATGTGAATTTGAGCCATTATACTCGCACATTACACTTCTCTGGCTTCGAGCAAAGTTTGCAACAGACTTGAACTTGAGCATTTTCCCTTTCCTGACATGCACATTAACAAATCCCTACCCTCGGAATGGTAACTGGGCCATGCGGGCCCAGACCCAGCACAGACCGGCCCTCTTGGGCCTGAGCCCGTGAGGGGCCCTACCAGGCAAGGCCTGTTAGCAACAAGGGGCTGTGCCAATGCCTGGGCACCGGCCCAAAGCCTTTCTTTTTCTTTTTTTTTCAAGGGTGATTGTAGTCAGAACAAAAAAGTGAAGATAGTGATAGTAATCATCTTTCATGAATTTCATAAAGAAAATAAATTCCTCGTAGCATGGGAAAAGAAGGGGCAAGACAGGATGCATCAATTACGAACTTTTTTTTTGCCACCGAAATGCATCCTTATATTTTTTTATATAATCCTAAAGACGCTTCTTTTGACTAAAATCTTGTGAATTGTAGCCCAAAAGACACTCTACAAAAGTATTGGCAGCTTTTCTTTTCCACATTAGCAATGGCCCAATTTTCTTTTTCTTTGCTTTATTGCTTTAGGGTGGGTTTGATTCAACCTCTCCATTATCACTTTGCTTTATACCTTTCCCCCTTGCATGCTTCTTTTGACTATAATCTTGCCAACGACCCAAAAGGCACTCTAAAAGCATTGGCAACTTTTCTTTTCCGCATTAGCAATGGCCCCATCTTCTTTTTCTTTGCTTTATTGCTTTAGGGTGGGTTTGGCTCAACCTCTCCATTATCACTTTGCTTTATACCTTTCCCCATTGCACGCTTCTTTTGACTATAATCTTGCCAGCAGTTTCGCCGTGAATGATGGTTTAGGTCTCTAGGGAATGGCTTTATGCTAATGATTATGGATTTTTTTTTTAAAAGATCTGCACTTTTACTCTGTAAGCATTTGTCCTCCATCAATTGAAGTTTGACAAATAAGTCCAGAGGTTTGCTAAAATTGATATATTAATTGATAGATCAAATCTTATTTAGTATTTAGTAAGTGAATATATAGATTTATAAAATTGATACTTACAAGCATGAAAATCTGGATAATTCTCATTTATTTTCAAGAAAATCACTTTTCGAAAAAGTGAAAGTTTTTTTTGTTCTCATTAGCTTGATATTCTAGAGAACCATGAACTTTCCACTTGCTATAAAAAACCAAAAAAAAAAAGGTACTGAATATTCAACTTTATCACAATAATGTGAACTTTCAATTTAATATGAAATGTCCTAACCTTTCAACTTTATCGAGTTAATTCAGACATTGTAGGAGGATGTCCATATCGTAGATTTGATAAATAAGTTCAAAAGACCAACTAGAGTTTCTATCTTGGCCCCCTATTGACGTATAACAACACTTGTCTTTGTTTTTTTTGGTTTTTTTTTTCATTACTTCTACGACGTGGATACTGTTCCTAGTCAATGAATTGCCAATTTATATTTAGCTTGATGAGTTTGAATTATTGGTGTGAGTACAGTTACCAACTACTTCAAGTGGATAAATCAAACCATTAAAGAAAGACTTAGATAACGAGGTCTTCTAATCAACAGTAGCAAGACCTTTTTTTCTTTTTGGTGGCCCATAAGAACAAAAGCCACTTTGCTGAATACCTGGGAAACTGCTATCATTGCAGCCAAAATTGTACCCACGACAACAGCCAAAATTGTTCCCGCAACAAGTTTTTCATTGAAGAGGCGAGACTTCCCCTCGTACCAGAACCCTTACTATTGCTCCTCATCCTATAGAATATAGTAAAAATAAATATTAAAATTTTGAACCTAAATTAAAAAGATAAGCACAATACATTGGGTATAAGAGTAGTTTCTAGAATCATATTAATCTAAAAGATTAATTAGGTTTTTATCGGTACTAAAAAGATAAGGAAGTTGCTTTTGCAAATGTTGTGGAAGTAGAATTCCTAAATTTCTATGGTTGTAAGAAGTCTTATTCAAGTTTCAAACATTATTTATTTATTCTAATGTAAAGCCGAAAACTTGAATTTGCTGTCCTCCCCTCAAAATATTCATTGTAACTTTGACAGATATTATTCTCTTTAATGAGTAATGAGTAAGATGAGGTAAAATTGTTGGCTAATGGGTAGAGATGGAAAGCATTGTTTTTTTTCCAGGCCAATGCACCAATATCATTGAATGAGGAATGGAAGAAACTACTGCCAACACCTCTAAACGGGGAAGTGGATTTGTGAATCAAAGCTTGCAACTAGCCACCCATTAGCTGCAAAAGCAAAACCAGATTCCTCAATAAGATGCCTTTTTTTTTCCTTTGGTCAGAAAAAGAGGCATTCTAGTTCCTTAATTTACAGTGGGAAAGGAATAAAAGGTCTTGACAGCGGATCCGCATCTGGACAAGCAGTCTTCCTTTTCCTTTGATAAGGTGAGAGCTAGGCAGTGGATCCCACATATTTCTCTTTCTTTTTCTTTTTTTCATATTCTACTCTAATTCTTTGCCTCTTTATAGAATGTTGGAGTCACATACATAAAACTAAATGTCCCTACCCCCAACCCTCTGAGAAGGTTTGAAATTGAATTCCCCACCTTAGAGTGGTCATTGAGGCAATCCTTAGTGATTACATATTTCTCTTCTTCTCTTAGGTCTTGAGCTATTGGAGGAAGCTCAATTTCAATTAAAATGGAAGAATTCTAATTTCAAAAATCTGCAATGAGACTGTTGGAATATGAATTACTAAAACAAACTTCTAGTGCAGTAAAATCAAGCTAAAGCTATCAAAAAATAAATTTGACCTTTCATCGATCTCAATTCAAGGAATTTGTTCTATCCATCCACTCAGTTGTCTTGAATAATAACTTCAATCGTAAAATTTTTCCATCACACCCGGATCTGTGTATGTAATGATCTATGGATTTATGAGTTTCATAATGAAACATTTTTGCACCTCCAAATCTCGGGAAATTTTATTTTTCCTCCTTAGGTCCATGTGCTTCCTCCATGTAGTCCTTCCTTATCAAGTATCAACAGGTTCAGATTAATCAACATCTTTACCGATTAAAATTTGAAGGTCCCGTTGGTATCGGCGCACTCATCACTCATGCACTCACCGGCAACTTTGAGGAAATCGGCTCATCAACCACCAGGAATGACCATGGGCATGGGGTCGGCTTTTGGAGACGCGTGAGCAGAGCAGTGACAACGAGGGAAGACCAAGGATCTAGAGCAAGGAAAAAATGGGCAAAAGGTCAAGGAAGGATCTGTCATGGATTTATTAAAAAATAATCAATGTTTCAGCATGTGCTCATTGCTTCTTAGTCTACGTTAGTATCTCCCTCAGAGTGAAAGAAATATAAATTAAACAACGGACGCATGGCACGTAAAAGTATGATCTAACGTTTCTTGTCCAGGTTTCGACAGATATTTGAGGAATCAATCCACTAGATCCATGCATTTTATTCATTTACTAGCAAAATAAAGGCACACACATGTAACAAAAATACATTTTGATAGAAATGAGAGTGTCATTTGAATTATTTTAGTTAGGAAAAGAATTAAAAAAATTGAGGATGATCAAATCGGCCCCATTTTGGGAATCTAGATAAATTGGTGGCAGCGTGCTGTCAGAATGCTTTTGAATATCACATTGTCAATTATTTAGTCAACATATAGCTACTATCAGTTTTTTTTAGCTGACATTATTCATGCTAGTATATAAAGTAAAGAGAATATCCTATTTTTAGGGGATGTCCATGATTATATAAATATTGAACCCACGATCAATTGCGTAAGTTAACAATTGGCAAATGATGAAATGACGGTGCCGTAAATTTTCTAATTTGAACGGTGGTTTCCCCACCTTTAGTTATTCACCTTAAATGATATGAGTAGATTTGTTTATTAAAATATAAATCAATACTCTCTCAAAATGTGATATGAATTGCACCGTTAATTTACAGTACTGATAGGCTTGCAAAGGTCTTAATAATTCTATTTTTGAGTTTTATTTGCATAGCCTTAGACAGTGCTAGTCTTATACACCGCTTTGAATTGTAAAATTTTTAAGGGTCACATGAATGCTCACGAGACGGAATGTGCGTTAGCTTTTGTTCTATCAGCCGTTTTGTTTTGTCAAATTTGCATCCTTAGTTTTGCGTTCGCCAATTTACCCGTAAAGACTAGTCAAATAAATTTCAAGGGCACTATTGTTTTCTCAATTTTACTAAATGGTGCTTTATCCAATATACTTGTGAATTGTTACTTCCTTTCTATAACCCGAAGCTTATACCCATGCTTTGTGCAGGGCGCTATTCTGCTGTCCGTCGGCTGAAAATTTTGAATTTTTCAATTTTGTTGGTAATAAAGACAAGCGATAAATAGCTTGTCGAGTAAATCCATAGTAAATTACCAACACTGTCAGTATTTTACCAACATTTCAATAAAAGAAGTAAATTGCATGAACACAAATTGCAATTACCTCTCTCCCCACTTGCGGTGATCAGGCGCATCAGAACCATCACTGCCAACCACGACCTGTTCCTACTCCATATTTTACAAGAAAAACGTATCTAACAGCGTCCTCGAGAAAATGAATACGCACCACATGAAAAAGTTTAATCTCCATACATTTCACATAATGCAAATAATTATTTGCAATCGAATGGGGCGATCGTGCAGCGAGATAGAGAGATCGATTGCGATCTTTTTCTGTTGCTGTTCAAATGCAAACCTCGATTCCGGTCTCGCATGTTCGTGAATTCTATGGCGATTTTCGCAACGGATGGCGACTGAAAGCTACGGCAACCTGGGGCAAAGGAAGGAAAGGATGATGAATTTACAGATTTTTTCCTGATTTGCCCTCTGGATCTTATTCTGTTGGCGGTCACTTTCAGTGATTTCGTCGTTTGCGTGAGGCCACTGAAGGAAGATCAGCCAGAAATTCAAATTTGGGGTTCTGTCTTCTCTCTTTCGGAGCTTCTCTCCCCTTGATGTCTCCACATTAGCACTTCGGCTCAGCTTTAGTTCAATTAGTTTTAATATCCTTTATTTGTTTATTTACATTTTTTTCAAGGTATATGAAAATGTAATCACTTCTAGAAGCACCACAAAGGCATGTTCGACTTTAAAAGGCAACTGTTTTCGGTTACATATGCCTACTTTTCTCAATTTGCTTTAATAAGCAGCGGAAGTGGAGAGCTCCATTGAACCAAAGTGGTTGTGCCTTCCAGAGTATAGAACCATTAGCCGCTCTGGATAAAAAGACATGTCCGGTTTTTATTAAAAATGCGGTCCTTAATCTAAAGTTTCTAAATATGCAGGCGAGGACGGTTGCCGCGAAGGACGAGAAATTGCACGAAAAGTAAAAAGAGGCTTCTACCACCGATGGTGGAAGCAGCGGGAGCCAATGGCAATGCTGATCCTGAAGAGGTAATTGAGTTTGCGAAAATGTTTGCGAGGCTGAATAGAAATGGCAGGGGCTCAGGACCATTGTAATAGGGCTTGCTTATGCTATAGTCTTCATTAATTCCTGTTTCTCCAAAGAAATGCACCATGCCTAGGTGACCGTCAATGAATGAACACACTTCATAATTCATGTCAAGTCAATGAGATGTTCCTATGTACAGAAGACCATAGCTCTTTGCCCAAATTTTACCACAATTTGAGGTAAATGTACCACATGTGTACCGGTTTGGAATAAATATGGTACAAATACACTAATTTGAGAGTTTTTGTAAAAATATGGCATAAATATATTAATTTTGGAGTTTTCCGTGATAGCAATCCTAAAGTCGCATCAGATTCACGTCAGCTTCATTCACCTATCGTTGTATATGCAAGCTGTCGCATAGGGACAAGTAGGGTTTTTTGGGTCACTGATACAAGTTCGGAGAAATTGATAACACGAAAAATTGAGGCATTTGGTGTCACACCAGGTAAAATTTATGCTATTTGATAGAATTTTCTCAAGCCAACTTGGCTTCATTTGCCAATCAATGTCCACATAAACGGACACATCCAAATTTTAATGATAAATGAATTTTAATGGAGGTACTGATACAAATTAGGGATTTTGATAACGAAACCCATCGCCATCAGGAGTCCTCACCTTCGGGCGTCAATCCACCATAGCGACGTTAACTCCTCGCCCGTAGTCGTCCACTACACCTCCATCTCTTTATATCTCCTCGTGGGCTCACCACTTATGTCGATGGAAGTCGCAACCACCATCGATTCACTCCAATGGAGGTCGCTAGCCTCATACGGCCACAGATTCGAGGTTAGGTGAGGCAAGCCACCTCCATGACCGAGGTGTCGGAGCTCAACTCGGCCGATTTGCTTGAGTCTTGGGGCAATTGAGAGAGAAACCCTCGGCCCTACTTATCATTACGATCAATACAAAAAATAAAAAGGTTTCTTCGCCTCGAGATATGCATTTGGGGTATTTCCGCAGCGGCCAAAGAGAAATGCAGTGATGCACTTGATGATCTACAAGATTCCAGAAAATCACGGGAACAGTTCGTATGGACCAGACGGGGAGCAGTTTTCTCCAAAATATGCCCGACCGGACACCATAATTCCGAAGGTGTTAGCATTAGCTGCCAAAGACAACAGGGTGCGGGCGGTGCAAGAAGACTGAAAACCAATGATTGACCCAAGTCAAAGTCTACGAAGTCTTTGACTACCAACAGTCCATGATAAGCCAGCTTGCTCAAGAAGGAATCACACCATTGACTGGCCCAAGTCTTCGATTCACCATTGATTGACCCAAGTCTACGAAGACTTGGGACTATTAAAGGCACCCGCTAAAGCATTGGCGGGACTTCTTTTCCACGTTAGGATGACCCCATCTTCTTTTTTCTTTGTTGTATTGATATATTTCTTTTCATTATTCACTTTGCTTTCTAACAAGAATTTCCCTCAGATTCTTCGAGACAGTTTCGCCGTGAATGACTATTGAGGTCCCCGGTGGGTTAATTACTATGAGAATTTTGTAAAATAACACGCATTCAACTTTTCACAAAACATACAGCATTTTAATTACAACTGCTAGCAATATGTGGATTTTTTTTTAATGTTGTTAAAAATATGTGCACTTTTACTCAATGAGCACGAGCTCTTCATCATTTGAAGTTTAACTAATAAATCTAGATTATTTACAAGTAATTTAAATAAGCATACTAAAATCGATACATTAAGTGACACGATCAAATCATGATTTAATATTTAGCAAGTGAATAAATAGATTTGTGAAACTAGATACTACTCAAATGGGAATCCGATACTTCCCAAGAGTGTTTTTGGACTCATCGAGTCATCGTCGTTAATAACTTCAATCTTAAATATTGTTTTTAGTCAAACTCAAATTTATGCCTAAAAAGACTTAAGAACTTATGAATTTTGGAATGGAACATATTTACACTTCCAAATCTAACGAGATGTTGTTTTCTATCGTGAATCATGGAATGTTTAATTACCATAAAATTGATTTAAAAAATACTTTGATTTTTAAATAGTCTAGCCAATCAGATCATCAATCAATGGAAAAGTTGATACTGTCTAATTTAATTAAATGAAGTATGAAAGTGTTGTCTACATGTAGTTTTTGCATTGCACCAAAATACAATCATTAAATACAAATTGCATGAGATTAGTCATTGTGATATTGATACGGATGCCAACAATCTAAAACCTAAGCTCCGCCTCGTCTTAATGTGGCATTAATATTAGCAACCGCTCTCAGAAAGAGAAAAAAGAAAAAAGACAGGACAGCGTACGGGGCGTGCAAGAGCACTGAAACATCATGGGATTAGAAGGGCAAAATCAAAGTCTACGAAGACTTGGATTGACAACAGTCCATGATGAACCAGCTTTGCTCCTGAATGAAGCAAATCAATGATTAACGCAAGTCTACGAAGACTTAAACGACTATCAAAGGTGCACGCTAAAGCATTGGCGGGTCTTCTTTTCCACATTAGGACCCATATTTTCCTTTGATGTATTGCTTTATTTCTTTTCATTATCACTTTGCTTTTTTGACAACATTTTCCGTGGATCCTCATGGGCTAGTTTCGCCGTGAATGACGGTTGAGGTCCCTAGTGGGTTAATTACTTTGATAGTTGATTGATTGGTGGCCACCATTTGATCAAGGATTTTTTAATTTTTTATTTTTTGGCCTAGCAGCACTTGATAAGTAGGATTCTGAACTTTTTTCCATGTCTAAATCGTTTCTCAAAGAAAAGATCAAGTGAGATCAAGGAGGCAATGCTTGGTTTATTCAACATTGGATTGATCATAATCCGGACTATGAAAAGCTTATGATACCATACATATCAATGCTTTACGAGTGACTTTGATTGGCTAAAAAATGGTCGATAGATGCTGATTATGGTATAGGCAACCTATCTTGGTTGTTTTTTGAGTTAGTATTGTGAAACTTCAATTGTGAAGCGGTTATTTTTTTTTTTTTTTTTTAATCGTGAAACATAGAAGTTTTAGTTATCATGAAATTGATCTAGAGTTGTTGTTGACGCCTCATTTTTTATGTTTTTATTTATTTATTTTGTCTTTTTCGAAATAATAAGCAAATAACAAAAAAACCGAAAAAAACGATATAAACAAAAAAAGAAGAAGCAAAAACAAAACAAAAAGCAGCCCATTTTTCTCCCTCTCTTCCCCCTCCGCATGGGCCTCTACGGCCCACTTTCATTCTCCTCCGGCCCAGCCCTTTTCGGTCTTCTTCCTCCTTTGTCCGCTCTGCAACACACGCGCAGGGGGCGCGACGCCGGATGAGCAGACGGACGGCAACAAAGGGGAGCAGCTAGAGGGCAGGTGGCGGATGGGACGCCGGTTCGGCCACGAGGGTCCGGTCGGCAAGCCAAGGACCGGCGGCCGAGCCTCTCCGTCGACCGGACCTCCTCGCCTATAAATAGCGAAGCATTTCCCTCGTCAAAACCAGACCAGATATCGCGAGCTTGGAAAACCTCCTCCCGAGAGACTTCGGAGGAGGTTGAAGAGCGAGCGAGAGAGAGAGAGGCCTGCGAGCTCCGAGAGATCCCCTGAGAGACTTCGGGGAACTCAAAGAGCGAGCAAGGGCGAAGCGATCGGGTCGCGAGCTCAACGACCTCCCTCCGAGAGACTTCGGGGGAGGCCGGCGGCGAACAAACCCAGATCTGCGAGAACTCGAGGGCAGAGAGAGGAGAAAGATCGAAGCCGCGAGCATTCAAGCTTCCCCCGAGAGACTTCAGGGGAGGCTCGACGCTCGCGAGCACAGGTCAAAGGGAGGGAGCAGAGTTCGGGCACCCTTCGCCGTCATCGCCGCCGCCGTCGTTACCGTTGGCCGTTCAAGCTGCCGTTCACGGACAGGTAACGTACCGCCACCGTCGCCGTCGCTGTCGCCGCCGCCGTCACCGTCGTCCCCGCAGTTGTGCCTCGGCCCTCTCCCTCCTCGGCGCCGCGGATTCGCAAACCCTAGGGTTTGCGATTTCCGGGTCACGAAGCGGATCCGGGTTTGGAAAGCGGGTAGGGTTTCCGCGATTTAAGGGGCGGCGGAAGTCGGGTTGGGTGCTGGAGCCGGGTCGGGTAGGGTTTCGCAAGGGGGAGCGGGTCGTCGGGTCGGGCGTGTGACCCGGCGCTCTAGGGTTACGCAAGGCCAGCTTCTCCGCAGGCCGGGTATCCTTTTTTTAAAAAATAGGCCCAATTCTGTGTATGTGGGCCGAATTTTTAAGAAAAAGACAAAAAAATCCGAGTCGGGCCCGCGTTGCGGGCCCGTCCGCGTTCGGGTTATCGGCCCGGGTCGGACCCAACCCGCGGATCCGACCCGGGTCGGCTTTTTAAGTTTTAATAAATAATTAATAAATAATTTATTTCAAAAAAAATATTAAGAAATGTTTTAATTTTCAAAAAAAATCGAAAAATATTTTAAAAAATATTGAAAAATGTTTTATTTTCTAAAAAATCAAGAAAAAATCAAAAATAATTTATTTTCCAAAAATATTAAAAATATTTAAAAAATATTTTATTTTCCGAAAATAAAAAAAAAATCAAAAAATTTCATATTTTCCAAAAAAATGCCAAAAATCCAAAAAAAGCCAAAAATTCATGAAAAAGCCAAAAAAATTAAAAAAAAAAAAGACTTGTATTTTTCCAAAAAAAACCAAAAATCCCTTTTTGCGGTCCAAAAAATTAGAAAATGACTCAAAAATGTTTTTCCTCCCAAAAACGCGTGGAAAATCCTCGAACATCCAAAAACCCGAGGGTTTAAACAAGGTGCGAAGGCGTTAGTGATTAACTAGCAGAATCAAGTCCCGATCCTAATTTCTCTCATACAGGAGTAAAGTATTTCTCCGATACTTCACTGGGTTTTAATCAACCCACCCCAAATTGATTAGTGGCGACTCCATTTTAAAAATCAACTGGTTAAAAACTCGACTATTAAAGTCGTGAATTGGTGGACTTGGGAGAGTCTCGGATAATTAATTCAGTAGCCCGAGCCATTAGCCTCCTTAGGCGCCCGTACCCGATTGCGGGCACCGAAAAAAAAGAGGTCGCGACAGTTGTGAAGTGCAGTATACATACAGTTTTCCCTTGCATTGAAATAAAATTGTTAGATTTAAAATTGCATTACCTACCACTCTCCAAAGAAAATAAATAAATAAAAGAATGGTGTACCGATAAGCGCAAAGTCAAAGTCTATGAAGACTTGGACTACCAACAGTCCATGATGAACCAGCTTTGCTCGAGAAGTAATCACACCAATGATTCATTCATTTGGTACTTTGTCTAGACAGATATCCATAAACTTAGAGATTTTATCAAAAAGAAGGAAAAAAAAATCACTAGATCACTCTGTAAAATCCAACACAGACTCATCATTTTCCCATTCACCCACAAAATTTGCATGGCAACAAATCAATCTCCAATTCTCATATTCATCGATAATTTCATCGCATGATTTCCTGTCAAAATCAAATAAAAACAAACTCTAAGGATGTCTTTATCTTGTTGAGAATTTTTTTTTGTTGCGGGAAAATGCTTTAGGAAATTCAATTTCAGAGAAAGGGAATAGAAAAAATTTGATTATGGTGAAAACAAGTTGAAAAAAATTGATTTTATCGTAATTGGTAATAAGTGAGTCCACTAAATGCGGCTTGTATCGTTAAAAGTAACATGGAATGACTAATAAACTAGAATCGATATCAACTTCGTTTATTCTATAATCCATCAAAATAACAATGATTACCAAGAAATTAAGATAGAAATATGAAATCATATTTGTAAAATATTAGATATAATTGTGCTTTGGGAATGTAGAAAAATTGAGCATTGATAAAGTATATTCTTCTCACTTCAAAGCGTAGCAAGAAAATAAGGGCAAGGATTCCTTCTTGCCCAATTATTTTTCTCTAAGCTTATTGTTTTTAGGGTCAATATCACGAAAATTTCCAAACCAATATACCTGTGAAAAATTTACCCAAAATTAAATATTTAACCACTAAAAACCTTAAACTGGCACATTTGTGATAAACTGATCCTCAATTAGCTTTCGTTAAATTGGATTAATACTATGAAAAAGTACAAACTAGTACATATGAGGATAAAATCCCAAACTGATACACCCATCAATTGTTAAAATTTAATGTCTGCTTTTGTTGACTTGACTTTCAATGAATCCGTCCTTTATTTGGGAGCCAAAAGTTGATTCTAATCCCAAAATTTCTACACCACATAGTCCGCTGATTTTTTTATTTTTTTTTTGTCAAAAGAAAATTGTATTCATTACTCAAAAGGATGCAAAAGTACATAGTTTTTATGACAAAGCAAATTGAAACAAAGCATGAATATTGAAAAACAAAGCCAAATCTAGAACACAAGGAGGATCAATGGAGCATTTGCAAAGTTAAGCACAAACCATTCCACATGAATGGATCTATCAAACAAAATCAATGGCTGATCACTGGATCTAATGTCTTTGTCAGTGATGAGCACACGGCATAAATTCCTTCTTCAATAATTACAATGTTGCTAGTTGACAATGTGCGCCTAGGTTCGGCTTTCTCTACACCATCGTCATACGGAAACAATCATAACACGTTAGACAAACATAGATTTAACATGTGGAGGAGCAAATCTTTGTAATTTAATGAGACGCCAAAACTACTACAATCAACATTGAAATTGGAGGCAGAGAACCTGCACACGAAAAGAGCAAAGGGGCATTGGATCCCCAAAATCATATTTATTAAACTTCTAGATCTAAATCGAGAGAGGATAGCACCCGAATTAGAACTAGATCAAGATGGGAAAAAAAAGAACTCTCAAATCTAAATCCGGAGAGAAGAAAAAAAATAAGAAAAGAACAATACAACGTGAACAAAATCAGCAAAAGAGAGAGGGGAGGGTGAGACTAGTTAGACATGAGCTTCGCATGGTGTCTAAAACCAATACACTAACCATTACCCCCTGGTTCTGGACATTGTGCAAATCCCGTCTTCTACGAAGACAAGATCATTAAATACGAACTGGCCCTTGACTCAATTCCGTCTTTTACATTTGATGACCCACGTGGATCTCTATTTGTAATTATGGCTTTTGAAAGGGATTTAGATTTCGCAATGTGCTGTAGTGATTTCACTGCTATGTAGTTCAATTTTTTTTTGCTTCAAGAGATGATCAAGAGAGATCTATGGAGGAGAGGCAATGCTTGGTTTATTCATCATTGGATTGATCATTATCCAAATCATGAAAAGTTTATGCTAGTGTACGTACCAACACTTTACAAGTGATTTTGGTTGGCCAAAGAATGGTTAATAGAAGCTGATTTTGGTAGATGCGGCTTGTTTTGGTTTATGTCAAGTCAATATTGCGAATCTTTAGTTGCGAAGTAGTTATTTTCTATCGTGAAACATGTTTATGTATCCCACATCTCTTGTTTATGGAATTCATATACTCTCTATATACATATGGTCTTTATCCACCTATTGGCTTAATCTTCTGAATTGATATGATACTAGAGTTGATATTATACCAGAGTTAAGTTCTGCTCGAGTGTATTTCGCTTGTGCAACCCCCTTTGTCAAATTCTACATGCGTCTGTTTTTTTTTTTTTTCCTTATGTTATATGGCGAAAAGGTTTAGAGTAGGCAAGGATTTGGACAAAAGTGTGAAGAGTGAGCTGCACCTCCAAAAACATCATTTGAAACACTTATTAGTTGTGATACAAGAGATGTCAATACTTTGTTAATTATCCTGGTCATTGAAGAGGCTTCACCGAACTTTTGCGAGTCATTGAAGCCAAATCCGAGTTTGATTGGTGAGGATCAATCGGAGTCCCGTGCTTTTCTGGATGATGAAGAAGCTCGAAGAACATATATTTGGAAGTGGAAGTACCAAATGGAAGTTGCTCGATGTTTATGCAGTACCAAGGCTTATTTCAAAAAGTCTTGTCCATCAACATTTGTTAGAGTTGCACAAGATTACGTTTCCAGTGAAACCACTAAATTAAAATTTGAATATAAATTATAATCTCAACTAAGAGGCTATTTTATTGGTCAGCGGAAATAGAACTGGGAGATGGAAGTTAAATGAAAACTCCATTACTCATAAAGAAAGTGGGGGTAGCCTTTGATACGTTTTCAAAATATAATGTTTAAGGAAATACATTCGTAAAACTTATATTAAATTTACTATACTTATAAAATCAGATTTGATTAATAATTAAAGTTGGAATTTGAAATTCGCATCGGTGGAATTCGGATGCAATAGAAAAACTCAAATTAAAATAATCTCTGTTAGAAATGGCAAGCAAAATATAAAATGTGTTAAGATAGAGTAAAATGATAGTCTAATTTGAAAATTAGAAGTTTATCCTCAAACTAGTAATGGACAATCTTTTAGAGAATTTATGTCAATAAGAGAAAGCAAAGGTCCGTACGTCTTCAATGACTTACATTGACCAAATGCAATATGATGATATAATTTGCACGCTTTTGTGCTTTTGTTCGAAACTATATATATT
This sequence comes from Eucalyptus paniculata subsp. matutina, assembly GCA_017140255.1. Lineage (NCBI taxonomy): Eukaryota > Viridiplantae > Streptophyta > Magnoliopsida > Myrtales > Myrtaceae > Eucalyptus > Eucalyptus paniculata. Next base: position 40,460,229 of record CM029442.1, read on the forward strand.
CAATTAAATGTTCTCTATAAGCAATTGAATAAATAGTTGACATTAAATAAGATAAAAAGGATGACATTTGATATAACTTATTTCAGTAACTACATTGGCAATTAAATCAGCATAATCAGATCTATATATCTAAATGATCATAGTTAAAGTAGAGAAAACGGTTGCAACAGGGCATGCCATGTAGCTATTGTGTTTGTGCATGGGTTTGTTTGGTGTAGTGAGAGTGTGAACTGCCTACTCGAATGTATCTTGCATTTTTTATGACTAGGATTTCATGCAATGTGAACAAACGTTTGAGAAAAATGCCAAACAATGTTGATCAAGGATTGTTCTAATATTTTGATTAATGATATGGGGGCTCTCAATCACCATGATTAGGATAGCAAAAGAAATCAGGAAAGCATCTTGGGATCGGCTGACGAACTTTATTTGATGCTGTTGAGAAACTTGGAAGAATCCCTCCATATTATTTCAAGTAACATGGAAATCAATCAAAATTTATGCCATAAATTACATGCTCAACCGACTTACCGTCAAAAAGAAGAAATAGCTTCTGGCCACGAGGGCATTGGAGTAATTTGGCAGCGGCAAAATACGCATCCAGATGATCAGCGGATTCCAAAAAATAACGCGGTTTTGGCCATTTGAGGTGCGCGTGCGCGTGCGCGGATCAGGCACAAGATCAACTCATACGAGCTGACGGGAGGTTGTTTTCCCTAAAATAGCCCCGACTCGACACCCAAACCCGTAAAAGCGACGCTACAATTTTTTGCGAGCAAGGACGCGCTGCGGGCAAGTGCGTGGGCCGCTCATCGCGACACAATTGGGGTCAGAAACTCCACAAAGACAAGGATTATTAAAATTCAAAAGAATGATAAACGAAAGCACTCTGATTGCTCCCATCTTTTTAATATTTTATTTTAGCCACCGAAGGCACTCGATTGCTCCCATCTTTTTAGAATTGCTGGGCCAAATGAATGGTGTCTTTTTGCAGTTTGAACCGCGCAATTCCAACCGAGCCGCGGACTGGATTGTCAAATCCCATAATACTGGTCCCTTCCTGATAATTGGATTACTAATCCCCGCACGAACTTTATCTTATCTTATGTTTTGATTTCCCTACTAGTTGTACTCCACCTTCTTAGTATTATCAAAGCAGTTTATTTTGACCAAAAAAAAAAAAAATCTACCCCGCTGTTGTGTCTCTCCCTTTTCAATTGCATTACGACGGTGGATAAAAGAGAAGAATTGAGTTGTGGGAGGGGCCACTTTGGTTTTAAAAAAACCTCCATTCGTCAACTTTGACAGGCTGTAAATTGTAGAAGCAACTCCATAGATAGTTAGCAGAAATATGTCTATGTGCAGGAGGCTGCGGTTCATTCTGCATGTGAATTAATTAGAAGAGCAATTAAATTGAAGGTTCGGGACCAGATTGAATTCTTTTCTACCTAATCATAAGGAATCTCAGGATGTGCTGTCAATTTACTGTCTAGTTTATTTTTCAGCACCTAATTTGTTCAACAGAATTAGATGTTGGATATTTCGATTGTCACTTGTAGTGTATTCAATTCATGGAATCAAATCATAGAGAAAGTTCCAACTTGAAAATCAAGCTCAAATCAATCACTTGGTTATTGAATGTGGTCATCTTGTGATGTAATTGAATCATAACAATGAATTTGGTAAAAGACGCGATCCTTTTCAACGAAATGAGAAAAAAAATATCGTTTGTACACAAGAGTTGAAGGAGATTCCAGGCAACCCGTGGCTTAGACTAGTTCATCAATTGATAGACATTTAAGTACAGATTACTCCCCAACACAATCCAAAACCGTGTTAACTAAGTACATGGAAAAGACAAACCCCCTGAAGCTGCCCAGTCACCAAACGTGCCTGTTCTGACATTAGCTTAATTAGAAAAAAAAAATGACCCAAATCATTAAATCTAATGAATAGAAGCGTAGCAGTATCTCAACAGCAGCACTCAATAGTCAGAAAAAATCCTCTTGGTTCGGGGATGGATTTTATAGGACTCCACTTCTGGTCCATCGACATTTCCTAGTCTTCAGCAACGTCCAGTAATCAAACGGAGAGAACCTAAAAAAAATGAAAGCGGGGAAAAATAAAAGGGAAACTACTCATAGTGGAGGTCATCATGCTTGCTGGTCATGATTATATGATTTTGTTAATTTTCCACCGTGAGTGCCTCGTGCGATCCCATTTCTGTAATCTGTGGGCAAGTGCGCGGCATTTGTCGAGGCACGCGTTGTCAGAAAATTCAAAAAGATATATTTATAATTTATCATTGATCACAGAAATAGCATAAATTAAAATTCAACGATGCCAAAAGAAGGAGAAGGGTTTCTTTTAATATTTTGTTTTACTTGAGAAAGCACTCAATTGCTCCCCCATCCCTTTAGAATTTTACTAATTTTTTTCTCTCTTTTCGGAAATCGAATTCCGCTAATTTTATTTATCCCGCAATTATACTGTTCTTTTGTCAATTGCGTTGTGTCGGTGGCGAGCTAAGAGACGGATTTGGTTTTCTTTCTTTTCTGAAAAAGAGTCCTTCTCATTTACCCGGGTAAAGAGTCCTTCCTGCCAGGGCATTCGCCTCCGCCGGAGCTGTTGCTGAAGTTGCGCGCGCAGATCTCGCGAACCCGTCCCCCGAAACGCCACCGCAGTCTCGGTACGCGCGGCTGATCGCTCCCTCCGTCGGGCCGTCGGCGAAGGATCCCATCAATATTTCACATCGAGAGCTCCTTGCCGCAGTCCGGAGCCAGTTCTGAGGTGAGTTTCCAAGGGCCCACCTTTGGTGTTTAGAAAGAACCCTGGCATTTTCTCAGCTTTGACAGGCTGCAATGAATTATTCTTAGTACAGAGATCTCAGGGCTTGGAAGCTTTTCCTATCTCTGGCTGCCGCTGCTTTTGCTGCTATCCTGTTTCGACTTTTTCTTCGAAGAGGAGATCGAGCGAGACCAATGGAGGAGAGTGCAAAGAGATGGCGCGTGTGTGAAAATCATGGAACAGCACGAGGCGCTTCTTCCACTCACGCTTCAACAGAAGGTCAAGAAGTGGCTACTTCATCAGGATATGACTATGAAGTATTCTTGAGCTTCAGAGGACCAGATACTCGAGCAGGTTTTACCGACTTCCTTTACACTAGTATGATAGATATGGGAATCCGTGCATACAAGGATGATGAAGATCTCCGAATGGGAGAAGAGTTTGGCCTAGCACTTCTCCAAGCAATTGAGCAATCGAGGATCTCAATACCTATCTTTTCTAAAGGTTATGCCTCTAGTGTATGGTGTCTCAAGGAGCTAGTCAAGATGGTCGAGTGCCGGAAAACAAAGGGACAAAAGATTATGCCCATTTTCTATGATGTGTCACCTGCAGAGGTACGATACCAAACTGGGGGTTATAAAGAGGCCTTTGATCTACATAAAAACAAAAACCGACATGATGAAGGGACTATGCGTGAGTGGAAGGCTGCTCTCGAAGAAGTATCATTTCTAAACGGAAGGGAATTGTCCAACATACACAACAGGTGATTGCTTTAGCATTCCATCTCATCTACCTTGGATTATTAAAACTTGTTGCAATTCATATGGTTTCTTTTTGGGATTTGAGTTAGCCTTGTTGAAATTGAATTTCATGTTATTGAAGTTATACTGTAGAAATCATGCTAAGTAATGACACAAGCCCAAGTTTTTCCCATTTTATTCTAAGCGACATTTTTTCTAGTTCACTTCATTTTTGTACCAATGGTAATTCATCTACAATGGAATAAATCCTTGAAGTGACACATTTCGAATTCAATTTGGTCTTGTCAGAGCTTAGTTTAATATTTACGCAATTTTCTAACTCATTGCCTTTTGCGTCCAACAAACTCAAGGAAAGAAGGTGAGTTTGCAAGAAAAGTTTCCCATGAGGTTTTGAGGGAGTTGAAAAAGCGTTACTTGGCCATATCGAAGCACTTGGTCATTGTTGACAACCACATAGATGCAATTATGGAAATGATAGGTGCTGGGACAAGTGAAACGCGGATTATAGGAATCCATGGGATGGGTGGCATCGGAAAGACGACTATTGCCAAACTTATCTACAATAAGCTTTCACACAACTTTGAGCATTGTTGCTTTCTTTGTGATGTTCGAGAAACATCAAAAAGTAAAGGCATTCAATGCTTGCAAAATCAGCTCATCTCTGACATTCTCAAAACAAAATGCATAGATATAAAAGACATTGATGACGGAACTCAAACAATTGAAGAGAGGTTGTCTAATAAAAGAGTTCTACTTCTTCTTGATGATGCGGAAGAAGGGAATCACATTGATGCACTTGTTGGTAGGCGTGATTGGTTGGGCAGAGGGAGCAAAATTATTATTACTACAAGAAACAAATATATTCTTGATGTTCCCGAAGTGGACTGCAGTTATGAGCTTAGCGAGATGGATGTTGATCAATCTCTTCAACTATTTAGCAGACATGCTTTCAGAAAAGATTATCCTTTGGATGAGTATATTGGCCAATCCAAGAGGGCAATAGGCATTGCTAGAGGTCTTCCACTAGCTCTTGAGGTCATAGGCTCACTTTTATGTCGCACTAAAAAGGAAAAGTGGGATCTCACATTGAAGAAATTGGAAAATGTTCCTCATGCAACAGTTCAGAGTAAGTTGAAAATAAGCTATGATGCATTAGATGTTCGACAACAAGATATATTCCTCGATATAGCTTGTCTTTTCATCGGATATAAGAAGGACATTCTTGTTTATTTTTGGGATAAATCTAAATTTCCGGAAGAAGCCATGGAAGTTCTACAGAACCTGTCTTTGATAAAGATTGAAGAAAAAATAGAGTGTGGATGCACGATCAACTTAGAGACCTCGGAAGAGAAATAGTTCGTCAAGAAAGTAACACAAAAATAACGGAGCAAAGTAGGGTGTGGGATGCTGAAGAAGGATTGAATTTGCTAAGGAAACATAAGGTAAACCCCTTTAAAAAAAAAGAATAAATATTCCCAGTATTTATGGATTTTTTCTTTAAAAAAAGCTGTTTACTTTTTGTTTTGTCTAGCGCCATTACGACCTCCTCAACCTATAATTTTGCTCTTTTAAGATTACAGGAATGATAGACTGAACTCACTCGATTAATATAGTGGACTTGAATAAAAATGCATTCCCCTTTAACTTTTTTATATTTTTCCTTTGGGCAGGGAGAGAAAAAGGTTGAAGCTCTTTATCTCGAGTTGGACGATCAGCAGCAATATCATTTTTCCTGTGAGGGCTTCGAGAACCTATCATATCTAAGGTTCCTCGAAGTGGGTGGTTCAATGAAAATTTTTTGTGCAGAAGAGAGGCTTCTTTGGCCTGAGCCGCCATCAAATGTTTTTCCAACTAATGAGACTTCATATCTCCTTCCACAATTACGATGGCTTTCATGGCGTGATATTCCCCCACCATTTAACATTACAAATTTTTCCGTGGACGATGTGGCTATTCTTGATCTATCTTATAGTGAAATTACATATTATTGGAAGGGGTGGAGCCACGTGAAGGTATGTTATACGTTAGACAATACTTATTATTCCATCTTATTAGATTCACAAGTAATATTTGCATTCTTTTTCTTTTATAGGTGATGAAGAACTTGAAAGTTCTGGAAATGTCCAATTGCCAAGGCTTGCAAAGAATCCCCAACTTCTCTACTCTTTCAAATTTAGAACATTTGAAGCTAAAGCGTTGTCATTCATTAATTAAAATTGATAGATCGATTTGTCAGTTGACATGCTTAGTATCCTTAAGTGTAAGCTATTGTGAAAGTCTTCAGAGGTTGCCAGATGAATTGGGTGAAGGTCTTGCAAGCCTTGAATACCTATCTCTAAAAGGATGCTCAAAGTTGGAGAGGCTTCCGGATTCAATTGGAAGTTTGGAATCACTAATTAAGTTGGATATAAGCAGGACATCGATCAAAGAACTACCCGATTCCATTGGAAATTTGGAATCACTGATTAAGTTGGATATAAGCGACACATCGATCAAAGAACTACCCGATTCCATTGGAAATTTGGAATCACTGATTAAGTTGGATATAAGCAACACATCGATCAAAGAACTACCCGATTCCATTAGAAATTTGAAAAAATTGAAAGTACTGAGAATGGATGGCAATGAATTAAAGAAAATACCCGATGTCCTTTGGTCGATGGGGGCTCTCGAAGAGATAATAGCCTCTGGAGCATGTTATAAATCTGATGACGAGTTTTCACATGTGCGATTCGGCAATGATGGCATCTGGGGGTGTCAATCCCTGAGGATCTTGGCATTGGAGAATGTATGCATACATGCACTATCGAAACTTCCTGAAAGTCTTATCGAATTAATAATGTCTGAATTACACATGGACATGTTTCCGGATTTTCAAACCTCACAAATTTAGAGACAATGAGTCTGAAATTTGGCGAGCCTCATCACGACGTGATATCTAATGGGCTTGGGGAGCATCCGATGCCACGGTGGCCTGGTAATGGGCTTGGGGAGCATCTGATGCCACGGTCGCCTGGGAATTTAAGCGAACTGGAGTTTCTGGCCCCGCGCTCTCGTCACCTCCCTCCTCAATTGCAGTCACTTCGCCTCAAGTGCCCTAATCTGCGTCGCCTCCCGACGTTTCCCTCGAGTTTATCCTTCTTGGTGTTGACAAGTTGCAAGTCACTTTGCTCGATGGAGAATCTATCGAATTTGAAGAAACTATCATTCTCTCGATATTCATGGCACCGCCGTTGCAGAGATTCAAGGCCTTGGTTGTCTGGAGAACCTACAAGAATTGTATCTTGCTTGGCTTGAACAGGTGAAGATACTGCCTGATCTAAGCAATTTAAACAAACTAACATATCTTCACTTAGGATATTGTGATAGGCTGGTTGAGATTCAAGGCCAACTACCTCAGTTTTTGCATTCCTTTATTGTTTTTATTGTGATTCATTACGGAAGTTGCCTGATCTGTCAAGCTTGATGGGGAAAGAAGTTTTATAGACAATTGCAGAAATTTAAATGAGGAGACAATTCTTGATGTTTTTTGGCTGAATCCACGACATTTCAAGTTTGTAGACTTTAGACAGCTGCGGATCCTACCTGATCTAAGTAATTCAAACGAACTCGAATGTCTTCAAGTAGAAAACTGTCATTATCTAGTTGAGATTCAAGGTGAACTGCCACAATCTTTGGAAGTATTGAAGATTAGTTCATGTGAATCTTTATGGAAGTTGCCTAATCTGTCGAGCTCGACAGGGCTGCGAGAGGTTCACATATATTGTTGTGCTCTGGTTGAGATTCAAGGTGAACTGCCACAATCTTTGGAAGTATTGGATATTAATTCATGTAACTCTTTATGGAAGTTGCTTAACCTGTCGAGCTCGACAGGGCTGCGAGAGGTTCGCATATATCATTGTGCTCTGGTTGAGATTCAAGGTGAACTGCCACAATCTTTGGAAGTATTGGATATTTATTCATGTAACTCTTTATGGAAGTTGCCTAATCTGTCGAGCTCGACAGGGCTGCGAGAGGTTCGCATATATGATTGTGCTCTGGTTGAGATTCAAGGTGAACTGCCACAATCTTTGGAAGTATTGAAGATTAGTTCATGTGAATCTTTATGGAAGTTGCCTAATCTGTCGAGCTCGACAGGGCTGCGAGAGGTTCGCATATATTGTTGTGCTCTGGTTGAGATTCAAGGTGAACTGCCACAATCTTTGGAAGTATTGAAGATTAGTTCATGTGACTCTTTATGGAAGTTGCCTAATCTGTCGACTGCGAGAGGTTCCATATATCAATCTTTGAGATTCAAGGTGAACTGCCACAATCTTTGAAGATTGATATTAATTCATGTAACTCTTTATGGAAGTTGCCTAATCTGTCGAGCTCGACAGGGCTGCGAGAGGTTCGCATATATGATTGTGCTCTGGTTGAGATTCAAGGTGAACTGCCACAATCTTTGGAAGTATTGCACATTAGGTCATGTGAATCTTTATGGAAGTTGCCTAATCTGTCGAGCTCGATGGGGCTGCGAGTGGTTCACATAGGTTGCTGTAATAATCTGGTTGAGATTGAAGGCGAACTACCACAGTCTTTGAAAAGAATAAGTATTTTTATTGTAAATCTTTGCAAAAGTTGCCTTATTTGTCAAGCTTGATAGGACTGCGAGGGTTCACCATAGGAAATTGTGATAATCTGGTTGAGATTCCAGGCGAACTGCCACAATGTTTGAAAACATTGTTCCTTCGATCATGTAAATCTTTACGGAAGTTACCTTATTTGTCGAGTTTGATGGGGCTGCGAAATCTTTACATAAAGGAATGTAGTAATCTGGTTGAGATTCTAGGTGAACTGCCACAATCTTTAAAAGTATTGAAGATTAATTCATGTAAATCTTTATGGAAGTTGCCTAATCTGTTGAACTCGACGGGGCTGCGAGAGGTTCGCATAGGTTGCTGTGATGATCTGGTTGAGATTGAAGGCGAACTACTACAATCTTTGAAAGTATTGGAGATTAAGTCATGTATATCTTTACAGAAGTTGCCTAATCTGTCGAGCTCGACGGGGTTGCGAAAGGTCAAAATAATTCATTGCAAGAAAATAAATGTGGAGGCAATTACTTCGCTTTGCTCAGAGATGTCAGTCAAATTTGTGGAGGTAGAAGATGATGACTCTGAAGAGGATGACTTTGAAAAGGATGACTTTAAAGTATACCATGAATATTACTCTAAAGTGGATGTGGAAGTAGACGATGACGATGAATATGACTCTGAAGAGGATGTGGAAGTAGACGATGACGATGAATATGACTCTGAAGAGGATGTGGAAGTAGACGATGAATATGACTCTGAAGAGAACGAATAAGTGCATGTTGCTCTTGAAAGCTTATTGATCCACGACTACAAATTGTTCCCTTGTCTTCAAACTTTAAACAAATTGAGGTAACTTATTTCATCTGACAACCAATGTTTTACCTTTTCTGCAATCAAAATTCTTTCACATGTATGAACAGAGAAGTTTCACATGCAACTTTTAATTACCTTCTCACAAATTGATGACTGAAAATCTGATGAAGGTGTTGAAATTATGATACTTCCCCACGACCACAGGGTTCTTAATTATGTACACATTTGTTTTCTTTTCCAAGTTTGGTTTGGCTTTTTTAGCTATATTTTCTGTGGATGATTTCTCCTTGCTTTTATGTTTCCCAGCTGGAGGTATGCATGTCGATTGCCTCACTTTTATTTGATATACAATAAATTCGTAGAGATCCTTGTTGATTTGCTGTTTCACATAAATCAAAATTGATAGCCTTGTTTCTCTTTGGAGATAATTTTGTTATTCTGTAAACAATTAGATGGAATGTGTGTTGGAAGGTCATAAACTATGGTTCTCATCCTTTTACCAAAAAAAAACTATGGTTCTCATCCTGGAACTTTACAGCATAATCAACTTATTGTTTCAACTGTGAAGAAGATAGACACTCCGTATTGATATGCTTATGTTCAATTTGTTTTCCAGGAAAGATGTGCTTCTTAGTGGATTTACAAAGGTCATGGAGAAGTTATAAAACGGAGAAAGACGAATTTCACTTGTGCAGTGGCATCAATAGTTGGTGCAGCAAAATTTTCATCTATTACAGGAGAAGAGAACTACTTAGCTTCTCCAAGGTATCATAAACCATCTTATAGTTAAGGCTAAATTTCATAAGTAGTGGTGCGTAGGGCATATAATAAGTCTCATGCGGGGTCAAAAATCATGTAAATGGACTCTTGTGTGGTCTTCATATTACTACCTACATTTTCTAGAAATGGTTATGCCTGGATGATTATCTGTAGTAGAAGCCGTTCCATTCACCTAAGTTATGCTAGAGGACTCTTTTAGGTTTTAAGATTGACAAGAAGTGCTAAGGGAGACATCTCATACAACTGGCTTTTTGCTGGTTTAAAATGTTGCCGAGAGGATTTAAAGTTTGAGAAACTTACAGAGATTTTTCTGCACAGGGAGCTTTGGCTAATTTTATTTTTTTTGTTTTTGGTGGAAAGCTTTTGCTAATTGGGCAGCTGTACAAATGAAGACCAGATAAACGAAAATGAAGATGGCTGTTAATGTCAACGAAATTCCCTTTCACAATCTTGGGATGGTGAACTGTGCATTCATCTGTGGAGAGACAGAAACTTGAAGATTAGTGAGGGAAGTCGTTGCCTATGGATGAAACCGTTAAATCTGTTGAACTGGATGGGGAGTTTTAGTTGAATGGTTAGCCCTTTATTCAAAGAAAACATTAGAGCAAGGCAGAGGGATTCATTGTGCAAGTTGGGGCATCATACGTAATGTTTTTGGGTGTAAAGGGTTATTTAGGCAAACCTGATTGTTTATTAATCTTCATCCGCATGTATGTTCTCTTCATTGACATGCAATGGAACTTGCTTATCAGTTCATGCACCTTTCAATGTGAAAATGGTGTTCAGAATAGTCTTACTGAGTATGATAGGCACTCACAACACAGGAGACGTCAATTGTTGGGATTCATGGAATTGCGATTTTGTAAAGTTGACTCTCGCCAAAATTATGTAAAATCATTTTTCACATGGTTTTAATCATTTTTGCTTTCTTTCTGACAATCGTGATACTTTCGAGCTCATGGGCATTCAGTATTTGCAGAATCAACTCATCTCCTATGTCCTCAAGAGGAAATTGACAAAAATAAGTAATGTTGATGGAGGGATCAAGACCATTAGAGATAGCCATCTTGTGAAAGAGTTCTCTTCCTTTTTGATGACGTTGACCAGAAGAATCAATTAAATGCGCTTATGGGAAATATCTACGATATGTAGGCATTACTGTGTTCTTCAATATCGAATATCAAGTCTTGAAGGATCTCAAAATTCTTAGTGCTTCGCATTGTTCATCTTTGAAGATAATCTCTTCCATTGGTCACTTGACATCTCTATAGGCTATCTTTCAAAAGCACCGTAATTACACAACTTCCCTTGTCGATTGAAGCTCTTGCAAGCCTTGAATACCTGTCTTTGTAAGAACGTAGATGAATAAATAGGCTTTCAGACTCAATTGGCGATCTACAATCGGTTCAATTAACTCCTACACGTGCATTAAAGAGCTACCTGACTCCATGGGAAACATGGAAAGTCTGAAAGTAATGAGAACGAATAATTGTTCCATTGAAAAGACACCCAGTGCCCTATGGTTGCTGCAAAAGCTTGAAGAAATAGATGCAACACAGTGAAAGCTTCCAACTGCAAAATCCAAATGACATTTGCGGGGATTCATCTTTGAGGATCTTGAAATTGACACTGATTGAAACATGCCAAGTGCCAAGACTTTCTTGTTAGTTTACACATCGATACATCAATGACAATATTTCAGATTTCTCAAAGCTGACAAGTTTAAATGATTTGTGTTTGGCCATTTGACAAGATGCTTACCCTATTGACAATTGTCAACTTGTGGAAGATGCTATGCCACGGTGCATTGTGAGATTAAACACAATGGAATCTCTGACCTTGCCGTCTGTTGTTGTAACCACCTGATCAACAAATATTGGTCAGCTTTCTCAACTCAAAAGACTAGAATTCCGATGTGCCAATTTGCTACGCCTCCGAAGGCTTCCCTTGAGTTCATCTTATTTATGTGTTGAATCTTGCCAGTGGATGAGAATGGCGATGGATCTCTCAAATTTGAAGAGACTGTCATAACTAAGAATGGAGAATTCTGCAATAACAAAGATTCAAGGGCTTGACTGTTTGGAGAATCTATGAATTCTGGAGCTCTTCGATCTTGAACTAAGGGAGAGTTTCCCTGACCCAACTCATCTGAAGAAGTTGAAGCCAACTGCACTACAATATTGTAGTAATGTGGATTCTGCTTGGCGCAAATTACCAGAATATCCGGAAGAATTGTTGATTGAAGGACCTGCCATCCTTGATGTAAGTCGATCAGGTTGAAATACTTTGCAAAGAGGGGATAACATGGGTGAGACCTCACTGTTTCTAGTTGAATAGGTCCAAATAATGTGATGTCTAGCGTTGCTTAGGAGATTCTGCCATTTCTTGAAAAACTTAGAAGACATGCTCTACAGAGGAGTACGCTTTCCAATAAGAACTGCATGCGGTTCTTGAAAGGTCTTGCATTTATAACCAGATCTGTTGTCAACAAAACTTTGAAACTTTGCCCTATGTTGTTTCAGCAGACATTCGTTATTGTCTTTCTTGGAAACGTGTTCATTATACTAAATTAAAATGACAATATGGCAAATTGATTTGAGATCCGATGTTCTACTACCCTTTTATAGTTTATTACAGGCTGTTTTTGGAACCACTTTTTACCTTTAAGATGGATGGCTGTAAATTGCTCATGAAATGGCACCATGGTTTCTTTCGATCTACGTGAGTTCGATTTGGTTTAGATATAATCCATTTTAATGATTTCGGTTGCGAATTAAGTTACCAGTAAAATTCAAGACAAACTAGTTTTACCATATTTTTATTTTTTTGCATAAAGGTAAGTTTGTCAGTTTTCCGTTGGTAGTTTATGCATAAATTTTTGAAATCTGCTGGGTTGTTTATTTAAATTTGAAGCTTGACCATTCTCTATAAAAATGACCTTTGTTACACCTTAAACAATGAAGGATATATTCAAATATGTAGGCTTTAATCGATGACAGAAGCTGTGTCATTCACCTTTTGGTTCTCCTAGGAATGGAGCTTCAAGCTTCAACGTTGATAAGGAGAACCGCTCTCCGACACAAGTCCTATATGACAGCTTGAGCTTTTTCTATTGGCAAGCAAGAGAAATTTATGGGGTCTTCCTATGCAAGTAAGCATCGGCTAACTAAGCTTTGGCTAACTCAATTAACGCGTAGAATTGACAACTAGCCCACGAAGTAAAGGAAAATACAAATGAGATAACAATTTATCTTTCCCAATGCTTTGTGTCAAGGACTTTGGTCCCTTGCACAATGTGCTTTGAGGGGTCATAATTAGCAACATATCCATTTAAATGATGAAGGAAATTTTGTTTTTCAGGTTTCCACTAATGTCAATTCCTGCATATCAGAAAAAATGAAGGCAAAGCTATTACCTACAAGAATGTTGAGGACTCCACTAGAAATAGGCGGATGGGACTCCACTAGAAATAGGCGGATGCAGCGCTCGTGGGAATTGGATCCTATTATTTTCTCTTCCCCTGATTCTAGACCACTTGCCTAGGTGTCTCGTTGGTCGCTAGGTCGTTTTGCCTGGCGTTTGCCGTTTGGCTCCTAGCTCTCTTCTTGGTTGTTGCCTTTTGATTTTTTCCTCGGCTCCCTTACACTCAGAATGAGCATGTTCATTCTAAGTGTAAGTTTTTGGAGCCATTTGGTTGTACAGTTTGACCTTTCCCCATTATATTCACTACTTACTTCACAAAAAAAAAAAAAAAATGAAGGCAAAAGCTTACAACTCTTGTTCCAAACGCTAATCAGTGTTTTATGTCAAAAAGCCAAGATGATATTAATTGTTTACCTCTACAAGTTAAAATTTTCCAAAGATTGCCGGTGGAAATGATGCAAGACAAGGTCATCATCGGTTTTCAAGATGGCTCGATTTAACAGTCAATCTGCATAACTTCCTGCCAGAAAACAGTTAGAGGTACTTGTGCCAAGATGCCTTTACTGACAATGTGCCAATGGTAGAAGGTCAGGTCATGTATGGAAAAGTGGTCTCCCAAGGCACTCTTTGCTTCCCCTTACAAGACGGTTAAGTCTGGTAAACAAAGCCATAGGCCCAAGATCAGATCGAGAAGTAAACTTGCGAACGCATTCATCCAGTGGAAGTCACGGAGTTGTATTTACAAGGATGACCCATTCAACTTCGTGCTATTTACATTCAGAGTGAATTTGAGTAGAGTTCTTTTGCATCTTCTGATGGATATGGACAACAGATCGATGGAATGCATTTCATGACCATCATCACAGAGGTCCTTGATGATTTTTGAGAAATGAGGTGCTGACCCAGAAGCATTTTAACTGAAGTTGCTCTTGGCATCAGAGTCTGAAGGCAGCCTCAATGTAGAAGCAGAAGGATTCCTAGAAAGCATAAGATTTCCTTTGACATCTTCACCTCCATTTTCCTTCAATCGTGCATCCTTGACAATTTTGCAAGATCCCCATGTCTCAGCCATTAATCCCACGCCATAGTAGACTAAATGGTCCGCAATGCTGTTACCAGTTACTGATCTGCAGAGATGCACACTCATCAGTCGTCCACGTATATTCCTGGTAACAAAGGAATGACATTCTCCAGAACAAGCTGGCCTGTCACATGACTATTGCGTCCAACATGACAAATCCACAAACTAATTGCTTGAACAAGTAGCCACGGCCAAAACTACCTCATTACCTGCTACATGATGGGTCTTCTCCAGAGGTATCACAAACTTTCTCAACTTGATAAACCAGACTACCAAATCCTATATTATAGAGCCATACCTACAACAAAGGGAACATTCCAATTACATGTGAACATTGACGTCGAAAAGATCATGAGTAGCCACCAGAGAAGCAGGTGGAATCAAATCATTTTCGCATTATCTCACATCAATATGTTTATCCGTGACTGTCTTTGAGCTAGTCGCCAATGATCACAAGCACTAGTAGACAAACAATAATTAAATTGTGTATGATTGCACAAAGCTTCAGACTAGGTTAAGACTAGGTTATCAGCCATCAGGAAGGAGAGAGAGTATATAGCAAACATTATTACGCATCTTAAACTTTAAAATCAGTATGAAAAAATTCATGATGGCTCTTGCAGGAATGAGAATTACTCAAATATTTCTGAAAAGTCATGAGCACTACGGACTACCCTGCTTTGCTATGAAGATGAAAAAACAAAACAGTTAATTTTTATAAGCTGAAAAAGAGAGTACATACATCGTCAGAAGAAAAGAGACTTTGGTTAGATAGGTTGAAGCAAACGTTGAAGTCAGTCAGTGACAACTTCCCATAATTTAGATGATATCCCATTAAGATCAAAGCCTTACCTCTCTAGGGAAGTGATGGTAAGTCTTCTGTGGGAACCGAGAATAGTATGGAGGTAAATGAGGCACAATATCATGTCCATTAGTAATACGTATTGTATTTGGCACATGGTCACTGTAGCAAGATGCAAACACTGCATTGCCAATACGAGGTTGTCCAAATGTTAAAACCCGAACATTCCGTGCTTCATGATTGACCTGGAAATGATGTGTCCCCAGTTATATAAGTAGATCAGACGAATACTGGTCTGGAAAAAAACAGCTTCAGCACACAAAATTAGACAGCCAAATAACTTGAATGTTAATATGTCAATGGCACTGTCAGGATGGGCGAAAAAAACAGTGGATCCAAAACCATATATCACATTTCACATACAATGGTGAACGAAGCCCTTTCTCTCCATGAGGTTTGAAGGTCTAGTGTTGCCCTGTCAAGTTCCCATCCACAATTTCCCCAACACCAAACCCCACACCCACAATAAAACCAACTCCACCCTCAGCTTCAAGAAAAGATGTTAACAATATGGAATAGTGGGATTGGGGTGAATTCACAATCGAGGCGCATTTACATGCTGCCACAAGAAGCAATTGGATGCTGGTGGCCTGAGCCACATTCTGCTAATAGCATAAACAAAAAATTCCAGGTTCATGGTGAAAATGCCCCTTGAACTCCAAAACTTACAGTCATAAATAGCAAAGGAGAAACTAAAGAAAAAAAGAAGGGCCACAACGCATGGGCATGCTGTCACAATCGAATATAGAACAATTTTCAGCAAGAAACCAGAAAGCAAAAGTAAAATTTTAAAATCATTTGTGTTAGGACAAAATGTTATGCTTGCTACTAGTACTTCCAGAAAAGGTATAGTCTAAAGTTTATGCAACCTATGATTCTATCATAGGCCACATGAATGTTTGACTCTCAAAAAAATCACTACTTGTCATGGAGAGAGAACAATGGGACATGACTTTGGGGTGGGTACCATTTCTGGTACCAGTTCCACAACAGGTGCCTAGAAAAGTACACTGGGCCACTCTATTTAACAAAGCTGAGACAAAAAGGCATGATCTGGACATCTTAGAATTGGCTCCAGCCCAGTAGTCTAACTGAAGAGGAGCTGCTTCATTTGACTAGAGAGAGACAGACGGCAACAGAGCACGAACCACAAACTTGGGATCGATATATAATCTATCTTAAAATGCATTAGCACTTTAAGATTACATGACATAAAATTTGAGCTTCGAGTGCCTAAAGAAGTTATATGTCCAAACCATAAACATATCAACAATCCCATAAAGTTTACAGCAAGTGAAATTTGTAAGGAATAGTTGGATGTCTTTACCCACCACATTTAAGTAATCAACCAACTCGAAGCTGCAAAGCTTAACATGTATGACTCAATTCACATAACTAGATACTTCGATAATTGGTGGTTCGCGTAAAGACTGTGTGCACCCCATTCTGCTTGTGTTATGTCTATGGATTGATCTAACAAAAACATAATAAAACAAGATGCTATGTATGACGAATTGTAAATACAAATATGAGAGCCATAGAATGTTCAAGATCCACTTTAAGAGTCTAGAAACTTCAAGGTAGAGTTGGGCAAGAATTCCAGATAACTCCTAACAGACCAAAACTGAATAGTTGAAAGAACACAATAGAAAAGAAACAAATAAAATTCACAAGTCCCAGGCATAACAGTTTTTCAATTTATCTTACCACAAGATCGAGTCCGCAAAAAGATGCCATAGCCCCTCCCATAGAATGTCCTGTCACCATGACGTTGATGTCTCCATATAAATCCTTGGCTCTTGTAACAGCATCCAAAATACCAGGTCGAATAGTCGTATTGTGATAAGCAAAATAAAATCCATGATGAACCTAAGCAATAATCAATAGAGTAAGACTGTAACTCAATCCAAATCAGAAGCATCCACAGGTTGTGAGAGGCTTATCATCTCTAGAACTCACCATAGCACCAGGCATGCCAGGGTAATTTATGTCAAGCTGTTTCCAGTAGAGATCTTCAACCCAATTTTGTATGCTGTAGACATAAATAGAAGCAATCACTAACTAAAAAGCTCGAATTATAAAGAAACGTGACAGAATTTTTCACAGAACAAAATTAGTGAAATATGTGATCTCCTCGTGACTCCATCTGAAATTACAAGAAAGTAACTTCCGTGTCTTGGTGGAAATGATTCACCCTTTTTCTGTTCGTATGGATGGCAGTCCCATGTGCCTTGTGTAAGCATTCACTGAGGGTGCTCTTCTTAGCTTAAATTTTGATCAAATCCTTTGCATGTCAATTGTAAGGGGAGGAATTGCAAAAGTTAACATGCATACCTATGTTCTTGGGTACCTCTGAAAGCTATAACCATAGCATTAAGGTCCTTGGCCACCCCAACATATGCCTATATATATATAAAATAGTTTAGAAATAGAGACAAGCAATTAGATGCAATTCAAACATATAGGCATCACAAGCGTCCAATTGATAGGCCACCGTAAAACGATTTATATACCTGTAAGCAGTGCTGAACGTCAACTATTAGTTCTATGACTTCAAATCCCTGCTTTCATATCAAAAATGCATTAATAACCAGTTCAGAAGCTCATAAGACGAGGCAGCATATGCCCACAAAATCTCATCTTATAAAAATTGGGTATTTAGTACTAAAGATCCATTCTTAATGCAACCTTAGCAACAATGCTACATTAAAAAGTAGTCAAATTACCTTGGTCTTTCCATCACATCTAGGACATGTCCAACTAAAAAGTTCTGTCAAATCTGACATGTAAACCTGCAATAAAAAGCTTTGCATTAATTTACAATTGTATTGTATTGAAATGGTGAAACCTGATGCGTAATGAGAAGTTCTAGGCAAATGCGAAATTTTTTTTAAATAACACTTACAGCTGATGCATACTCCACCAATATCGTGGCAAGAGTGTGATTGTAAATAGCTTTATGAGCCCTGGACCTCACTTTAAGCTCTGCATTTACCAGTAGATAAAATTTTGGATTGAAATGCGGTCACACTCATTCAATCACAAGCAATGAATCAAGTTTCTTATGACTCTAACAAGCTATTATGACAAATCAAGTGAGGGGAACACTTTAAGGAAACATCAACTCGAAACAACATTCAGTATGTCTTTGCAGTCCTTCTTCGTGAATTGAAGAAGTATTTACAAAATCCAATGCGATCAAGGGGGAATACATAAACAACATAACGCTCCACTTTCCCACAAAGCTACTCCACGAAAACCTATAGGCTACAGTCCATAACCGAACACAAGCTGAATAGCCAATGTTCGATCACTCTTAAGATGGTCAACATATTTTTTTCTCCAAAGTAGAAACAGCAGAGTGAGATTTGCATCGAACAAATATAAGGAAATTCAATCAATCTGACGCTATTCCAGGCGTGGCATTGATCCAACTTGGTCATCTAAGGGCTTAACAGAACCAACCAAATACAACTCAACGCTCGTCCTTTATATGCTTTGAAAACACCCAATTGTACACCAGAGGGATCACATGGCTATAGTTTTGCCCCATTCAATCAGATACTCCAGCTCCACGACGCAGTCAACGATTTCCCCAACCCTGAAATGCCTAATTCCTTAAATTCACAATACAAATCTCGCTGTCCGTGCTCAGAAACCGACGTACTCAATCCTAGCGCCTTTCTATTCGCGCCTTCTCACAATCAAAACTCCCCATCGGAGAACGCGAACTGCAATTACCTCTCGCCTCACATGCGGCAACCAAGCACGTCAGAACAACCATCGCCCTCAACCACGACCCGCTCCGCTCCATATCCTGCAACAGAAAACGGATCCGACAGCGTCGTCGAGAAAAGGACAAAAAAAAAAAAAAACTCCAATCTCCGCACCTTTCATGTACGCAATCAATCACGCGCGATCAAAACGGCTCGGATGGCCCGGCGACATAGAGAGAGAGATCGCGAGATTCTCGTCCGCGTCGCTCGAATTCGAAACTCGATTCTGGTCTGTCGCGGCGTCGTTCGTGGACTTTTTATTATGGCGATTGAGAGCCGCAGCGACTTGTCGGGAGCGAAGGGAAGCGGAGGACGACGACGAAGTTACGCATCTTTCCTGATTTGCCCTCGGGATCTTCTTCTGGTGGCCGGCATATTCGGTGTCCGCGTTCGGTGATTTCGTCGCTCACGCGAGGGCAACGAAGGAAGTTCGTCTGAAATCGGGGAGCGTTGAGAATGACTGCGCGGCGATTTCTTCTGCTTGCGGACAAATTTGGGGTTTCCATCTTTCTCTCTTTTGGAGCTTCCGTATGATTTCTCCACGTCAGCGCTTTGACTCGCGGCTTGGTTCAAACTAAAATATTCCCAAAAAATACAATAATTAATGTTAATATTCGTGGAGGAATATGAAAACGCAAGTACTACTTCGGACGATTATTTTCGAATTTAAGCTCCAATCGATCTAATGACTTGAATCATTCAAATTTGAAAATAATGTAATTAAACTTGAGTAATTAGCAAGTGAATCTTGATCATAAATCGCATAATTCATTTCTCTTTATTTGAAAGAGAGTTAAAGAGGGTGACTTGTCATAAGTATTAATTTTTTATATTCTCACTATACTTATATTGATTTTTTTTTTCATAATAATACAACTTCCATTACTAATCGAAAGATGGATAGCAAAAGTTTCCAAAATCAAGACATCAAATCAACTAAGTGGAATGGATAATTGCAACCAAATTCGCAGCCCAGTTAGTTTCTCTGACCTCAAAGATGATGTTAACATTTGGTAGTTAGCCCGATAGAGAACTACGATGGTTAATAATGGACTGAACAACCCATGGAGCTTCCATCCAACCCGCCAACCATTCCACTACTGATAGATTATCCAAGGAAAGTTCAATGCCTTGTACATTTGCACTTTCTTGAATCTGCTTGTGCAGCTCGTGTCTCTTTCAGCCGCGACGAAACCTCCATTTTGCTAGGGTTTCGACGACAAGGGCGGAATGAGCATGGGTTTCCTTGATGAAGCCATCCGTGACGAGGCCATGGTTGTTCCTACAAATTCCCACGATCGAGCCGACCAAGGACAAGCGGCTCCACGAGCCATCCGCTTTAATTTTGAGGGCATTCTTCAGTGAGGGAGTCCACTGCGCTAGTAATAGGTTCTTTTTTTGTTCAACCCTTGCTCGGATTCCACTTTGCTCGAAGGCTACTTGTCGAAATTGCTCCGTCTATGTACAAGGCAAGGTTGGGACGCCAAGCTTTGGATACCCAATTGTTGTGCGCCCTCTGGAGTTTGTATCACCCACTTCGCTTAAAATACTTATGTTGAATCAGATGTGGCAATTTCTATTCTTTAAGATAAATATATTTCTAGAATTTTGAGTTGAGTTACTTTGTCTAAAATACACGACCTATTTATAACTTAAGTGCATTTAGAATCGATCACTATCTTAAAAAACGGAGCATCATCGTCTCATGATTGATCAATTGTATATATGAGGGGAACGGACGTCGGGAAATTAAGACTTTGCATGTAAAAGAATATGATATGAAATGAGTTTGTACCCCTAGACAAAATGTCACAAATGTACACTTTAAAAGGCAAATAATTTGAAATTTTCTTTTTCTATTTCGTGTTTAGCTCACATTGATAATATAAATAAGAATATCAATGATTGGTGCGCACTGTATTCAATAGCTCTCATAAATTTATATTGGTAGTGGAATATCATAAAATTACAATGAAATTAGCACACAAAACAAGTATAAGTTAAGAAATAAGTGAGATTCAAGAAAAATTATTGTGGAGAGTAAAATGATCAATTTCGTAGACACCAATCTACAAATCTTTTCCTTTATATGTAGTACAAATAAAATGAATTGTTCATGTAACCTGAATCAAAGTTTATAAGAACAAAACTAATTCATATGCCGCTCATTTTTTTATATGAATGAATTGTAGCCCACCCCAACCATGGTAAGTCAGTGATAAAAAGGTCACATGATCTTTCCTAGATTCATAATTTCAAATCATATTGAAAGCGAATTTCTAATTGGTTGGTATTCGAGGCATTTACAATTTCCTTTGAAACTTTCAGTACATTGACATTATCTACAATAATGGACTCCCACATACAAATAGGTTGACAAGGTATATCTCAAACTAAACGTATTGTGATGACTGTAGAACTTTTATTTTAATATCAGGAAGGAGTAATCGTAGCGTAGTGATCACTTCTTCCCAAATTTTGTTTTTTTTTTTGACCCGTCATGGCGGCAAGGTGAGGCCGGACCACCCCTCTGATCCTCGAGCCGCGGGTCCATCCCGCGCGCTGCTGGCCAGCGCTGGCTGGCTGTAGTTCCCGCGGCGGGAAATGAAATTACATTTCCCCCCCCAACTCCGACTGGCGGGAAATTTTCGCACCCAGTCGCACATAACGAAACCGAAAAAAAACCCGAAATAAAAAAAGCCCAATCGATAATTAAAAATCATAATAAAATCGAAGGAACTATTTAAAACAAAATTACGAAAAAGCGCAAACCCTCCTCCCCCTCCTCGCCTCCTCCATTTTTGGACACCGACTCCGATCGAACGAGCCACTCATCGGCCTCCGCCCCCTTTTTAATTCCGATCGTCGCTTCGGATTTCGATTCGGCCTCTCTCTCTTTCTCTCTCTAGAACGAGCAGCGACGACCTCGATCGATCCGCCGATCTCCGCCGGAGGCAGGCCTTCAGCACCGATCGCCATGGCGAGGCCCTCGAGGCAGCAGGCCTCCTCCGACGAGGCCCTGTCGGACGGCTCCGAGGAGGAGGAGCAGCCGCAGCTCGACGAGACCGTCAACGAGGAGGACGAGGAGGAGCTCGAGGCCGTCGTCCGCTCCGCCGATGAGGACGACGCCGCCCCTCCCGCCGCCGACGACGACGCCGACGAGAATGGCGAGGCCGAGGAGGAGGAGGAGGACGATGATGAGGTTCGGTTGCTCGGCTGCTCCTGTTTGTTCTTTTACTGGATTAGTTGGGAATTTCGGCGCCGGATCTATCGTTTGCTTGCTAGGGTTTACAAAAGTATATACGTATAGATACAGGTACTGTAAGGTTAAATTAGCACAA
Source organism: Eucalyptus paniculata subsp. matutina (assembly GCA_017140255.1). Classification (NCBI taxonomy): domain Eukaryota; kingdom Viridiplantae; phylum Streptophyta; class Magnoliopsida; order Myrtales; family Myrtaceae; genus Eucalyptus; species Eucalyptus paniculata. The sequence goes on from CM029442.1 coordinate 40,482,430, forward strand.
GAGTTAAAAGCATTTTCGAGGTGAACTTGTTTCTTGCTCTTCATTCGGGGTTTACTATTTTCTGGCGTACCCTTGGTTGGATAAAGAAGAGCGGAAGTTGAGAGTGTCTCTCGTTCGTAGTGTAGGCATGGTGTTCAACTTTCATATTGTGCGTGCCAAAAAATATGCCTTTGGTCGGTTGTTTTTTGCATCTCCATGGCTAGAGTACTTGAGCAGAGCTGCAACTTTTCATGTTTCTAATATTCGAAGCTGATGACTCGGGCTTTCCCCTTTTATTTCAACATTTCCTTGTGATTGAAAGCTTCATGAATCACCTCTCACCATATACAAAGTGGGAAACAATGGCAAACAGAGTTTGTCTATATTGCTCTGCTTCTGTCTTTTCATACACATGACTTCTTAAGTTGGCAAGTGCTTCCGTTCGTCTGAAGTATTGTTAGATACTTGTAACTATGACTTAATGAGTATCAGAAGTGTTGCCGCTACTTATTTATTTTTGCATTTTTTTTCCTCATTCATTGCACAGGAAGATAATGCTGAAACAGAAGTTAGCAAGATGAAAAGGCCAGGATTCGTGAAATGCAAAAGTTGAAGGAGCAGAAGATTCAGGAAATATTGGATCAGCAAAATGCCACTATTGACACTGATATGGTGCCTTTCCATTCTAAAAATGACTTTCTTGCATTATTTCGAGTTCGTTTTTTGATTATGCCAGTAACATTTTCTTGTTTTTGAAATAAACTTTCAAGAATAATAAGGGAAAAGGGCGGTTGAAGTATCTTCTGCAGCAAACTGAGATTTTTGCTCATTTTGCCAGAGGAAACCAGTCTGCTTCACAGAAAATCAAAGGAAGGTACCATTACCAATGACAATTCTCTCTGTATTTTGTGCATTGCAGATATGATCTCTTGTGCATATGTTCCTTTTGACAACCTGCTGAACAATGTCTACATAGGTCCTAACTTTCTTCATACTTCATAGTTGCTGAATTGGGGCTGAAAGCTTTGTTTGATCCTTGACGGGCCTTTTTCCCTATATTAATAATTGCCTAACGCTGGAATTCTTTAGAGGAAAGGTGCCTATGGTCCAGTTGTCTAACCCTTGCTAGACTTCCAGTTACATTTGGTGTTAAGGTTCCATATTCAAAGGGAATTGGGATTTGGTAACATTTATGCAAATTAACGATGTTCAATTGTAACCTTATATTGATTGTTCTCTCCCAGTGGACAAATAAACATCTGCTCATCCTTAAAAGTGAAGAAAACATGTTTGTGAAGTTCAAGTCATCATTTCCCAGACCATTTCTGTGTTCAGCATTCATGTTTGTTCAGTGACGTTTTTATTTGCTTAACGTGTAGGGGTTGTCATGAATCTAAAATAACTGAAGAGGAAGAGGATGAAAAATGTCTTAAGGAGGAAGAAGATGGCTTCTCTGGTACAGGAAACACGTGGCTGGTGACACAACCCTCTTGTAATCTCTCTCTCTCTCTCTCTCGGTTTGATTGAAAGAAGGATAGTCTTTGCTGTTCATATCTCTGCTGTACCCCTGCTTTGACTTGGAGAAGCTGTAATGTTTGCTGCAATTTCAGAATGCTAAATAATGTGGGATCGTGAATGTTCTTGGTGTTGAAGTGATTCCTTATCACTAACAATTATAATACTCCAATTACTTACTTTGGTGTTGACTAAGTAGAGATTTTTGCCATCCCTTCCTGGCCCTTGTCTAGGTGGGGACCTCTTGCACTGGGGACACCCTTTATTGTATTGTCGTCTCCAGAGAGATTCTGTTTTTTTTTTTTTTGGTTATACCAGAGAGATTCTGTTTTGCTCTGATTTATGCAATTATCTTGCCAACAGGATATCTCCAGCTAATATAAGTTAACTGCTTTCTTAAGTTCTATTTGTATGCTTTTATGCAGGTATACAAGGGAAGATGAGGAATTACTAGCTTGCTGGATTGAATTGGCTCATTAGATTGTATGAGAATGGCATTAACGGATACTTGCAGATGAAATGGTAGGTCACGGGTGCAGCATTTAGATTTGTGCAGTATGGAAGCTGGGAAGGCTAGAAGATGCAGAGCTTAGATAAAATTTGCTAATATAAATTCCAATGATATCTTGGAGATATTCATCTTGTAAGATCTTGAAATTGACGTGTGCTGAGATAACCAAGTATCGAGGCTCCCAGAAAGTCTTATATGTCTACAATAGTCATACCGAGTTGATGATGGCATTTCTGGTCTCTCCAACTTGAAAAGCTTGAGAGATTTGTCCTGGGAAAGCCATTAACTCTCTTCCCTAGTTGATTAGGAACTTGAAAAGATATTCTGCAACTCTCTCATCTCTGGAGAGTTGAACTCTGTAATGTCTGCAGTGTCTCTCGAGGCCTCCCTCAAGTTTACCGTCCATATGTATTAGACATTTCCTATCAGTGGGTACATTAATAGACCTATCAACCTTGAAGAAACTGTAAGAAGCAGTTACAGAGATTCAAAGCCATGGAAGTCTGGAGAATCTTAAAACTTTGGAGCTGAACGAGCTCCACTGACTGGACAAATTGGCCGACTGAGTGGCTTGAAAAAACTAGTGGCTTTTCATTTACATCATCGTAGTGATCTGGGTGACCGGAATCACTGGACGATTTGTCTTTCTTCTCCAACAACTTTATCCTGAAGTTTCTTAATTTTCAAAGTGGAACAAATTAAAATGAATAGGCATCCACCCCGGAGATTTGAAAACTCAACACATTGTAGAGTGGCTTGATCAAATTTGGCAAATTTCTGCAAAAGAGAAAAGAATGGACACCTGCTCTGTTGAGTGCTTTTTTCTTGGATAAGAGGTGCTTCCCATTCTGTTGTACATATGTGTAACAAAGGTTTATGTAAATCTTCTTTTTATGTTCACTTTGCATGTTGACTAGTGATAGTTCTGCAAGTACCCTTGTTCAGCTTTTCTTTGTTTTAATTTGGTTTGGTTTAGATGTTTTAATGGCTTTGAATTGCTAATTGACTTACCTTATGAGGTCAAGTCAAATTATATGAACTCCAAGTGCATTATTTTGTCAATTTAATATGTGATGATTTATTTGAGGTACCTTATAAATTGCTACTTCATCGAAACTGGTCAATGCCCATACTTTATGTAGGAGAACTTTAAAGTAGCTGTCACAATGTGTATGAAAGCATCTTAGCACTTGTGGCATCACCTCTATGGCAATAACCAACACAAAATTGCGACATGAAGAAGAATAATAATCTACATAGGTAAAAACATGTTCAAGTTTGGTTTTTGGGTAAAGCACATTTCTTAATTGGATTCACACAAGATGAAGAGAAGTGGTAACGATTGTTAAATAAATTAGAGAAATGTTCCTACTTCTAACTTGGTCCAACATTATCTAATGTTTAGGTAAATTTGAAATAATGACCCAATCATTAAATTTCAAATGAATAGAAGTGTGGCAAAACTTTTTCCAAGTCTAAGAATTTAACATGGAATAATCTTGCACCATCCGCAAGTTCTTATCTTTGTGCCTCTTTTTTATATTATTTGCAATAGATAATCCACAAGCATTAACTGAGATATTAAAGAGTCACAATTTCGAAAACATTATTTGAAATAGAGAACTTTCATACTTGAGATCAGGAAGAGTCTATATATATAATCATTATAGTCATTGGAGAGGCTTCACAAAACTTTTGCTAGTCACTAAAGAGGCTTCCAAGTTTGATTGGGAATTTGAAAATGCTAATTGAGTTGGATTTCAAATGGGATTTAACAGGTCACATCAGATTTGTAAGCTTATTACTGGACTTGTTAGTGGCCCAAAGTTCTATTACAACACTCATGAATAATTTTTCCCATCTACATTGACTCAAGACTGTGCTTACAAATTTGTTTTTTGTACTCTATTTTAATAGTATTTTATATAATAATCAGCACAAAGCATGGATTTATAGGGGTTAAATGCAAAGGTTGCTCCACCTCGGAATAAATGTGATTTTTATAATTTGATTGACCACTAAGGGAGTGTCTTGGATGAAGATTAAGCCCAATAATTCCATCGAGCTTCATGTTTCGCCGTCAATTTGGGCCTGAGCCCTCTTAGCCCATTAAATTGGATTGATCGGAGTTCGCCTTGATTAGGATATGGTGTTTCTACTTTTGTTGACTTTGACTTTGAATGAACCCATCCATTCATTTGGGGGCAAAAGTGGATTCAAATTTCTGCACCAAATAGTAAGTGATTTTCCACATCAAAGAAACGTAAATAATTGTCAACTTTGACAAGCTGGATTGATGCTTTGAGGAAGCATCCTTATTAACGATTTGTCAACAAAACTGGCCCACGACTCTCTTTGCATATTCAGCCAATCCTATGGCTTCTTCTAAGTTTAATGACCTACCGAAAGGTCATTCAAAATATCTTCATTTTTATTACCTTCAGATTATGTGATATAGGAACAAAGGCCTTGATAGTTAAGGCCCGCACCTGTATGAAAAGACTTTCTTTTCCTTCAAAAAGAGTAGGAGTTAGGCAATGGGATCCCACTTGTTTTATCTTATTCTTGTAGCTTTTGAGCTATAATGGAGGAAGCTCAATTTCGATTCAAATGGAAAGAGTTTGATTTTGAAAAAATCTGCAATGAGACTTTTGGAGTTTCATTTTACTAAAACAAATGTTTAAGGGAGTATAATCAAAGCTAAAATTATCAAAAAACAAATTCGATCTCAATTCAAGGATTTTGATACTTCCAATGATTTTTTTTTTTTACTCATGACATGATTAATAACTTTAATCTCAATTTATTTGTCACGCTTGGATCTATGTTTAAAAAGATTTGAGAACTTATTAATTTTGAAATGATAATTATTTACACATTCGGATCTACCAAGATATTATTTTTCTTTCTTGTCTCCACCATCACGTGCTTCCTCCATGTTCTCCTTGTCAAAATATCAATCACTTCGTTTAATCAACATTTATGTCCTATCGAGATCTGAAGGTCTTGTTGGTGTTGGTGCATTCACATTGCTTTTGCACTGGCCTTTGAGGAGGTCAGCTCATAAACTCTGAGGGTCATGGGTTGAGTTAGGGTTTTGGAAGATGAGGGATTTGGATACGAGGAAGAAATGTGTATTTTGAAGCTCATCATTGATCAAGCAAACTGTCACGTCGGATTTTCAACATCCATCTTGTAGCAAACTTTGACGGAACGTATTTTTTTGGTTACCATACAAGTTTCGGATTTTGATGATATGAAAAACAGTTTCGATAATTGGCATTGCAATGAATATAAAGGTTATGAATTTTTAGGGATTCACCGCTTGCAGTCATCGAATTTGCTGCCCATCCATTGCCATCATAAGCCCTCAACTTCATGCTTCAATCTGTTGGCGAGCTAATGTCTTGCCCGCTCGAATCTGTCTTCCACACCTTCATCTCTTTTTTCTTTCTACACAGAGCTCATAACCCAGGTCCATGGAATTCGCGACCGACAAAGGTCGATAGCCTCGCACAGCCACAAATTTGGGGTTGCATGGCCGCAAGTGTCGGGGCTTGACTTAGTGAGTTCACTCGATTTTCTAAGCAATGGAGAGAGGCCCCCAGCCCTTAGCCCTAATCATCATTAAAACCGATACCAAAAAGAAAAAAGATAAATAAATTCCTCACCATGAGGGCATTTGGGTATTTTGACAGCAGAAAAAAGACAAATGCACTTGATATCGTTTGCAGTGAAACAAAGGAAGAAGGGAGTCGGCTCCATTTATCTATAATTGTCCAAGCAATCCATCACTTTGGAATTTTTAATGGTTGTATCACACCAAACTGTGGCGGAAATTTTATTTTTAATCACAAAAAAAGTTGGGTTTCGGTATCTCATCAGGCAAAATTTAGGCTTTTTTGTAAAAGTTTTCCTACTCAAGTCAGCTTTGTTTGTCTATTGTTCTCAACTCAAATGGACACATTAAATCTTCAACGATCATCTTAGATGAAACTTTGATGGAATACTTTTGGATTGTTGATACAAATTTGGAATTTTGATGATATAAAAAAAAGTTTTGAATAATTAGCGCTGTAGTGAATATAGTTTTGGAATTTTCGCAGAATTGCCACCCGTTTTCGCTCATCCGTTGCCATCGCAACCCCACTTTCATGCGTAGATCCACTGGTGACATATAACTCCTCATCCTTTCAACTTGTCTACTACACCTTGGTCTTGTTTTTTTATCCATGCAAAGCTTGCGATCTATGTCTAATGGAAGTCGCAACTGGCGAAGGTTGCCAGCCCCGCACAGCCATGGATCTATGGCTGCGTAAGGCTGCGGCGTCGGAGCTCAGCTTAGTCAATTCGCTCGATTTTTTGAGCAAAGGAGAAAGGTCCTCAGCCTATTTATCTTTATAATCAATACCAAAAAGGAAAAAAAATTCCTGTCCAGGAGGGCATTTGGCACCAGCAAAAGATAAATGCAATTGATGTGAAATACAGATTCCAAAAAATGAAAAGGGAGGGAGGAGCAGAGGAAAAGGACAGCGGTCGTGGTTATAGATGAAGAGCGAGCTGTCAGGTGTCGATGGTGGTGGGGGGAGTGATGATAATGTGTGCAGTGAAGCGGGAGCCAACTAATAAGAAAAGGACTTTTTCAAACCTAAATTAATATAATTATAATAAATTTATTTTAAATTAATTATTAAAAATTCAAAATTAATATATTTTGATATTCTAAGTTAATCATCAAAAATTTAAAATTGATATATTTATGATAAATTTATCTTTTATTAGTTTTCGTTAAATTTTATTATTAAATTATTTATTTTTTTGTGATATTAATTCAATTTAATGAAAACTAATGAAAAGTAAATTTGTTAGAAATATATCAGTTTATGATTTTTTATAGTCAAAAAAATTAATTTAAGATAAATTCATCATAAATGTGTCGGTTTGATTTTTTTTTTTATAATATTAACTCATAAGAGAAGATGCTAAATCAACTTGGCTTATGTGTTAGGACACTTTGTAGTCTCAGGTATCGGATAGTGACACATATACGGATAACTGAGGTGAATCCTATGGGAAGTTCACCCGATCTACCGGTGCATGAGTTGTGTTCACGAGGGCAATACCTTCTCGGTGAATAGAGATGAAGTTGAGAGTCATATTTCCCCTAACTTTTTTTTTTTTTTCAATTTTCAAATTTAGAGATCATGGAAATTGAACAAGGGTGGATTTCCCCAAAATTAGCCTAGACCAAACACCCCAACTTTGAAGTGACATTACAAATATTGACACTCTCAAAGAGCCTTCATGTCATATCGGACACTTCGACACGTGTCCGACATTCTTCGACACTCGATCAACAGGTATCGAAAAATCCAACACGCGGTCAACTTTTCCAACACTCTCCGACACTCGAGTTAAAATTTTGACATACGAGTTTCCAAATATGATTTTGATATCAAGGTCAATTTTAAAAATTTAATAAATGAGATGTCAAAATATATATATGCAAAAAAATAAAATAAAATAATAAAAATAATAAATTGAGAATGAAGAAAAATATAGTCTTCTCTTCTTTTTTGACTCCCGCTTCCCGTAATACACAATTCACCTCTTAATTTTTTTTTTCTCATCTTCTAAGATATCTAACATGTGGGTCCAAAATATGGATCACTTATTTTTTCTGCAAGTTTTATGAATTATTGAAATAGAGTTGAATTTATCAAATTGAAATAATGAATGATATTAATAAATTACGGATTAATATTTTTAGTGCATATTCATTCTAGGCTTATTTATTTATTTATGAATTTGATTCAAATTAATTTATAAAAATGATGATTTATAATATTTAATATATGTGTCTCAATGTGTCGTAATTTTTTTATTTCTTGAGAAACGACGTGTTGACATGTCGTGTCGTGTTGTGTCGCATGTAGCGTGTTAATGTCGGTGCTACTTAGACTACAATTGTGTGCAGGAAGAGACACAAATGTGTCTCGTGCAGTGTTACTCCTACAATCTAGGGGCAAGGGTGTGGACAAAAAATCCAACGGAAGATATATTTATAATTTGTGGTCAGTTAAGAAGTCAAGTGGGGAGTACCTCCACAAAGGCAGGATAATTATAATTAAGAAATACAAAAAAAAAGGCGATTAATTTCTTTTAATATTTTATTTTAGTCACTGAAGGCAACTCGATTGCTCCCATCTCTTTAGGATTCCACTAATTTAGTCACCCCGCAATTGTACTGTTCTTTTTTCAATTGCCTTTTGGTGACAGAGAGAAAGGGAGAAGAATTGGGTTGGGAAGGGGCCCACTTTTGGTTTTTTATTTTTCTGGTCGAAAATACAGTGATGTTTATTATTTAATGAAACTTGCAAAAATACATCATGAGCGTCAAAACATAACATATCAAAGAGAGTAAAGGGGGTGGGCGACCTACCCAATTTGTAGGTAAATTGTTTAGCTTTTGTAATTCGGCTAATCAATCCGCGATCATATTCGAATTCCGGCTATAATGTGCTACGGTGAGGCCCGAAAATTTGCTCTCCTTGGCCCGGTCCATCAGCGATTGTACTTCCCAGTTCAGCATACCAGAGGAGTTAACACCGTGGACAAGTACACTACAGTCAGACTCAAGTTGCCAGTTCACTATAGATCTGGGGAGGAGGAAAATTAGGGTTTCAACCAACGCAGCAGCTTCTGCTTGTTCAGGTGAGCTCCCTTCAATTGTTTTGGAGAACCCGTCCAGTAGCCTTCCGGACGCATCACGGACAACGCAAGCCGTAGCCGCTCGAGACCGTCCTCAGTTCGTCTCGTCTCGGGGTGGGTCATCAGAATCTGGAACGAGCAAGGCATCCAGTGGAGCTTCTCCTCTGTTCGTCTTTGTGATCAGCTCGGTTCGGGGTTGATCTGAAAAAGCTCGAGCGAACGAGGCATCCGCTGGAGATCCTCCTCTGTTCGCCTCGCTCATCGTCGCGGATTCTCCTCTGTTCGCCTCTCTAATTGTCTTGGCTCGGGTTGGGACTTGAGAATCTCGAACGAAGAAGACATCCGCTGGAGATCCTCCGCCGTGCGCCTCTGTAGTGGTCTCAGCTCCTCCTCTGTTCGCGAGTCTGATGGTCTCGGCTCCTCCTCTGTTTGCCTCTGTACTCGTCTCGGCTTGGGGTGGATCTTCAGAGGCACGAACGAAAGAGGCATCGACATTGGTCGAGTACTTTTGCTATTGGAAGACGTGCACTTTGACAGGTCGCAATGAATCATTCCCATTGATCAATTCTAGTAAACTGGCCCCCGACTCTCAGAATATATTGAACCAATCCTCGCTTCTAAGATTAATGACCACAACACGCCTATTCGCTCCCTGAGATTTGAAACTGCCTTGGCCTCTTATTCTTTACTCCATCCTGATCTTAAGTGCTTATTCTCATCTCTGCTATTCCACCGTTCGCCTGTATCTCAAACTCAAATCCTTCTCGTTGCTAACTCACAAAATGTTTGAGTACTTGTGGTTGCCCTGTATGGTGACGGTTGCTGCCATCGTTCTCTCTGCTTTTTTGTTCAAAGAATTCTTGAAGAAAAGAGCAGGTCAGATCACTGTAGAGGGCAGAGCAGATAACGATTCAGCTACAAAGAATGAAACCGTAGAGAGGGCTGCTTGTACTTGCCCTTCGCCACGAGTTAATGAAACGGCTACATCTTCAGGATATGATTATGAAGTATTCTTGAGCTTCAGAGGATCAGATACACGCTCAGGTTTTACCGACTACCTTTATACTAGCCTTACAAATGCAGGAATCCGCACATTTAAGGATGACAAAGACCTCTACATTGGAGAAGAGTTTGCCCCAGAACTTCTCCAAGCAATTAATCAGTCGAAGATCTCAATACCTATCTTTTCTAAAAATTATGCCTCTAGCATATGGTGTCTCAAGGAGGTAGTCCGGATGGTTGAGAGAAAGAAAACTGGGGGACACAAAATTATGCCCATTTTTTATGATGTAGCACCTTCAGAGGTTCGATACCAAACTGGGGTTTATGAAAAGGCCTTTCAATCACACAAAAAGAAGAGGCGATATGGTGAAGAGACGATAAATCAATGGAAGGCTGCTCTTAGTGTAGTTGGAGAAATAAATGGATGGGACCTGCATAGCGAGAAAAACAGGTGACTGCTTTTAATCGGTTTCTTTCTCAGATTTGTGTTAGTCTTGTTAAAATTGACTTTTATGCTATTGAAATTATCCTATAAAAATCGCTTAAATAATGGCATAATCCCAATTGTATCCTATTTCATTCCAAACAAAATGTTTTTCAGTTCAGGTCCTTTATAAACCGTTTGTAACAACGGTGATTCATCTACGATGGAATAAATCCTTGAAGAACACATTTTACTTTTGCCTTACCAGAACATAATTTGATTCAACATACTTTGATAACTCATTGCCTTTTGACCTCCAACAAACACTAGGCGAGAAGGCAAGTTCGTGGGGAAGCTTACTCGGAAGGTTTTCAATGAGTTGAAACAGGCTTATCTAGTGCTATCAGATCGCTTGGTCGATGTCAACAACCATGTGGATGCTATCATGGGAAAGATAGGTGCTCAGACAAGTGAAACACGGATTACAGGAATCCATGGAATGGGTGGTATCGGAAAAACAACTATTGCCAAAATCATCTACAATCAACTTTCAAAGAATTTTGAGGATTGTTGCTTTCTATCCAACATCCGTGAAATGTCAGAACGCAAGGGCATTGAATGCTTGCAGAACAGCTCATCTCTGACATCCTCAAAGACAAATGCACAGATATAAGAAACATTGATGATGGGATTAAGATCATCAAAGATAGGTTGTCTAATAAAAGAGTCCTCCTCCTTCTCGATGATGTACATGAAAAGAATCATATCGATGCACTTGTAGGTGGGCGTGATTGGTTTGGTAGAGGGAGCAAACTCCTTATTACTACTAGAAACAAAGAAGTTCTTGATGTTCTTGAAGTGGACAACCATTATGAGCTTACGGGCATGGATCGTAGTCAATCTCTTCAACTTTTTAGCAAACATGCCTTCAGAAGAGATTCTCCTTTGGACGAGTATATCAACCAATCCAACAAGGTGATAGACATTGCTAAAGGTCTTCCGCTAGCTCTTGAAGTCATTGGTTCACTTTTATCTCACACTGAAAGGAGAAAGTGGAATTACATATTGGAGAAGTTGGAAAATGTTCCTCACGCAGAAGTTCAATGTAAATTGAAAATAAGTTATGATGCATTAGAAGTTCGGCACAAGCATATCTTCCTCGATATAGCTTGTTTTTTCGTTGGATGTGATAAGCACGTTATGGTTCATTTCTGGGAAAAATCTAATTTTTTTCCGGAAGAAGCTTTGACAGTTCTACAAAACATGTCTTTAATAAAAATTTGAGCGAATGATAGCGTGTGGATGCATGATCAACTCAGAGACCTCGGAAGAGAAATAGTTCGTCAAGAAAATAACACAAAAATAAAGGAGCAAAGTAGGGTGTGGGATCCCAAGAAAGGATTGGATTTGCTAAGGAAACATAAGGTAAATAACCCCTCTCAAAAATATAAAAGAATATATATATATATATAAAAAGAATATATATATTCCCAGTATTTATGTATATTTTCTAAAAACAAGCTGTTTACTTTTTGTTTTGTCCAGCGCCATTATGACTTCCTCAACCTATAATTTTTGCTCCCTTAAGATTACAGGAATGATAGACTGAACTCAACCGATTAATATAGTGGACTTGAATAAAAATGCATTTTCCTTTAACTTTTTAAAATTTTCCTTTGGGCAGGGAGAAAAAAAAGTTGAAGCTCTTCGTATCAAGTTGGACAATCACCGGCAATATCGTTTTTCCTACGAGGGCTTTGAGAACCTACCACATCTAAAGTTCCTTGAAGTGAATGGTTCGATAAAAAAAATTTGTGCAGAAGAGAGGCTTCTTTGGCATGAATCGCCATCAAATATTTTTCCAACTAACGAGAATTCATATCTCCTTCCACAATTACGATGGCTTTCATGGCGTAATATTCCCCGAACATTTAACATCACAAATTTTTCCATGGAGGATGTGGTTATTCTTAATCTATCTAGAAGTAAAATTACATATGATTGGAAGGGGTGGAGCCACATGAAGGTATGTTATATGTTAGACAATACTTATTATTCCGTCTTAAGAGGTTCGCAAATAATATTTGCATGATTTTTCTTTTACAGGTGATGATGAACTTGAAATTTCTGGATATATCCAATTGATCATTGTTGGAGAGGCTTCCAGATTCAATTGGAAGTTTGGAATCGCTGATTGAGTTAGATATATCTAACATATCGATTAAAGAACTACCCGATTCCATCGGAAATTTGAAAAAATTGAAAGTAGTGAACATGAGGGAGAGTAGGTTAAGCAAAATACCTGATGTCCTTTGGTCGATGGGGAATCTTGAGCACATAATGGCCTCCAAAAGCATTTATAGACATGGGCGTTTCCATGTGCAAATTGGCAATGGCATCTACGGGAGTCAATCTCTGAGGATCCTGATATTGGAGGGAGTGGGTTTATCTGCACTACCGAGACTTCCTGAAAGTCTTATCAATTTACAAATGTCAATATTAAGTATGGACACGTTTCCGGATCTCTCAAACCTCACGAATTTAGAGAAAATGGATCTCAATTTTGACTGGCCTCATGACAACATGATACGTAAGGGGCTTGGGGAACATCCGATGCCACTGTGGCTTGGGAATTTAAGGAAATTGGAGTTTCTGGCCCTGTGCTCTTGTTATGGTACCACCTCACCAACAGACCTTACCCTCCCTCCTCAAGCTGAAGTCACTTTGCCTCAAGCACCCTAATTTGCGTCGCCTCCCGAGGCTTCCCTCGAGTTTATCCTCCTTAGAGTTGGAAGATTGCAAGTCACTTTGCTCGATGGAGGATCTATCGCATTTGAAGAAACTATCATCTCTCAGTATTTCGTCCGCCGCAATTGCAGAGATTCAAGGCCTTGATTGTCTGGAGAACCTACAAGATTTGAAGCTTGCTAGGCTTGAACAGGTGGAGATACTACCTAATCTAAGCAATTTAAACAAACTAACATCTCTTGGGTAGAACATTGTGATAAGCTGGTTGAGATTCAAGGCCAACTACCTTTGTCTTTGGATTACTTTCATGTTAAACATTGTGTTTCATTACAGAAGTTGCCCGATTTGTCAAGCTTGATGGGTAAGCAAGCATTTGTAGTGGACGATTGCAAAAATTTAAATGTGGAGACAATTCTTGATATTGCTCGGCTGAATCCACAACATTTCAAGTTTGTAGACTTTGAACAGCTGCAGATCCTACCTGATCTAAGTAATTCAAACAAACTCAGATGTCTTCAAGTAGAAGGATGTGATAATCTGGTTGAGATTCAAGGCAAATTACTACAATCTTTGGAAGTATTGGAGATTTCTTCATGTGCATCTTTACAGAAGTTGCCTAATTTGTCGAGCTTGACGCGACTGCGAGAGGTTTGCATAGGTTGCTATCATGTTCCGGTTGAGATTCCAAGTGGACTACCACAATCTTTGGAAAAATTGGTGCTTGTTATTCATGTGAATCTTTACAGAAGTTGCCTTATTTGTCGAGCTAGATGAGACTGCGAGAGGTTTGCATAGGTCACTGTACTGATTTGGTTGAGATTCAAGGCGAACCACCACAATCTTTGAAAATATTAAAGATTTTTTATTGTGGATCTTTGCAGAAGTTGCCTTATATGTCAAGCTTGATAGGATTGCGAGAGTTTGCCATAGAAAATTGTGATAATCTGGTTGAGATTCCAGGCGAACTGCCACAATGTTTGAAAAAATTGTGCCTTTATTGTAAATCTTTACAGAAGTTACCTTGTTTGTGGAGCTCAATAGGGCTGCAAAATCTTTTCATTCAAGAATGTAGTAATCTGGTTGAGATTCTAGGTGAACTACCACAATCTTTGGAAGTATTAGGGATTAATTCATGTGGATCTTTACAGAAGTTGCCTTATCTGTCAAGCTTGACGGGACTGCGAGAGTTTGATATAAAATGTTGTGATAATCTGGTTGAGATTCCAGGCGAACTACCACAATGTTTGAAAATATTAAAGATTTTTTATTGTGGATCTTTACAAAGTTGCCTTGTTTGTCGAGCTTGATAGGGGCTGCGAGAGTTTACCATAGAAAATTGTGATAATCTGGTTGAGATTCTAGGTGAACTACCACAATCTTTGGAAGTATTAGAGATTAATTCATGTAAATCTTTACAGAAGTTGCCTTATTTGTCGAGCTTGACGAGACTGCAAGTGGTTCGCATAGGTCACTGTAATGATATGGTTGAGATTCAAGGCAAACTACCACAATCTTTGGAAATATTAAAGATTTTTATTGTGGATCTTTGCAGAAGTTGCCTTATCTGTCAAGCTTGATAGGACTACGAGAGTTTACCATAGAAAATTGTGATAATCTGGTTGAGATTCTAGGTGAACTACCACAATCTTTGGAAGTATTATGGATTTATTCATGTAAATCTTTACAAAAGTTATCTTGTTTGTCGAGCTCGATGGGGCTGGAAATTCTTTTCATTGGACAATGTAGTAATCTGGTTGAGATTCTAGGGGAACTACCACAATATTTGAAAAGATTGCGGATCAATCATTGTAAATCTTTACAGAAGTTGCCTTATCTGTCAAGCTTGATAGGACTGCAAAAGTTTGCCATAGAAAATTGTGAGAGTTCCAAATACAATGTTTGAAAAAATTGTGCCTTCATTGTGATAAACTGTTACCTTGTTTGTTGAGATTCAATGGGGATGAACTTTTCATCTGACAATCTTTGGTCCAAATCTTTGGAAGTATTGGGGATTGCTTCATGTAAATCTTTACGGAAGTTGCCTAATTTGTCGAGCTCAACATGGCTGCGAAGTGCTCGCATAGGTCACTGTAATGATTTGGTTGAGATTCAAGGTGAACTACCACAATCTTTGGAAAAATTGGTGATTTCTTCCTGTGTATCTTTACAGAAGTTGCCTTATCTATCAAGCTTGATAGGATTGCAACAGTTTTCCATAGAAAATTGTGATAATCTGGTTGAGATTCCAGGTGAACTACCACAATCTTTGGAAGTATTGGACATTTATAAATGTCAATCTTTACAGGAGTTGCCTAATCTGTCGAGCTTGAAGGGACTGCGAAAAGTCAAAATAATTCATTGCAGGAAATTAAATGTGGAGGCAATTTCTTCGCTTTGCTCAAAGATGTCAGTCGAATTTGTGGAGGTAGACAATGAATGTGACTTTGAAGAGGATGTGGAATTAGACGATGCATATGACTCTAAAGAGGACGAATAAGCATGTTGCTTTTGAAAGCTTCTTGATCCACAACCACAAATTGTTTCCTTGTGTTCAAACTTTAAACAAATTGAGGTAACTTATTTCATCTAACAACCAATGTTTTACCTTTTCTGCAATGTAATTCTTTCACATATATGAACAGAGAAGTTTCACATGCAACTTTTAATTACCTTCTCACGAGTTGATGATTGAAAATCTGATGAAGGTGTTGAAATTATGATACCTCCCTATAACCACAGGGTTCTTAATTATGTACCCATATTTGTTCTTTTCCTAGTTTGGTTTGGCTTTTTCAGCTATATTTTCTGTGGATGATTTATCCTTGCTTTTATGTTTCCCAGCTGGAGGTATGCATGTCGATTGCCTCGCTTTTATTTGATATGTAATAAATTCGTAGAGATCCTTGTTGATCTGCTGTTTCACATATATCAAAGTTGATAGCCTCGTTTCTCTTTGCAGATATCTTTGTTATTCTGTAAACAATTAGATGGAATGTGTGTTGGAAGGTCATAAACTATGGTTCTCATCCTGGAACTTTACAGCATAATCAGTTTCTCTTTGCAGATATCTTTGTTATTCTGTAAACAATTAGATGGAATGTGTGTTGGAAGGTCATAAACTATGGTTCTCATCCTGGAACTTTACAGCATAATCAACTCATTGTTGCAACTGTGAAGAAGATGCTCTGTATTGATATGCTTATGTTCAATTTGTTTTCCAGGAAAGGTGTGCTTCTTAGTGGATTTAAAAAGGTCATGGAGAAGTTATAAAATGGAGAAAGACAGAATTTCACTTGTGCAGTGGCATTAAAAGTTGGTGCAGCAAAATTTTCATCCATTACAGGAGAAGAGAACTACTTAGCTTCTCCAAGGTATCATAAACCATCTTATGGTTAAGGCTAAATTTCATAAGTAGTGGCGTGTAGGGCATATAATAAATCTCACGTGGGTCAGAAATCATGTAAATGGACTTTTGTGTGATCTTCATATTACTACCTACATTTTCTAGAGATGGTTATGCCTAGGTGATTATATGTAATAGAAGCCCTTCCATTCACCTCAAGTTATACTAAAGGACTCATTTAGGTTTTAAGATTGACAAGAAGTGCTAAGGGAGACGTCTCATACAACTGGCTTTTTGCCGGTTTCAAATGTTGCCGAGAGGATTTAAAGTTTGAGAAACTTACAGAAGTTTTTCTGCACAAGGACCTTAGCCTAATATATATATATCTGGTGGAAAGCTTTGGCTCATTGGACAGCTGTACAAATGAAGACCAAATAAACGAAAATGAAGATGGCTTTTAATGTCAACGAAATTCCCTTTCACAATCTTGGGATGGTGAACTGTGCATTCATCTGTGGAGAGACAGAAACTTGAAGATTAGTGAGGGAAGTCGTTGCCTATGGATGAAATCGTTAAATCTGTTGAACTCGATGGGAAGTTTTAGTTGAATGATTAGCCCTTTTTTCAAAGAAAACATTAGAGCAAGGCAGAGGGATTCATTGTGCAAGTTGGGGCATCATACGTAATGTTTTTGGGTGTAAAAGGTTTATTTAGGCAAACCTGATTGTTTATTAATCTTTTTTGTGGGGCCATAAGAATGAATATTGTACTTCCTCCGCATGTATGTTCTCTTCATTGACATGCAATGGAACTTGCTTATCAGTTCATGCAACTTTCGATGTGAAAATGGTGTTCAGAATAGTCTTACTCATGAGTATGATAGGCACTCACAACACAGGAGACACGAATTGTTGGGATTCATGGAATGGCGATGTTGTAAAGTTGACTCGCCAAAATTATGTAAAATCAGTTTTCACATGGTTTTAAGCATTGTTGCTTTCTTTCTAACAATCGTGATACTTTAGAGCTCATGGGCATTCAGTATTTGCAGAATCAACTCATCTCCTATGTCCTCAAGAGGAAATTGACTGAAATAAGTAATGTTGATGAAGGGATCAAGACAATTAAAGATAGCTATCTTGTAAAAGAGTTATCTTCATTTTTTATGATGTTGACCAGAAGAATCAATTAAATGCGCTTATGGGAAATATCTACAATATTTAGGCATTATTGGATTCTTCAATATTGAATATCAAGTCTTGAAGGATCTCAAAATTCTTAGTGCTTCACATTGTTCATCATTGAAGATAATCTCTTCCATTGGTCACTTGACATCTCTATCAAGGCCATCTTTCAAAAGCACTGTAATTACACAACTTCCCTTGTCGATTGAAGCTCTTGCAAGCCTTGAATACCTGTCTTTGTAAGAACGTAGATGAATATAGAGGCTTTCAGACTCAATTGGCGATCTGCTACTTGAGTTCAATTAACTCCCACATGCATTAAAGAGCTACAGATTTCATGGGAAACATGGAAATTCTGAAAGTAATGAGAACGAATAAGTGTTCCATGGAAAAGACACCCAGTGCCTTATGGTTGCTGTAAAAGCTTGAAGAAATAGAAGCAGCACAGTGAAAGCTTGCAACTGCAAAATCCAAGTGACATTTGCAGAGATTCATCTTTGAGAATCTTGAAATTGACATTGATTAAATTGACATTGATTGAAACATGCCAAGTGCCAAG
Source organism: Eucalyptus paniculata subsp. matutina (assembly GCA_017140255.1). Lineage (NCBI taxonomy): Eukaryota > Viridiplantae > Streptophyta > Magnoliopsida > Myrtales > Myrtaceae > Eucalyptus > Eucalyptus paniculata. The sequence goes on from CM029442.1 coordinate 40,500,406, forward strand.
GCTTTCTTGTCAGTTTACACATTGATACATCGATCGTCGATGACAACATTTCAGATTTTTCTCAGAGCTGACAAGTTTAAATGATTTGTATTTGGCCATTTGACAAGATGCTTACCCTGTTGACAATTGTCAACTTGTGGAAGATGCTATGCCATGGTGCATTGTGAGATTAAATAAAGTGGAATCTTTGACCTTGTTGTCTGCTTTTGTAATCACCTAATCAACAAATATTGGTCGGCTTTATCAACTCAAAGGACTAGAACTCCGTTGCGCTAATTTGCTGCGCCTTCGAAGGCTTCCCTCGAGTTTATCTTATTTACGTGTTGAATCTTGCTGGTGGATGAGAATAGCGATGGATTTCTCAAATTTGAAGAGACCGTCGTAACTAAGAATGGAGAATTCTGCAATAACAAAGATTCAAGGCCTTGACTTTTTGGAGAATCTATGAATTCTGGATCTCTTTGATCTTGAACCAAGGGAGAGTTTCCCTGACCCGACTCATTTGAAGAAGTTGAAGTCAGCTGCACTAGATTATTGTAGTAATGTGGATTTTGCTTGTCACAAACTACCAGAATCTCTGGAAGAATTGTCGATTGAAGGCCCTGCCATCCTTGATGCAAGTTGATCGGGTTCAAATAGTTTGCAAAGAGGGATAACGTGGGTGAGGCCTGACTGTTTCAACTTGAATAGGTCCAAATAATGCGATGTCTGGCATTGCTTAGGAGATTCTACCATTTCTTGAAATTTTAGAAGAGATGCTCAGCAGAGGAGTACGTTTTCCAATAAGAAGTGCATGTGGTTCTTGAAAGGTCTTGCAATTACAACCAGATCTCTTGTCAATAGAACTTTGAAACTCAAACAAATTGCTTATTTCCCTGTGTCGTTTGAGCAGACATTTGTTATTGTCTTTCTCGGAACCATGTTCATTATACTAAATTAAGATGACAATTTAGCAAATTTACTTGAAATTTAATGTTTTACTGCCCTTCTGTAGTTTATTACTGGTTGGTTTTGGAAACACTTTTACCTTTAAGATAGATGGCTGTAAATTGCTCATGAAATGTCACCATGGTTTCTTTCGATCTGCTTCATGAGTTCGATTTGGTTTAGATGTAAATCCCTTTTGACGATTTTGGTTGTGAATTAAGTGACCAGTAAAATTCAAGTCAAGCTAGTTTACCATATTTTATCGCATAAATTTTGTCAATTTACGCGTTGGGAGTTTATGTAAGATCCTTGGAACTTGCTGGGTTGTACTTTAAATTTAAAGCTGATGACAATGAAAGATATATTCAAATGTGTAGGCTTTAATCGATGACAGAAGCTCTGTCATTCACCTTTTGGTTCTCCTAGGAATGGAGCTTCAGGTTTCAATGTTGTTAAGGAGAACCACTCTCCAACAAAAGTCCTTTATGACAGCCTGAGCTTTTTCTTTTGGCAACAAGTAAGAGAAATTTATGGGGTTTTCCTATGCAAGTAAGCTTTGGCTAACTCAATTAACGCCTAGAATTGACTGCTAGCCACCAAGGAAAGTACAAATGAGATGACAATTTATCTTTCCCAAAGCTGTGTCAAGGACTTAGTTGGTCTCTCGCACAATGTGCTTTGGGGGTCATAATTAGCAATATATCCATTTAAACGATGAAGGAAATTTAGTTATTCGGGTTTCCACTAATGATAATTCCTGTATATCAGAAAAAATGAAGGTAAAAGTTTACACTCTCGTTCCAAAGGCTAATCAGCGTTTCATGCCAAAAAGCCAAGATGATCTAAATTGTTTACCTCTAAAAGTTAAGATTTAGCAAAGGTTGCCGGTGGAAATGATGCAATACAAGGTCATCATCTGTTTTCAAGATGGCTTGATTTAGCAGTCAATCTGCATAACTTCCTGCCAGGAAACAGTTGAAGTACTTGTGCCAAGAAGTCTTTAGTGAATGTGCCTATAGTAGAAGGTGACGTCACACATGGACAAGTGGCCTCCCAAGGCACTCTTTGCTTCACCTTTACAAAACCAGTTAAGTCTGGGAAACAAAGCCATAGGCCCAAGATCAGATTGAGACGTAAACTTGTTAATGCATTCATTCGATGGAAGTCATGGAGTTGTATTTACAAGGATGACACATTCAACTTCATGCTATTTACATTCAGAGTGAATTTGAGTAGAGCTCTTATGCATCTTGTGATGGGTATGGACAACAGATCGATGGAATGCATTTCATGACCGTCATCACAGAGGTCCTTGATGATTTTTGAGAAACGAGGTGATGACCCAGCAGCATTTTAACTGAAGTTGCTCTTGGCATCAGAGTCTGAAGGCAGCCTCAATGTAGAAGCAGAAGGATTCCTAGAAAGCGTAAGATTTCCTTTGACATCTTCACCTCCATATTCCTTCAATCGTGCATCCTTGACAATTTTGCACGATCCCCATGTCTCAGCCATTAATCCCACGCCATAGTAGACTAAATGGTCCGAGATGCTGTTACCAGTTACCGATCTGCAGAGACGCACTCTCATCAGTCGTCCACATATATCCCTGGTAACAAAGGACTGACATTCTCTAGAACAAGCTGGCCTGTCACATGACTATTGTGTCCAGCATGACAAATCCACAAACTAATTGCTTGAACAAGTAGCCACAGCCAAAACTACCTCATTACCTGCTACATGATGGGTCTTCTCCAGAGCAATCACAAACTTTCTCAACTTGATAAACCAGACTACCAAATCCTATATTATAGAGCCATACCTACAACAAAGGGAACATTCCAATTACATGTGAACATTGACATAGAAAAGATTATGAGTAGCCACCAGAGAAGCAGGTGGAATCAAATCATTTTCGCATTATCTCACATCAATATGTTTATCTGTGACTGTCTTTGAGCTAGTCGCCAATGATCATAAGCACTAGTAGACAAACAATAATTAAATTGTGTATGATTGCACAAAGCTTCAGACTAGGTTAAGACTAGGTTATCAGCCATCAGGAAGGAGAGAGAGTATATAGCAAACATTATTACGCATCTTAAACTTTAAAATCAGTATGAAAAAACTCATGATGGCTCTTGCAGGAATGAGAATTACTCAAATATTTCTGAAAAGTCATGAGCACTACGGACTACCCTGCTTTGCTATGAAGATGAAAAAACAAAACAGTTAATTTTTATAAGCTGAAAAAGAGAGAGTACATACATCGTCAGAAGAAAAGAGACTTTGGTTAGATAGGTTGGAAGAAATCCAAAGCAAACGTTGAAGTCAGTCAGTGACAACTTCCCATAATTTAGATGATATCCCATTAAGATCAAAGCCTTACCTCTCTAGGGAAGTGATGGTAAGTCTTCTGTGGGAACCGAGAATAGTATGGAGGTAAATGAGGCACAATATCATGTCCATTAGTAATACGTATTGTATTTGGCACATGGTCACTGTAGCAAGATGCAAACACTGCATTGCCAATACGAGGTTGTCCAAATGTTAAAACCTGAACATTCTGTGCTTCATGATTGACCTGGAAATGATGTGTCCCCAGTTATATAAGTAGATCAGACGAATACTGGTCTGGAAAAAAACAGCTTCAGCACACAAAATTAGACAGCCAAATAACTTGAATGTTAATATGTCAATGGCACTGTCAGGATGGGCGAAAAAAACAGTGGATCAAAAACGATATATCACATTTCGCATTCAATGGTGAACAATAGAGCAGCCCTTTCTCTCCACGAGATTTGAAGGTCTAGCTTTGCTCTGTCAAGTTCCCATCCACAATTTCCCCAACACCAAACCCCACACCCACAATAAAACCAACCCCACCCTCAGCTTCAAGAAAAGATGTTAACAATATGGAATAGTGGGATTGGGGTGAATTCACAATCGAGGTGCATTTACATGCTGCCACAAGAAGCAATTGGATGCTGGTGGCGTGAGCCACATTCTGCTAATGGCATAAACAAAAAATTCCAGGTTCATGGTGAAAATGCCCCTTGAACTCCAAAACTTACAGTCATAAATAGCAAAGGAGAAACTAAATAAAAAAAAAAAGGGCCACAACGCATGGGCATGCTGTCACAATCGAATATAGAACAATTTTCAGCAAGAAACCAGAAAGCAAAAGTAAAATTTTAAAATCATTTGCATTAGGACAAAATGTTATGCTTGCTACTAGTACTTCGAGAAAAGGTATAGTCTAAAGTTTATGCAACCTATGATTCTATCATAGGCCACATGAATGTTTGACTCTAAAAAAATCACCACTTGTCATGGAGAGAGAACAATGGGACGTGACTTTGGGGTGGGTACCATTTCTGGTACCAGTTCCACAACAGGTGCCTAGAAAAGTACACTGGGCCACTCTATTTAACAAAGCTGAGACAAAAAGCATGATTTGGACATCTTAGAATCGGCTCCAGCCCAGTAATCTAACTGAAGAGAAGCTGCTTCATTTGACTTGAGAGAGACAGTCAGCAACAGCGCATGAACCACAAACTTGGGATCGATATATAATCTATCTTAAAATGCATTAGCACTTTAAGATTACATGACATAAAATTTGAGCTTCAAGTGCCTAAAAAAGTTATATGTCCAGACCATAAACATATCAACAATCCCATAAAGTTTACAGCAAGTGAACTTTGTAAGGAATAGTTGGATGTCTTTACCCACCACATTTAAGTAATCAACCAACTCAAAGCTCCAAAGCTTAACATGTATGACTCAATTCTCGATAATTGGTGGTTCGTGTAAAGACGGTGTGCAACCCATTCTGCTTGTGTTATGTCTATGGATTGATCTAACAAAAACATAAGAAAACAAGATGCTATGTATGACGAATTGTAAATACAAATATGAGAGCCATAGAATGTTCAAGATCCACTTTAAACAGACCAAAACTGAATAGTTGAAAGAACACAATAGAAAAGAAACAAATAAATTTCACAAGTCCCAGGCATAACAGTTTTTAAATTTATCTTACCACAAGATCGAGTCCGCAAAAAGATGCCATAGCCCCTCCCATAGAATGTCCTGTCACCATGACGTTGATGTCTCCATATAAATCCTTGGCTCTTGTAACAGCATCCAAAATACCAGGTCGAATTGTCGTATTGTGATAAGCAAAATAAAATCCATGATGAACCTAAGCAATAATCAATAGAGTAAGACTGTAACTCAATCCAAATCAGAAGCATCCACAGGTTGCGAGAGGCTTATCATCTCTAGAACTCACCATGGCACCAGGCATGCCAGGGTAATTTATGTCAAGCTGTTTCCAGTAGAGATCTTCAACCCAATTTTGTATGCTGTAGACATAAATAGAAGCAATCACTAACTAAAAAGCTCAAATGATAAAGAGACGTGACAGAATTTTTCACAGAACAAAATTAGTGAAGTATGTGATCTCCTCGTGACTCCATCTGAAATTACAAGAAAGTAACTTCCGTGTCTTGGTGGAAATGATTCACCCTTTTTCTGTTCGTATGGATGGCAGTCCCATGTGCCTTGTGTACGCATTCACTGAGGGTGCTCTTCTTAGCTTAAATTTTGATCAAATCCTTTGCATGTCAATTGTAAGGGAGGAATTGCAAAGTTAACATGCATACCTATGTTCTTGGGTACCTCTGAAAGCTATAACCATAGCATTAAGGTCCTTGGCCACCCCAACATATGCCTATATATATATATATACAGTTTAGAAATAGAGACAAGCAATTAGATGCAATTCAAACATATAGGCATCACAAGCGTCCAATTGATAGGCCACCGTAAAACAATTTATATACCTGTAAGCAGTGCTGAACGTCAACTATCAGTTCTATGACTTCGAATCCCTGCTTTCATATCAAAAAGGCATTAATAACCAGTTCAGAAGCTCATAAGACGAGGCAGCATATGCCCACAAAATCTCATCTTAAAAAATTGGGTATTTAGTACTAAAGATCCATTCTTAATGCAACCTTAGCAACAATGCTACATTAAAAAGTAGTCAAATTACCTTGGTCTTTCCATCACATCTAGGACATGTCCAACTAAAAAGTTCTGTCAAATCTGACATGTAAACCTGCAATAAAAAGCTTTGCATTAATTTACAATTGTATTGTATTGAAATGGTGAAACCTGATGTGTAATGAGAAGCTCTAGGCAAATGCGAAATTTTTTTTAAAGAACACTTACAGCTGATGCATACTCCACCAATATCGTGGCAAGAGTGTGATTGTAAACAGCTTTATGAGCCTTGGACCTCACTTTAAGTTCTGCAATTACCAGTAGATAAAATTTCAGATTGAAATGCGGTCACACTCATTCAATCACTAGCAATGAATCAAGTTTCTTATGACTCTAACAAGCAATTATGACAAATCAAGTGAGGGGAACACTTGAAGGAAACATCAACTCAAAACAACATTCAGAATGTTTTTGCAGTCCTTCCTCGTGAACTGAAAGAAGTATTTACAAAATCCAATGTGATCAAGGGGGAATACGTTTCCCACAAAGCTGCTCCACGAAAACCTACAGGCTACAGTCCATAACTCAACTGAACAAAAGCTGAATAGCCAATGTTCGATCACTCTTAAGATGCTCAACATATTTTTTCCCCAAAGTAGAAACAGCAGAGTGAGATTTGCATTTGAACAATAAGGAAATTCGATCAATCTGACCCTATTCCAGGCGTAGCATTGATCCAAACTAGGTAATCTAAGGGCTTAACAGAACCAACCAAATACAACTCAACGCTCGTCTTTCATATGCTTTGAAAACACCCAATTGTACACCAGAGGGATCATATAGCTATAGTTTTGCCCCATTCAATCAGGTACTCCAGCTCCACGACATAGTCAACGATTTCCCCCAACCCTGAAATGCCTAATCCCCTAAATTAACAATACAAATCTCACTGTCCGTGCTCAAAAACCGACGTACTCAATCCTAGCGCCTTTCTATTCGCGCCTTCTCACAATCAAAACTCCCCATCGGAGAATCAGAGCAGTAACTGATGCACGAACGCAAATTGCAATTACCTCTCGCCCCGCTTGCGGCAACCAAGCACGTCAGAACAACCATCGCCCTCAACCACGACCCGCTCCGCTCCATATCCTGCAAGAGAAAACGGATCCAACAGCGTCGTCGAGAAAAGGACAAAAAAAAAAAAAGCACGAAATCGCGCCAAAAAAAAAAAAAAAAAAAAAAACTCCGATCTCTGCACCTTTCATGTACGCAATCAATCACGCGCGATCAAAACGGCTCGGATGGCCCGGCGAGAGAGAGAGAGAGAGAGATCGCGAGATTCTCGTCCGCGTCGCTCGAATTCGAAACTCGATTCTGGTCTGTCGCGGCGTCGTTCGTGGACTTTTATTATGGCGATTGAGAGCCGCAGCGACTTGTCGGGGGCGAAGGGAAGCGGAGGACGACGACGAAGTTACGCATCTTTCCTGATTTGCCCTCGGGATCTTCTTCTGGTGGCCGGCATATTCGGTGTCCGCGTTCGGTGATTTCGTCGGTCGCGCGAGGGCAAGGAAGGAAGTTCGTCTGAAATCGGGGGCGTTGAGAATGACCGCGCGGCCGATTTCTTCTGCTTTCAGACAAATTTGGGGTTTCCATCTTTCTCTCTTTTGGAGCTTCCGTATGATTTCTCCACGTCAGCTCTTTGACTCGCGGCTTGGTTCAAACTAGAATATTCCCAAAAAATACACTGAAATTAATGTTAATATTCGTGGAGGTATTATGAAAACGCAAGTACTACTTCGGACGATTATTTTGAATTTTAGCCCGAATCGATCTAAAGGCTCGAATCATTTAAATTTTTAAAAGAATGTAATTAAGTGTTATTTAACTTTATAATTTGATTAATTAGAAGCAAATCTTGACCATAAATCTGGATCAAAAAAATCCATTTTTCTTTATTTAAAAGAGAGTTGAAGAGGATGACAATGTCGAATCATTCAAATTTGAAAAGAATTGATTTTTGATATTCTCACTATTTTTAAGTTGATTTTTTTTTCCATAATAATATGACTTCCATTGCTAATCGAAAGATGGATAACAAGAGTTTCCAAAATCAAGACATAAAATCAACTAAAAGGAATGGGAAGGTTTGAAAATCCATGGAGGTGGAAGGGAACTTATTCCGTGGGTCTTTGCAACCCAATTCGCAGCCTGGTTAGTTTCTCTGGCCTCAAAGATGACTTTAACATTTGGTGGCAGCTAGCCCGAGAGAGATCCACGATCATTGATAATGGACCGAACAAGCCATGGAGCTTCCATCTGACCCGCCAAGCATTCCACTATTGATAGATTGTCCGAGGAAAGTCCGATGCTTTGTACATTTGCACTTCTCGAATCTGCTTGTGCAGCTTGTGTCTCTTTCAGCCGCGACGAAACCTCCCTTATGCTAGGGTTTCGACGAAAAGGGCGGAATAATGAGCATGGGTTTCCTTGATGAAGCCATCCGTGATGAGGCGTTGTTCCTCCAAATTCCCGCAGTCGAGCCGACCAAGGATGAGCGGCTCCACGAGCTATCCACGTTAATTTTGAGGGCATTCTTCAGCGAGGGAGTCCACTGCATTAGTAATAGGTTCTTTTTTTGGTTCAGCCCTTTCTCGGATTCCACTTTGCTTAAAGGTTATTCGTCGAAATTGCTCCATCTATGTGTGAGGCAAGGTTGGGTCACCAAGCTTGGAATACCCAATTGTTGCACACTCTAGAGTCCATATCACCCGCTTCGCATAAATACTTATATTGAGTCAGATGTGGTCAGTTTATATTTTTTTAACATAAATATACTTCTAGAATTTTGAGTTTAGTTGCTTTGTCTAAAATACATGATCTATTTATAATGTGTATACATTAAGAATTGATCACTAAACTAAAAATTAGAGCATTGCCATCTCATAATCGATCAACTGTATACAAGAGTGGAATGAACATAGGGAAATTAAGACTTTACATGTAAAGGAATATGATATGAGTTTGTACCTTGGACAAAATGTCACAAATGTTCATTTTAAGAATGCAAATAATATGAATTTTCTTTTTTATTTCGTGTTTATGTCACATTGATAATATAAATAAGAATATCAATGTGTGGTGCATAGTATATTTAGTAGCTCTCGCAAATTTATATTGATAGTGGAATATTATAAAACTATAGCAAAATTAGTGCACAAAACAAGTGGAAGTTAAGAAAAAAGTGAGATTCAAGAAAAATTACTGTGGAGAGTAAAATGATCAATTTATTAGACACCAACCTTGAGGTCTTTTTCTTTAAACATAGTACAAACATAATGAATTGCTTATGTAGCCTAGGTCAAACTTTATAAGCACAAAATCGATTCACATGTTGCTCATTTTTTTAAGGAAGGAATCATAGCCCACCCCCAACCATGGTAAGTCAATGATAAAAGGGTCACACAATCTTTCGTGGATTCATAATCTCAAATCATATCAAGAATGAATTTATGATTGATTAATGTTTGAGACATTTATAACCTCTTACCAAACTTTAAACACATCGATATCGTTTATAACAAATACCTTATACTCATACAAATAAGCTGACAATGTATGTCTTAAACCAAATGTATTGTAATAAGTGCATAACTCTTATGATAATATAAAAAATGAGTAATCATAGTGTGGTGATCATATCTTCCTATTTTTTTTGGTGACCCGTCACGGTGGCGAGGCAAGGCCGGATCACCCCGCTGATCCTCGCGCCGCGGGTCCATCCCGCCCGCCGGCCAGAGCCAGCTTTAATTCCCGCGGCGGGAAACGAAATTACATTTCCCCCCCACTCTGACTGGCGGGAAATTTTCGCACCCAGTCGCAGATAACGAAACCGAATAAAGAAAAAAAAAAAGCCGGAATAAAAGAGCCCAACCTAATTAAAAATCATAATAAAAGCGAAGGGACTATTTAATACAAAATTACGAAAAAGCGCAAACCCTCCTCCCCCTTCTCGCTTCCTCCATTTTCGGACACCGACTCCGATCGAACGACCCGCTCCTCCGCCTCCGCCGCCCTTTTAATTCCGATCGTCGCTTCGGATTTCGATTCGGCCTCTCTCTCTCTCTCTCTAGAAAGAGCAGCGACGACCTCGATCGATCAGCCGATCTCCGCCGGAGGGAGGCCTTCAGCACCGATCGACATGGCGCGGCCCTCGAGGCAGCAGGCGTCCTCCGACGAGGCCCTGTCGGACGGGTCCGAGGAGGAGGAGCAGCCGCAGCTCGACGAGCCTGTCAACGAGGAGGACGAGGAGGAGCTCGAGGCCGTCGCCCGCTCCGCCAGCTCCGCCGACGAGGACGAAGCCGCCCCTCCCGCCGCCGACGAGGACGCCGACGAGAATGGCGGGGCCGAGGAGGAGGAGGACGACGACGACGAGGTTCGGTTGCTCGGCTGCTCCTGTTTGTTCTTTTACTGGATTAGTTGGGAATTTCGGCGCCGGATCTCTCGTTTGCTTGCTAGGGTTTGCGGGGGTCCGGTGCGGTTGTGGGTCTCTCTGGTGTTTTGCGCTAGGAAGTGGATTTGTGCTTCGTGTTTGAATGCGAGTTTTTCTAGAAGTTGTAGAATGAGCGTTGGATTTCGACCGAGGATGTTGAGTTAGGACACTCGAGACAAGTGTCTAGTGGTCTCTCGTGATTCTTTTACTGCATTCGTTTCTGCAGATTGGCGCTTGCTGTATTGATCCTCCGCTTTACTATTGAATTGCGCAGAATGAACACTAATAATAGAAAAGTATATACGTATAGATACATGTACTGTAAGGTCAAATTAGCACAAAGAGTTGAAGCATTTTCGAGGTGAACTTGTTTCTTGCTCTTTGTTTGGGGTTTATTATTTTCTGCCATACTCTCGGTTGGATGAAGAAGAGCGGAAGTTGAGAGTGTCTCTCGCTCATAGTGAAGGCATGGTGTTCAACCTTCATGTTGTGCATGCCAAAAACTATGCCTTTGAGAGGGATTTCTGTTTATTTTATTTTCTTTCTTTCTTTTTTTCCTGGTTGGTTGGTTGATTTTGCATCTCCATGGGTGGAGTACTTGGGCAGAGCTGCAATTTTTCATGTTTCTTATATTTGAAACTGATGACTTGGGTTTTCCCATTTCATTTCAACATTCCTTGTGATTGAAAGCTTCATCAATCACCTCTCACCATATACAAAGTGGGAAACGATGGCGAACAGAGCTTGTTTATCTTGCTTTGCTTCTGTCTTTACATACACATGACTTCTTAAGTTGGCAAGTGCTTCCATACATCTGAAATGTTGTTAGATACTTGGAAGTATGACTCAGTGAGGATCAGAAGCGTTGCCACTACTTATTTATTTTTGCATTCTTTTTCCCCATTCATTCCGCAGGAAGATAATGGTGAAACAGAAGTTAGCAAGCGTGAGAAGGCCAGGCTTCGTGATATGCAAAAGTTGAAGAAGCAGAAGATTCAGGAAATATTGGATCAGCAAAATGCTGCTATTGATGCTGATATGGTGCCTTTCCATTCTAAAAATGACTCTTTCTTGCATTTTTCGAGCTTGTGTATAGATTATGACAGTCAAATTTCTTGTTTTTGAAATAATTTTTCAAGAATAATAAGGGAAAAGGGCGGTTGAAGTATCTCCTGCAGCAAACTGAGATTTTTGCTCATTTTGCCAAAGGGAACCAGTCTGCTGCACAGAAGATCAAAGGAAGGTACTATTACCAATGACAATTCTCTCTGTATTTTGTGCATTGCAGATACGATCTCTCGTCCATATGTTCCTTTTGACTGCCTGCTGAACAATTTCTGCATTGGTCCTAACTTTCTTCATACTTCATAGTTGCTTAACTGGGACTGAAAGCTTTGTTTGATCCTTGATGGACCTTTTGCTATACATTAATAATTGCCTAATGCCAGAATACTTTAGAGGAAAGGTGCCTACAGTCCAGTGGGTAACTCTGGCTAGACTTTCAGTTACATTTGGTGTTAAGGTTCCATATTGAAAGGGAATTGAGATTTGCTAACATTTATGCAAATGAACAATGTTCAATTATAACCTTATATTGATTGTTCTCTCCCAATGGACAAATAAACATCTGCTCATGCTTAAAAGTTGAGAAAAAATGTTTGTGAAGTTGAAGTCATCATTTCCCAGACCATTTCTGCATTCAGCATTCATGTTTGCTCAGTGACGTTTTTCTTTGCTTAACGTGTAGGGGCCGTCATGAATCTAAAATAACTGAAGAGGAAGAGGATGAAGAATGTCTTAAGGAGGAAGAAGATGGCTTGTCTGGTACAGGAAACACGCGGCTGGTGACACAACCCTCTTGTAATCTCTCTCTCTCTCTCTCTCTCTCTCTCTCTCTCTCGTTTGATTGAAAGGGTAGTCTTTGCTGTGTATATCTCTCCTGTGCTCCTGCTTTGACTTGTAGAAGCTGTAATGTTTGCTGCAATTTTGGAATGCTAGGTAATGTGGGATTGTAAATGTTCTTGTTGTTGACATGATTCCTTATCACTAACAGTTAGCATGCCCCAAGCACATTCTTTTGTTTTGACTAAGTAGAGGTTTTTGACATCCCTTGTCTAGGCAGGAACCTCATGCACTGGGGACACACTTTATTGTGTTGTCGTCTTGCTCTAGAGAGATTCTGTTTTGCTCTGATTTATGCAATTATCTTGCCAAAAAGATATCTCCAGCAAACATAAGTTCACTGCTTTCTTAAGTTCTATTTTTATGCTTTTTTTGCAGGTATACAAGGGAAGATGAGGGATTACCAGCTTGCTGGATTGAATTGGCTCATAAGATTGTATGAGAATGGCATTAATGGAATACTTGCAGATGAAATGGTAGGTCACAGGCTGTAGCATTTAGATGTGATAACCTTTTAATTTGACTTTGAGCTTGACTTATATTGCCCATTCAGCTCATGAGTAATCATGCAGTGATCTTTTTTTTTTATTATGGTACCTGATATTGGTTGGTCTCAGGGTCTTGGAAAGACGCTGCAGACTATCTCGTTACTGGGCTATCTTCATGAGTTCAGAGGAATTACTGGTCCTCACATGGTTGTTGCTCCAAAGTCAACTCTGGGTAACTGGATGAATGAAATTCGCCGCTTTTGCCCAATTCTCCGTGCTGTAAAGTTCCTTGGTAATCCAGAAGAAAGGGTATAGCTTTGATGCACTGTTGCTCACTTTTATGTTACATACAAATGCCTAGAAGAGTAATTAACGTAACGCTTTTCCACTGCTGCAGAGGTATATACGTGATGAACTATTGGCTGCTGGGAAGTTTGATGTATGTGTCACCAGTTTTGAGATGGCAATTAAAGAGAAGTCTGCCTTGCGCCGATTTAGCTGGCGATTTATAATAATTGATGAAGCTCACAGAATCAAGAACGAAAATTCTCTACTTTCGAAAACAATGAGGCTGTATAATACCAACTATCGTCTTCTCATCACTGGTACACCACTTCAGGTACATACTTTACTGTGGCTTTGGAAGCTTTGAGAAAATTGCTTTTTAATTATTGACCTCCTAGTAACATCTAGGTTATTTTTCGACCCCAAAAAAAAAAAAAAATCTCTGCATGCTTTAGGAGAAGGTGCCTCGAGTAGTGAAACTTGATTGGTACATTTTATATATCTAATGTGTAGCAAATTTGCATTGGATGATTGTGGAAATATAGGTTACTTCTCCCTTTATGTCTCCAAGTCAAGCTACTGTGATGGGGAAATATAGCTTTTAATTTTACGACACGCCATAGAAACTATCAAATCTTAATCAATTTTTAGTTCTTCCTCTGTAATATGTTGAGTAGATTTTACTAGAGTTAATTGCTTGAATCTGCTCAACATTTCTACCAAGATTGGTTCTTTTTGCATTGGGTTTCCTTCTTCCAAATTTCAATGAAGTGCTGTTTCTAAGGATGCTGCTATTGTTCTTTTTCTACAGAACAATCTTCATGAGCTGTGGTCTCTTCTGAACTTTCTGCTTCCAGAAATATTCAGTTCGGCAGAAACTTTTGATGAATGGTTTCAAATTTCTGGTGACAATGATCAGCAGGAAGTTGTCCAACAACTTCATAAGGTAGGCCTGATTTTTTTTTTTTTTGGGGAACAACTGATGTCTTTATATGATTTCTTACTTTTCATTTTTCTATATTAAGGTTCTCCGGCCCTTTCTCCTCCGAAGGTTGAAGTCAGATGTAGAGAAAGGTTTGCCTCCTAAGAAGGAAACAATCTTGAAAGTTGGCATGTCTCAGATGCAAAAACATTATTACAGAGCATTACTGCAGAAAGATTTAGAAGTCGTTAATGCTGGTGGAGAAAGAAAGCGTCTTTTGAATATAGCAATGCAGTTGCGTAAATGCTGTAATCATCCATACCTTTTTCAAGGTGCTGAACCAGGCCCTCCTTATACAACGGGAGATCATCTGATAACTAATGCAGGTCAGCTTTTGTTTGATGTGGAGTCTGTGGTGCCTCCATATCAGATAGTGGCTAATGTCTTTGTTTATTAATTTCAATTGCAGGTAAAATGGTTCTCTTGGATAAGTTGCTTCCAAAACTGAAAGAACGTGATTCTAGGGTCCTTATTTTTTCACAGGTAAAGTGACCTTTGAAACATTATTCCCTCACGAGTGCTGTCCAATAAGGATGTGCTTGTATTTGTGTTCTCTTCTTTTGAATGTCATGTACAATGTGATTGATTCTTTACTCTGGTGGATGGCTTCGTTCCATATTCAGATGACAAGGTTGCTGGACATTCTTGAGGATTACTTGATGTTTCGTGGGTACCTGTATTGTCGAATTGATGGTAATACAGGTGGAGAAGAACGTGATGCTTCCATTGATGCGTTCAATAAGCCAGGAAGTGAGAAGTTTGTATTCTTGTTGTCCACAAGAGCTGGTGGTCTTGGCATTAATCTTGCTACTGCAGATGTTGTCATTCTCTATGACAGTGACTGGTTGGTCTTACCTCTGAGTTTTACCTGAGCTATCATGTCCTCTTATTTTTTTCCCCTCTTTGGCTAATGTTATCATGACTTTTCATTCTTTCAGGAATCCACAGGTCGATTTGCAAGCACAGGATCGTGCACATAGAATTGGTCAGAAAAAGGAAGTTCAAGTGTTTAGATTTTGCACAGAGGTTTGTGTTGCTTGTCCCTATTACTCTGGATGAAGTTATTTCTATTTGTTCTGGTATTAATTACATGGTGACGATTTGTGAAATAGTATACTATTGAGGAGAAAGTGATTGAGAGGGCCTACAAAAAGCTTGCCCTTGATGCCTTGGTGATTCAGCAAGGACGATTGGCTGAGCAGAAAAGTGAGCTGTTGCTTAATTAGTACATTCAGTATACTGCTGATTTCTAAATTGTGCCGCTGATCTTTTGGTACCTTGCTCCATGCAGCTGTCAATAAAGATGAGCTTCTTCAAATGGTTAGATTCGGTGCAGAAATGGTTTTCAGTTCTAAGGATAGCACCATTACAGACGAGGACATTGATAGAATTATAGCCAAGGGAGAAGAAGCGACAGCTGAGCTCGATGCCAAGATGAAGAAGTTTACAGAGGATGCTATCAAATTCAAGATGGACGACAGTGAGTATACTGGTACTTTAAAACATTTTATCAGTCCAATCTCAGAGTTGCTTACATCTAACCTGTTTTGTTGCAGCTGCTGAGCTCTATGATTTTGATGATGAAAAGGTATAATTGACCCTTGGTCTATAACTGAGTAATATATGTGGCATCTGCATCTGGCCTAATTTTTTTTTCCCCTTCCAGTACTAACATACTTAAATTGGGTGCTTCTTAATGCAGGAGGATAGTAAGTTTGACTTTAAGAAAATCGTCAGCGAGAACTGGATTGAACCTCCAAAAAGAGAGCGGAAGCGCAAGTACTGTTTTCTTCTTTTTAAAGTTTCTGCGTATCTAATTTTTTTTCCCTTCACACCTTACTATATCATATGATGGCTTCTTTTCTTGAATTAGCTACTCAGAATCTGAGTACTTTAAGCAAACAATGCGGCAAGGTGGACCTGCAAAACCCAAAGAGCCTCGAATTCCTCGCATGCCTCAACTGTACGAGTTTATTGAGCTGCCATCTCTTTGAACGAGGACTGTGTTCTGACAGTTCTGACATTCTGTAATAATCTTTTGATTTACTTTCTGTTGCAGGCATGACTTCCAGTTTTTTAACACTCAAAGGTTGAGTGAACTATATGAAAAAGAAGTACGCTATCTGATGGTGGGTATGGTTGATTTAACATTTTCTGTTACCATTTACCCCTCTAGCTTGAAACTTTTCTTGGATCTTGACACATTTATTTGTATTTGATTTTGCAGCAAACACATCAGAAGAATCAAATGAAAGATGCAATAGACGTGGATGAGACTGAAGGTACTTCTGCTGCACATTTGTTTCTCTGAGTAAGGATCTTGTCATTCTATGCTAACCAAGCATTTAAATTTCAGATGTAGGAGATCCATTGACAGCTGAAGAGCTGGAAGAAAAGGAGAAGTTATTGGAAGAGGTACTTGCCTGAGTGTGTATTTGTTTAGTGGGATAATGTTTCTGTTGAGCCTTTCTTAATATCTTATAATTGGTAATTCTTAGGGATTTTCAACATGGAGTAGAAGAGACTTTAATACCTTCATCAGAGCTTGTGAAAAGTATGGCCGGAATGACATCAAGAGTATTGCTTCTGAGATGGAAGGTAAAACAGAGGAGGAAGTTGAAAGATATGCAAAGGCTTTCAAAGAAAGATACAAGGAATTGAACGGTGAGTATCCTACTTTGGCAATTTCTTCCATTTTGGCCTCGAGTGGCTAATGTGGGATAAATATGAAATGTCTTGACATACATTAGGGCACCAGATGCTCTTTCTTCAGCTTGATTAATGGAGATTTCTTCATTTTACTGAGGACACCTGTTACAACTCTGCAAAAACTTTTGTTGCACTAGTTGATCAAACAATACCATGTTAAATGTTTTACTGGAAACCATTGGGGTTTACTATGAATTGCCTGGTCTGGCTTAACTCATTAGTGGCCCATCCTATAACAAATACTACATGGTAAGTCTTGCTTTCAGACTGTATATTCTGATCTGGTTTAATAGGAACAGATTTGTATGTGACCTTCCAGAAACATCATGAAATTATTTACGTGTCCTCTCTTTTTTTTTTTTTTTTTTTGGGAGTCTATTGATTGCTTCTGGATCCTTCGCAGATTATGATAGAATCATAAAAAATATTGAACGTGGAGAGGCTAGGATATCTCGAAAAGACGAGATCATGAAGGCTATTGGAAAGAAATTGGATCGCTACAAGAATCCGTGGCTGGAATTGAAGATTCAGTATGGTCAAAACAAAGGAAAATTGTACAACGAAGAATGTGATCGGTTCATGGTCTGAACGTTATCCTGTTTGTGTTTGAGGACAGTCACCACAAAACAGGTTCTTCCCAAAAGTATTAGTCCTATATAACCTTAAGATTTTGCTGGTTCACTGTCACAGATATGCATGGTGCACAAGCTTGGGTATGGAAACTGGGATGAACTGAAGGCAGCTTTCCGCACATCACCTCTATTTCGGTTTGATTGGTTTGTGAAATCTCGCACAACTCAAGAGCTTGCTCGGAGGTGTGACACACTCATTCGGTTGGTGGAGAAGGAAAATCAAGAATATGATGAGAGGGAGAGACAAGCCCGTAAAGAGAAGAAGCTTGCCAAGGTTGATAACCCTTGTGAAACTGATAATGACACCCTCTGGCATTTCTTCTTTTTCAATGTGCTGTTGTTAATATGCAAGAAGCGTGTCATCCATTGATAACGGACCATTTGTTTTCTTGTTTTGAAGTCTCAGAGCATGACGCCATCGAAACGAGCCGCATCTAGGCAGGCCAACGAGAGCCCAAGTTCCCTAAGGAAGCGCAAGCAATCTTCCATGGATGACTATCTCAGCTCGGTAAGTATCCTTTTCCTGTCTTCCATTGCTTTATGTTTATATTGTGTAGGAGCAATTGGACACAGCTCCGACACCCAGAAGCTAACAATTGGTCTCTCACAGGGAAAGAGGAGGAAATGAAGGAAGGTTGGCAGAGCACAAGTATTCCATGAGTCAGTTAATGTTGTATCCCCTCATTGCGACCGTCTACTCTAGTTTTTAATTTGCAGTGGAAGGTTAAGGATAGTAATTATATAGCGATTAGATAAAATATTTGCTTAGTACGGTAGTTTTTCCAAGTTGTACACCAAACGATGACGTCCAGCTCCAGGGCAGCCGCATATTTTGACCCTTGTAACGGCTTCCGGTCCGTGGAGCTCTATTCAATTAACATACCTTAGCAGTGACATTGGTGCTTGTCGTCGGCCCTAATGAAAACCATGTTCTTTTCCAGGTTGTCTGGTGCCCTGTGGGTTTATTCTTGCTGTAGATCAGTTCATTTTTATCGTTATCCAGTGGTCCTGTGGGTTTATTCTTGCCGAAGAACCGTTCATTTTTATCGTAATTCAGTGGGCAACCGTCCGTGATTTATATGCATAGCTTACAAAATTCCTCCCTAAAATGATTATGGTTATAATAGTTTGAAGATGATCACGGACTGGCAACAACAGAAAGAAAATGAAATAATCAAAGCGAAGCGAGTTTAGTACTAAAGACGTGAGAGAGAGAGAGTGGAAAAAGGGGTGCAGCAGTCGGGAATTCCACACCAAGTGATATCATGTACAGAACACGTTCGAGGGGGGCAAAAATGAGACATTCTCCCCTCTCCTTTTTCAGCATGAACTGGAAGAAATCCTACTTACATACCAAGTGCATATGAATCCTGAGGCATAGTGGGCTAACAAGGACATTACAGCACCATACTTCCCAATATACCAAAACCCTCTCCTTTTTTTTTTTTTTTTTTTGGGAGCTTTTTTTCTTCCTGTACTTCACATAATAATGTGGATGTTTTAGCTAGAAGAATTGACAGAAAAGGAAATGGACAAGCATCATCAAAGTCGGACACAACGAAGCCCTTATTCATAACGCCTTTAGTTTGAACCAGAAGCAGCCTTTTCATGATCAAGTAAAAGCCAACATGGCAGCGGCAGAGAATTTCAGCGTGGCTACTCGTTTGTAGAATCGAAGCTACCCACAGCACCTGCACGCTTTCTCTCCCTCCAGTTCTCGCCCCATACTTTCGCTTCCGCCACCGCGCGTTCTCTGTCCAGGTCACGGTTCCTTGGAGTCTCTCTCCCTCGGCCTGCACTCCCAGGGCTGTCTCGGTGGGAGTCCACCCGCTCGAAGTCATCCAGACCCCACTTCCTCCCAGACCCACCGCCAGTCTCACTGCGACCCAGCTCAGCTCCACTAGTCAATTGCCTCCCTTGATCTCTCTTCTGAAATCTGGCGAATTCCTATGAGTAGAAGGGGAACCCCGATACCCATCCGGGCTATCCAAACCCTCAGCATGCCCCTCCGGTCATCTTTCATCCTCGGAGTAGAAGGACCTACTCGATTGCTTTGGGCAGAAGCTGAGTTGGGGTCATAAGTTTGGGAGGCCAAATATGTAAGAGCTGTCACGACGTCTCCTATCAAAGGCCTCGTGGCTGCCTGTTCTTGCAGGCACATCGCAGCAACTGCTAGAGCTTGGTAAAGTCCACGCATTGGGTACCGCCCTTGTAGTAGAGGGTCGGCCATCTTGGGAAACTTTCTGCGGTCTTTGAAGAGTGGCCGAGCCTACAAAGCACAACATGTTAGAAGAGGATTCTCAGCTCGTATTTTTCATTGAAAAAAAAAAATCCACAAACAATGTCCATTTCTTGGAAGGTGCACAACAAAAGAGTCAGAAAAATGTGAAACCTACCCATGCCACAAGATTATGCTCCCCAGGAGCCCTTGAGTTGTCAATTGCCTTGCGCCCAGTGATGAGTTCAAGAAAGACAACTCCAAAGCTGTAGACATCAGATTTTAGAGTTAGTTGGCCGGTCATTGCGTATTCAGGAGCACAATAACCATATGTTCCCATAACACGAGTCGAGACATGAGTTTTGTCCCCGACAGGCCCCAGCTTCGCAAGCCCGAAATCTGACAATTTGGGGTGAAAGCCCTCGTCAAGAAGGATGTTGGAGGATTTTAGGTCTCTGTATATAACTGGAGGATTTGCTTTGTCATGCAAATACTCCAAGCCCTTGGCTGCTCCAGCTGCTATCTTCATCCTTGTGTTCCAGTCCAGAGGCTCCTTATCCGGAGGAAGATCTAAAAGGACAATTTAAATGGCAATCAAATGACCTCAAGCATTTGCCTACTGTGTATTATGCGAATAGGAGCGAGTCGCTGAAATGCCATAATCAATAAAAAAGAAAAGAAAAAATAAGTACTGTGTCCACCTCTCCTCATGGTACATGAACTGCCTCTTTTCAAGCATTCAGCATTTTTCCAACTTGCATGTGCTTATATTGCTCCTAAGAATACCAAGTCTTTCCAGAGTTGTTACTACAGGTCAAACCTTTCAAAGGACCACTTATAGATATTTTGTTGTTAAGGATATCATCTTGATCAACAAGTGTCCTACTTTTGGTAACACTCAATGCTAAAATATATAAGCATCTTAACCTATATGTTTTATGGCTTAAAGCTAAAAGAGAAGTAGTTGATTGTTTTTCACTAAAATCTATCTGATTAATTCAATATGAAGACCTCATTTAATGACTCATTCCCAGACAAAACAGGATTGATTCAAACAAGTATTTGAGTAGAAATCAATTAGATCGTGAGTGATCTCCTTCTCAAGTCTGGGATTTCACTCTTTTCCTGGATAGAAGAGGCATTTGTTACTTGGAAAACATGTTAGCAGGAGGATGACTTACTAGTTGATGGAAACCAGCGACCTACCTAGCCAATCAATCTAATATCGAACAAAGTCAAAATTAGCCCATTGGATCACCTAGTTATTCATGTTGTCAATGACAAGGGTTCTGACTTCCAAATAAAGTAGCTATATATATTCAATCTGTTAAATCAATATACGATATTTTTTCTTCCAACCATCATAATGCCAACAATGGCCAGACTCAGCTTGACACCCCTTAAAGCCATGTTACTTGATGAAAGCTCTATACCAATGCTCTAAGACAAGTGCCAATTTACATTAAAGTCTTATATCACCATTCTACCATATCATTTTGCAAGACTTCAGTCATGATTCTAGATTGTCCCTACGGAAGAAAAGGGTTGTCAAAGCTTTAAACCATGTCAAAGAATGCGACAATGAGATACCGATGGACCATTCTGAGTGAACAAGCACAGAGTCAATCACAAGTGCACAAAAGGAGAGCCGTCAACATTAAATTAAACAAAGATCTTTACAGTATGCATGAAGGTGTAGAGATAGATCTTTTTAAAGTAAACAATGAATTACCGGAATTGTGATGCATAAACCTCCACAATCTTGAAATAGCTAACATTTATGAAACTATAATTTAGGTTTCACTAGAGAAAGCTTTCTACTCCAATCTCTTATCCTGTGATAAAATTCAAACAGAGCATTTAAATCGGGCATCTAATTTTCTATCTTGTACTAAAAAAACAGAGTCAAGATGGACACAAAATCGTGCAAAAGCTAAAGGGTGTTATTTTCAGGGAAAGTAATGATCTAAAAAAGATTTCCTAAAACTGGTTGTTTATGTTGTTCAGAAAAATTAGTCAATGGAAATTATTTTCATTTTGAACAATAATTTATGCCTAAACATTTTCATTGATGATGAAAATATTATTAGTTCATTTATTTTATGAGCGGCACTAGTTGTCATTATTTGGAAAACATTTTCCAAATCATTGATTCTCACAATAAAAAACACACTCCAAGCATGCATTTTTCCACCCAAATGAGTCATTTGGTGTCTACAACACATCTAGTATAAACTATCAGCAATGGAAAATTAAGTTGAACATACATTTTCACCAAACTGATACCCAGTATTAGGAGGATCGCCTTGTCATTATGACAAAATCTTCCAAATGACAGCATGATGTCTTATATTACAGCAAAGTACTAGAGAGAAACACCATCCAGTGTTTAAACCAGAGAAATATGACATTGCTGGATGGACAAAAACACTTCAAGCCAACTACAAAAGTTCTAATGATGATTTTGAGAGTTGATATATTACATGTGCTTTTTTATTTGACACAGTTCCATAAGGACATTATGACTTCATATATGAATGACATTAAATGCATTCTGCCAATCAGTGGTTTTAGTAACTTCAGTTCCAATTACCACAGTACTATTTATCAATAATGAACCTTGTATTGGTCTATCTCCTGCCAGATATAAAGGATTTCAGCAGAAGAAAAAGGTGAGCTTGCAGTGGAACTTGAATTGGCTTGGCAAGCCTTTTAAACCACTCATTATAGAAGGAAGGCGGCATGTATTCAAAAACCATAATGGAAGGTTACTAAATGCTTGTAACCAAACAAAAGAATGTTAGTAAATGGCATTTCAGGTTCTTTTATTAATCTCCTACATCTCTCCACCTCCGTTAAAGCCATTGCAGCTTTTTTATTGTCAAGCTTTTCAACCTCTAAAAGTGTGCTCAATTTGGTTTGCAACTTTTCCCACCTTCTAATGAGTCCACTGCTTTCAAACATATTTAATCCCCTTCATCTTTGAAAAAAGAGTAAAACTGTAATATCCCTTGGCAAAACTATTCTTCCAGCTATTATTAAATACCTCTTCAAAGTCTTCTACTTTTAGACAGATATTTTTAACCTAAAAGGAGGTGCGCCCACCTAATACTTCTCACTGTGAAAACTATAAGATGGTGATCTAAAGTTGACCAAGGTAGAAAGCTTTGGCACAAGTTCAGGTTCTTAAACTTTGTTTGTTTAGTTGAAGTCTGCCCAATCACCTAGGACACTTCCCATTTGCTTTTTATCACAAAAAGCTCGTCCAAGAACAAATTCCTAGCAGAACACTCTCCTAGAGAAGACCCACCTGATACCTCTGACTTTTAAAACAATAGGATGGTGATCTAAAGTTGACCGTGCAGTTGAAGATTTGGCACTGAGTTCTTCTTAAACATTATTTGTTTAATTGAAGTCTCCCCCAATCACCTAAAGCACTTCTCATTTGCTTTCCATAATTTTCCAACAGTAAGTTCCTGGCAGAACCCTCCCCTAGAGCATAAAGCTTTGGAATCATCCACACCTCATTTTCTGCATGAATGAGCAAGACAATCTAAACTGGCCCACCATGAAATCAACAAAAAACTAGTTTTTCATTCCCCATCAGGATAATTCTAAACTGCTGGTAACATAATTTAAAAATGTTGAAACAATCTCAATTTATTTATTTCATTACTCCCCTCACAAAACATGGTATGAACTTGAACATCATAGAACAATCAAACCCCTAACACCACCCTTTCCCTCATGAAGAAAAAAAAAAAAAAGCAACGGTAAAGATCAAGAGACAGAAGGAGACAGATGTTTGGGCAAAAAAAAAGTAGGAAAAATCAGATAAAGGTCATTACAGGCCATGGGGAAGTCACAGGAAAGTGCATAGGTATTTCATAGGTCAGAGAATATTGGTTCGGGCGAGACAAAACAGGAGAGGCAAGGGAAGGGTTAGATGGAGGTTACCGGAGGTGAAAGGATCTGACAACAGAGAGGTCACCGGAAGTCAACATTTGGGTTGGCCAAGAGGGATCAGCCAGAATTTGGGTGGATCATCATAGATCCAGGTTCATCAGCCCCAATAAAAACAATGCAAAATGTACAGCTCAAGGAGTAAGTTCACCAGATTTTATTTCTTGAGAAGATTTCAGCAGTTATGTGTTCTGTTCTAGTGTAATATCAACTTCCACCACTATTACGATGCTAAAGGCAGCAGTTCACAGCCCTACTAGATAAAGAAACCCCAACTTCCACTGCTATTAACATAATAAAAGTGCACAAGGAACTGTGCAATCAGCAACCAGTTATGATGCTACTGCTACCCTCCCAGATATAATCACCAGCTCCAACTCTATGCAACATCTATCGTTCAAAGGTGAAGGTCAAACACTGCAACAACCATCGATGTATGCAGCGAGAACTACATAATCAGTTCAGGGAAATCAATTTTTTCACTTGTCCTTTCTCCAACTGTGCTCATGCATTTTCTTTTCATCTTTTCTATCCCTCCAAGTCTACTCATTCGTATCTTAACCACCTCTTTATGCATAGCTTTTCAATGTGTGCATTTCATCTCATAGATTGGTTTCATTGAGATTTTACTCAAATAAAGCATACATAAATTCTGGATCTGTGAAATCTTCGACTTTCTGAACCAAAAATGAAACACAATGGATAGGGCGTCTCAAAAAGGCAGTGTTGATTTTGTTTGAGTCATTGTACCCTGAGCCAACAGAAATGTCATGTCAGATTTATTTCCATCCTTTGACATCCAAGATGCCTACTGATGAAAGATTCCCTATCATCCCATCCTTTTCTAAAGCAATATACAAAGACTTATAAGATGGATCCAACTTCATCATTTTATGCTTCTTTCCATTTTGGCCCCACTCGAAAACACTTAACAGAAAAAAAGGAAAAAGATAAACAAAGAAACTAA
Source organism: Eucalyptus paniculata subsp. matutina (assembly GCA_017140255.1). Taxonomy (NCBI): domain Eukaryota; kingdom Viridiplantae; phylum Streptophyta; class Magnoliopsida; order Myrtales; family Myrtaceae; genus Eucalyptus; species Eucalyptus paniculata. The sequence continues at coordinate 40,524,978 of CM029442.1, forward strand.
CAAACTAAAATACCTGGACATTCTAATCACTCTGGAGCTCATGTCACTAGTCACAAGACTTGCCACATGTTCCAATTGGTTTGACACCACAAATTTCAGTCACTCCTCATGCCCCTCGACCAAATGCTTGGCATTAATGTGTTTAAGATTTAACAGCAATGGAAGTTAATGTGTTAGCATCCCCTCGATACTGTACTTATGAAGTTTGGTTTACCTATCCTCATGTTGTTCCAATTTTACCGGATGTTCCAAAAGAAAAATCTAAGATACAGCTGCAGATTCTCCATCACATCCAGATGTTTCAGAAAAGAGTTACTAGAAGAATACAGGTGGATGAATGCTATGAAGAAAGCAGATACTAGAAAAAAATCAAAAGGGACATAAACCTATTCAATAAGCACCATAAACATATCAAGAAGCACGACAAGGAAATTCCATTTTTGTAACATAGAAATGAAATAAGTGATTTAGCATAGCCATACCATGCAAGTGATCCTCCACTGATCCTAGTGGCATAAATTCATAAACAAGGAGGCGTTGGTCCCCATCAGCACAATAACCGATCAGGTTGACAAGATTCGGGTGGTGTAATAGGCTGAGCATGAGAACCTCTACCAAAAATTCTCTATTTCCTTGCAGGCCATTTCGGTCAAGCTGCTTAACAGCAACTACCTGAACATTTATTTCAGTGCAAATAAAATCACAATGAATATGTGAGAGAGAGAGAGAGAGAGAGAGAGAGTACTAGGCAATTAGAGAACACTATTTGAAAATAATGCATTCTATCAACTATTTACACTATTTACAACTGCCAAGTTCAAGAATTACGCAAAAATTACAGTGGCAAACCAAGTGGGAAAACTTAGGATTCTTAACACAAACATGCCAGTGTAAAAAAAGGTTCAGACAAGCAGCCTCCAAATGAGATTATATATATTAATTCTGTTGATGAAATGAATTTACTTGCTAAATAGAATATGTATTGGTGTCATCATAACTGCTGGTGGAATTATCTTTTTACCCTGCCTATGTACAGAACAAAGTCCAAAAAATTAATATGACACGCTACAAAAGAATCAGGCATGAATAGGCAAAACTAACCTGGCCTGTACTCTCTAGCCGGCCTTTATATACACGACCAAATCCTCCTTCACCCAGTAGACATTCTGGTCTAAAATTTTTTGTCGCAAGAGCAAGCTCTCGAAAGGTAAATGTTTGCGCAGCAATATGAGCTGTTGGTCCATCTTTTGGCATTGGAACTTCCTTTTTGGGGTCGGAACCATTTCGAGATTTTGTTTTGTCTGCAAAGAATTTCAGTCATTAAAACTAGACAGGCTGAGGGAAAATGAGTAGAAATATAGTCCTTTTAATAAACATGTCATCTCAATAAAGACGTCATGGGAATCAGATGAACTAAATAATCAAGAAAGACCATATCTTGTAAGAAAAGTGAGCTTCCCTATCAGATGTAGGTTGCATATAGTCGGCACAATTGCACAGCAAATACTTGAATTACGAGGTATCACGAGAAAATTTTAGGATGCCCTACAGCCCACAAGGTTATCCATTGTTAAAGCTTAATAATTAGTCAGCATGAGGAACTCTTTAAGTAGAATATCAAAAGATGCCTGACAATATACTTTCCTGGGACAATGGATTTAATCTTACCCACCAAAACACAGATGTAGAAAACCAATCCCCAGCATTTAACTGGTTTAAGACTCGTCAGAAGAAACTGCACATTGGCAGTTTAAGCTCAAATACTACTTTGACACGTCTCTAAGGAAAGGGCAAAAACACTTCATTGGCAGTTTAAGGGCAACCTGTTTGCCTTTTTAATAATTTCACTTGAAAAAGTTTCAATTTGCACTCATACAGCAGTGACTAGCCTTTGCCTCGCCCTCAGCTCATAAGTACAAAACTCAGATAATTGTCCACTAAAACCAAATGTCAGTAACTCCTATAACCATGAACAGATCTCAAAAACAGCCAATGGCCCTAAGCAATTGAAACAGTGAAGAAACACGCCTCTAAGGAAAGGGCAAAAACACTTCATTGGCAGTTTAAGGGCAACCTGTTTGCCTTTTTAATAATTTCACTTGAAAAAGTTTCAAATTGTACTCATACAGCATTGCCTAGCCTTTGCCTCGCCCTCGGCTCATAAGTACAAAACTCAGATAATTATCCACTAAAACCAAATGTCAGTAACTCCTATAACCATGAACAGATCTCAAAAACAGCCCATAGCCCTGAGCAATTGAAACAGTCGAGAAACAAGAAACCCAATTCCCCGGAAAAAAGATGAACCATGGATGCATCGGATCAAATTAGAACTCGCACCAAAGCCACAATTCGCTCAAGCAGGTAAAAAAAAGGGGGACCACAGAAAGGGCAAGAACCAACACCCATTGATCAAGCAAATCCAGAACAAGACTTTCAAAAAAAAAAAAAAACAATTCACGAATCACTTGGGAAAAAAACCCAGAAAAGGAAGGCCTTTCTCTTCACCTGAGCTGACCCTGCTCACATGATGAGAGTGAGCAGTCGAGGCTTCTTTAGCTGAGTCCTTCTTGCTCACTTCCTTCACTCCACTCCCTTCGTTGTCCTTGGATGATCCAAAACAAGGGAAGCACCCACCCATATCAAATCAAAAAAACAAAATCGCCCACGCCACGGCACGACCCAGAAACCAACAATCAAAAACCCGACGCCCGCGAATCGCCCCGCCCGCGACCAACCCAGCTGGGACAATCACATAGCATCAAAAGCGCCGGGACTCCAGCGCGCGCACAGGGCACGGCTTCCCCCATCTCCCCGACCCAAGAAGACCCATTTGAGAATTCCCACCAAAGACCGCGCCTTTCGCTGGCGCTCGCGCTCGCGCTGCGGACGTACTCCGGAGGCGAGAAGATCGAGACCCGAGAAGCGGAACGGGCAGATCAACAAACCGGAGGAAAAAAAAGGCTCGTGGGTACTGTGGTGGTGGTGGTAGTGCTGGTGGTGGGGGGAGGAGGAGAGAAGGGGAAAGTGAAAGGAAGTGAGAACTGGAGAGGAGAAGAGGAAAATTTATTTTACCTTTTTACGAATTTATATATATACACATAAATAGAAAAAACAAGAACAAGAACGGCAGGAACACTTGTATGGGAGCCAACGAGGAAGTGAAAATGTCTTTAGGGTTGGAGTGGTAAAGTAAAGTTGGAGGAAATTAGGATTAGGATTTAGGATTAGGATTAAGCATTAAGGATTGTAATTAGCTGGAGTTAAAATGGGTAGTTAAGAGCCAACAGCTACACGTAATCCCCCCCATTGGATTTTCAAGCATTCAAACCGAAGATGCCGATGTGCCCCCACCGCACCATCCCCTCCTGCTTTTTCCCCCTTTTTGGTTTTCCATTTTCATTTTCTTTTTTTCGGGGGTTTATGCTTTCACACCACGGTCGACTATTCACGAAACGTCGAGTATAGCTTCTAAAGTTATTACCCTTTAAAAGTATTGATTTGAATTGCATAATTTGCTCGCTTTAATTTAAGTGGAAATAAAAGTTACATCTTTATATTTTTGGAAAGTTTAGATATTTTGAATTTGAAGAAGAGAAAAAGAGTACCTTTTTTATTATAATTGCTTAGTTTTGAAACTAAAGTTTCCAACTCTTGTATATATTAAGAAAATCAAATTATACGAGACTTTATTCATTGAGCATCTAAAGTTATTAGGCATGAAAAATATTGAGTTCAAATTGCACCGTTTGTTTGCGTGGAAATAAAAGTTAATCTTCTTGCAAAAGGTTATATTTTAGGAAGGTTTAAGTGTTTTGAATTCGAGAAAAAGAAAAGATGTGTTTTTTTTCTTTCAGGGAAATTGCTTGATTCCGAAACGAAAGTTTCCACCTTTTGTATGCAGTGAAAAAAATCAAGGGGCAAGTGAGATCAAATGATCATCATGGGTCGCCGTTTCTTAAGGGAGGGTCTGGGGGGCGTGGGACCCCCGACCGAGGATGGTTGTGTGACGGACATTCTTAAAGTCCTAAAACACATGTTTAACTACAACAGAAAGGAGTTAGGTGTGATGATTGTCTACGGGCGGGAGGAGAGTAGACCTTCCATGGCATCTTTCATCTCCGCCGTTGGATCCGGGAGGGCCTGGGGAGTAGAAAGCTGGATCGTGTCGGGTGTGCTCGATCCAACGTCTACAATAATGCTGCAAAAAAATAAAAATAAAAAACACGAAAAGAAAAGTGTGGAGAGTAGGGGAACCGTAGGCTCTGTTCTTGCTTGTAATGATTGTCTATGGTGGGAAGGAGACTGGACATTTCGAGAGTATCTTTCATCACGGCCGTTGGATTCGGGGGGCGATGGGCTAAAAAGTTGGATTATGTCAGTGTACCTTGTTTTTTTGGTCGAGATGTCAGTGTACTTGATCTAGTTCAGTTCACTATGGTCGATAAAAGAAAAGAGAGGAAGAAATTGATGGGGTCTTCGAGAACCATTGAGGCTCGCGTTCGTGGATGCCGGTGGGGTGGCCGACATCACGGTCGACGGCGATGGGGGCATTGTGGTGGCGTGTGATTGCGGTGGCTCCGCCGAGGTGAGGGAGGGGAAGAATAAGAGACGTGAATAGGATTTTAAAGAGGTATTATGTACAAATAAATTGAAAAAAATTTGTGTCGTGATCTGATTTGAAAGACAGCTAACGGATAAAATAGCTAGATTTGAGACGTTAGTTATTTAATGCATCGGCAACGTCATTAATTGGAAATTGCAAATCAAATATTAAAAGTAATAATGGCCTGATTTTTAGAATAAAATCCATTATCTTCTCATTTCAAAATTTTGGAGCATCAACTATATCTAAATTATAAAATTGAAAATGATTAAATTAATAAATAGAGTAAGTATAATAGGAATGCATCGTATATCATGTTAGAATTATGTGAATGACAATCTCGTACTTATATTTAGTGACATAATTACATTTATCATTCTCCAAGTAAATGGGTTGAATTCAAAAGTGATTAACTATCTTCCACAATAGACCCAAATAAACTAATTTCACATAAAACCCAACTACACTAATTTTACGTTGAGATAAACAATTTCATTCCATTGGAAACTACCACACAATCACGAAGAGCGATCTTTAACTACATAAATGTGCATCTCTTATGTGAATACATTTGATATAAAACTTCAATTTGCTAACTTTATACCAAGATAAAGTCATATAAATTGTGATGTATCGTAATTTATTTTATCAAATATGTAGATGATTAAAATGAAGAAATTAAAGAATTTGCATTACTAAAAGAAATAATAAAAATGAAACATTTAAGTTTAAATGTGTTAGAATATATGTAATCTAGTTTAAATATGTTAGAATATATATATATATCATGTTTTTCAAAATTAAAAAAAAAATAGGAAAAAGCTAACTAACTCGCTTAATTGGCCATTATCTATCGCATACGCAACCCAACCCACTTGCAAGAGTATGTGTTCTAATAAAACTCTCCCTATCATGTGGTCAATGGAAGGTCAACTTCCAAATTTCAACTTATCAAGATATGCACTCTAATCCAACTTAGGTTGAGCGATGACCTCGGATGAAAGTTCAATAATGTCACATACATCAACTAGGGTCCTTTGGCGTCCTAGTAAAGATTGAAATATGCCACGCAAGTTGCAAGGTAAAATATTCCACGTGATTTTGGTGGGTTAGTAATAACAGTGACCCGATTAAAGTAAAATAAAATTGAGCAATGTGAGGATTATATGAAACTCCATTACCAATTTGAAATCGTGTTTAAAAATCAAAGTGGGGATCGAGTAAGCTTTCTGTGTTGAGTTAAGAGATCGAAGAACGGCCAAAGGATTGTTGACCAAAGATGTCCCTCGCAATGTTTTTACAAGAAAGTGCTAAATGGTCAAAGAGTTAGATGCAACCACCACATCAGTTTCTGCCATCTTTGCGACTTTTTGCGAATCTCTATAGAAGTGTGTACTGTTGCCGGGTTGCCCAGCCCATCACGCGCGGGGGTTCTCCGGGAGCATAGTTTTGAGATTGAATTATTGGAGGGAAGTACAATGAAATTTAGAATGTAACAAACACGAAACAATTAAATAACAAAGAGGCCCGATCAAACAGAAGAAGTAAGACCGAACTTCTCGCAGGAGCTAACTTCGTCGAAATTGGATGCTTGATGAAGCGGCACTGTTTAGGAGCACTCAATTATGCTTTTGGGTTAGCCGATGAACCATCGAAAGATCGATACAGCCTAGTTGACTCTGACCAGAAAGCTAGAGGACGAGGTGGAGTACCTGAAAGTAGGAGGTCCATGGTGGTTTTCTTATGGATCTGTTCTCGCAACCTCCTCTTTAAAAGCCATCTTTCAGACTTGGCCAATTCAACCAAAGCAGCTGAGACTCGATTGCCATGCCGCTGGAGATTTCACAGTGCACGTGTACTGGAACATTTGACAACGTTACGGACTGAACCTTAGCATCAGCGGTTCAGGTTCAGCAATCAAAGGTGTCGTTCCGAGAGAGCCATATATAGATAGACAAAAATTTGTTCGGTTGCCGTTGTATTCAGACTTAGTAGTTTAGTACAAATATCCAGCAGTAGCACTCCATCACCTAACTATAATTCTGAATCATGTGCACCTCGAGCTTAGAATGGACCATATCATCTGAGAGATTCTTATCTAAGAGATTCAAAGAATGAAAAAGAAGGGGACATTCATAAGATGCAACAGCAAAGTAATAATTTTCCTATGGACAACATTATGATAGCTTTCTCCACTGTTTTAGTAATAATATATGACACTCCAAGTTACCACAACCAATCAATTCCCAACAACTTTCATATAATCTACAGAAAAAACAAATCTCTTACACTCTATATCGATCAAAACTGTAGTTGCCTGCTGACAAGCTCCAAATAGAGCTCCATGTCATGCTGCTTTCAATTCCTCAGTCAATTTCTCATAAACTTGTATGTCCTGCCCAGATGAAAAGGGAAGGGTGATTAGAATTTCATCTATGACACTCCAAGTTACCACACAACCAATCAACTCCCAACAACTTTCATATAATCTACAGAAAAATTGAATCTCTCACACTCTATATCGATCAAAACTGTAGTTGCCTGCCAACAAGCTCCAAATAGAGCTCCATGTCATGCTGCTTTTAATTCCACAGCCAATTTCTCATAAATTCGTATGTCCTGCTCAAATGAAAAGGGAAGGGCGATTAGAATTTCATATAAGAGTAAATTGAAGATCCTAGCATTCCAAGTAGCATGATGAATGAGAGAACCAACCATCTTTGATACAGAGGGAGAAATTTTAGTTAGTGCCTGCTCAAAATGAGCTGTCTTTATGGTGCATGGAGAATCTGGATGCTGACCCGACAATGTCAACTTCTCTTCAAGAGCAACCATTGCAGCTTCATTAACCTAAAATTTTGGAAATGAAATTCGTGAATGTTGAAGTCATCCCCACCCATATCAAATGCTGTTCAAGTTGTCAGAGAGAGATTTGATGTGATTGTAAACCTGATGATGTTAAATGGTAAGGATATAAACAATGGAGCATAATGAAATAGACAAACCAGTGCAGCAAGATCAGCGCCACTTAGATTCTGACAGGCCTCCATCTGCCCGATGGCTTCTAAATCCACACCGGCATCAATAGGCTTCTTCCTACCTAGAGCTTTCAAAATTAAACCACGCTCATCAGCGCTTGGCAAGCGAACATAATGAAGTTTTCCGAACCTCCCTGGACGCAAGAGAGCACTGTCTATGACCTCGATTCTGCCAAAAGTATGCAATTTGAAGAGAAATTAGCAAAATACTTGACATGGCGACAAGCTAAGTCTGCATCTATAAATCAGACCTATTTGTGGCCCCAATCACAAAAACACCACGTCGATGGTCTGCGCCGTCTAGCTCTATAAGCAACTGCATAGAAAGTTGTCCACGTTCAATTTTAGTGGATAAATTACAGGTTATAGATGAAAAGACACACCATAGTTCTCCTCGAGATACTGACCTGATTCAACAGTCGCTCAACAACCCATCCACCTTCTGTGCCACGCTGCTTCGTTAAAGCATCCACCTGCAGATAAAAGTATCAAATATTGTATGACTAAGTAAATGCATGGCACCAAAGGAATTCAGACAACCGAGCTACATTGACAGCACTGTCTATATCACTATGGTGTTCATGGCTAGAAAGTAGTTAGCTTCAAGGAGACAGATGGCATATCCATGAGTTTCAGGCTCCAATTGCCCTAACAAACCAAGAAGCAAAATGATGGAATAGCTGCATGAAGTAAAGCGGTTCTGCAACTTCTGTTTAGATTCACCGAGTTTTGTCAAAAAAAAAGTGAAAAAAAAAAAATCTTCTGTTTTCTATTATTAATTCAACAACAAATCACAAGTTGCAAAGGACAACATAATGTTCCTTCTCAGCATTTGACAGTCAGCACCAAAGAAGCAATATTCCTTTAGTACTACAGGCAAAAACAACAATGCACAGCCTTTTCACGACAGATTATTTGTAAATACATCTTGAACAAGACAAAGGCAAGAGATAAAGAAGACATTTAAAAGAGAAAGAGGTAGAGAGGCCTCTCATTGTGAGGCACCATAAAGGCTAGCGGAGGACTAGGGAGCCATGCACACAGATAAGAAAAGCGGATGAGGAGGAGTGGGGGCCAGGCCAGCCCCCTCCCACTGTTAGCCAGGTCAGTTATTACTGGTTATCGGGCAAAAATTAAGGAACACCCTCAAAACCAAATCCAAAATAAGCATTCTGATCAGAGAACTGATCAAGCAACATATCAAATCTTTTCTTCCCTCCATCCCTCCCTCATTTCCCTAATTACGCACAGACCCCTTGCCTGAGCCTTCCCATTCCTGTTCTCAGGGAAATAATTCTCTCCTACCAAGAAGCATATCCTACAAAAAAGTTATAATGCCTAGTATAGGCAATGCAGATATCATTGATGGGAAACATTAACTGAGTTTGGTGATGAACCACACACCCCCCCCCCCCCCCCTTTCCCAACAAAAACCCATCCCAAAAAAAAAAAAATAATGAAAGTAAAGAGGCTCATCTTTCTAAGGTTAATAAAACCACAAAGGAATTTTCTGTCTTTTCGAGTAAAGCAGTGATTCCTCAAGTAGAACTTAATTGTGCCTATTGCTATTGCTGGAAAAAATTCCGCAACAATTGAAACAACAAAAGCCAAGCTTTTACTAGTGGACAATTATGTCTGTCAAAAGTTACAAATTCCAAAAGACAACATCAAACAGCCACAAAGAGAGTCTCACAAACCTCATCAAAGAAAAGTATGCATGGCGCACAGGTCCTAGCACGGCTAAACAATGTCCGAATTGCCAGCTCACTTTCTCCAACATACTTGTTCAATAGCTCAGGGCCCTAAACAGTAAGAAAACTCATAAAAATAAGTATTTAGAGTCACACAGGAAATGAAAGAGGAAATATGCAGAACTTCCCCGAAATAGCCAAATATGAAATAACCGATGACCAGTAAACTAAAGAAACTTGCCTTGATGTGAATAAAGTTAGCTCCAGCCTCATTGGCAACTGCCTTGGCAATCAGAGTTTTACCACAACCAGGAGGCCCAAAAAGCAGAAAACCTGTCTCTAGATCCACTCCAAACTCCTGAAAACCAAATCACAAACAGAGAATGATACTAAAATGGAAACAGAAAGAGCCAATAGATGATGATGAGGCAGTACAACTTCACACTAAGCAAAAATCCCGGTCCAATAACTTAAAGGAGAGGCAAACTAATATAAGGTTGGCATTGCTCTATTGAGGAAACAACTTTTAATGGTCAACCACACTTTAAAAATGTTAAATCCCTCGAGCTTAGTTGCTAGACCAAAATTTTTACACAGAAAACTAGCAAGGACTCATCCTCCAGAATTCCTGATTGACATTAAACTCAACCACACCTCAGTGCTGTTCAGTAGTTCATCGGTGGCGGATGGTGCCCAAGACTTGCAACTTCAAAGCCACATGCCCAAGGATCCTAAGAACACAAGCCTGCTGGTACTAACAACACCTATGCACCTCAAGTATTCATTGGCCTGCTTATGCACTATGTAAAGACAAATCTTTGGATCATGGTTAAACTAAATCCAATGCTTCAAGTAGTCCACATTTCTAACGACTAGCCTGAAAAATTTGATAGAGAAAATTTCCCTCTGCTTTATGAAGCACCCTTCCATGAGTCTGACTTTCACTCCTGCCGACATCTAGTGTAACTGACTAGTAACACTGTTATGGAAAAACAAATTGCTCGCCAATTACCTCATAGTCCTCCGGATATTTTATACGTCTGACAATATACCGGTCAAATGCCTGCCTCAAAGAATCAAGACCTCCAACATCTTCCCATTTAACATTAGGGATTGCAGAAAATCCTTCCCTTCTAGAAGAGGGTTGGATCATTTTCAATGCCTCCTGAAAAGTAAACCATAGATAAATGCAGATCAAGAAAGATGATCAGACAAAAGAACCAGAAGAACGATCAACAGAAAATATAATCATGTCTAGCAACAAAAACCACGAAAGACGGAATGTGTGATATGACATTTCAATCTCAATCTCCAAGAAGGAATGTCAAGCTGATATGACAAAAATGTTGTTTGTTCTTCAGACTAAAGCACATTTAGTAAGGATGATCTTATTAAGAATGTGTATGTATTTCATAAACATTTCCAAAATAAAAACAAGCCTGATTTCGAAAATACAAACAGAGAAGAGTAACTCATCACCTCAAAATCAGCCATATTAATAGCGAGCTTCTCCATTTCCTCAGGTAACCAAGGTTGCCGCCACCATTCATCAACACTATCCACATCCATTGAATTTTTAGATAATTCAAGTTTTCTTTCATCTAAAATTCTCTTCATGGCAAGGTTACCAGCCTTGTTAGCAAGCGCTGCCAAGTCTGCACCAACAAAGCCAGGAGTAGATCTTGCTATTTTATGAAAATTAAAAGATCCCTCAAGTTTAAGGGAACATGTGAGCACTGAAAGGATCTCGACCCTGGCATTTTCGTCAGGAACGCCCAAACCAATTTCACGATCAAAGCGTCCAGGCCTCCTTAATGCAGGGTCAACAGCATCAGGCCTATTGGTTGCTCCAATCACAAGAACATAGCTAGGCTTTGTATCAGCGCTCTCCATGTCTGCATTCTTATCAGTTGATTTTCCTGGCCTGTGCAATTCATCCATACAAGTCATCAATTGTGTCACAATCCGTCTCTCCATTTCTCTCTGAAGATTTTCTCGCTTGGAGGCAATTGCATCAATCTCATCAATGAATACAATTGAAGGCGCTGTCTTGTGTGCCTTCAAAAAGAGGTCTCGGATGTTTTCTTCTGATGCACCTAGAATTCAAGCCATTCAAGATAAATAGAGAAGCTTATCATGTTTGGACCAAGGATAGCAATTTGAAGCAAGATGTAACTTGATGGTGTTGGCATGCAGCAAAAAGATCTTCTTTTTTTTAAATAATGTTTTCACACAAAATCAGATGCTAAGTAAAGGAAGCAGCTCAGTTTACAGGCAATGAACATATTGGCCATACCATGCTACTATGTTTATCCATTGAAAAACTACATAAAGAAAAGGAAAACAAAGGGAATGGCTCAATGGAAATAGAGAGGACATTGAGTTGGCAACAGAAGCAAGCACAAACATAAGCAATAATCAGACATCATCAGTTCAGAGAGAACGTGAACACAGAGCCAATGGCTACCTGATACTTATGATTTTTCCACACTTAGGCAATGAATTCAGACTTGAAAAGACACAATAGACAGCTCCAGAATCCAAATGATCATCCACAAGAAGAAAAAAAAGAACTACTCAAAGCAAAAACAACAGATATACCAGAAACGCCAGAGACAATTTCAGTTGCGGAAATCTTGTAGAAGGGAACGCCAGTCTCATTGGCGATGGCATGGGCTAACTTGGTCTTGCCGCAACCAGGCGGCCCGTGCAACAAGATCCCCGCCATCGGACTAACCCCGAGCATCCGTGGCAAATGCGGGTGATACAACGGCACGATCACCTCCATCTTCAGCTCTTCCAAGACTTCCTTCATCCCTCCCAAATCCTTAAACCTCGGCCCTTCCTTCCCCTTCACCGTCACCCCCTCGTTCCAACCCGAACCCGAACCTCCGCCCTTTGCTTCCGCTTCCGCTTCCGACTTCGCATCACCAGCATTCGTCATATCAATCGCTCTCCTAGGCTTCTTAGGCGAAATCTCTACCTCAATGTTCTTCTCTTGCCGCTCCTTCACATCTTGCTTAGCTTTACCAGGCTTCGCCGCCTCGCCGACGTAGCTCGCCCGGAGCATGGATTTCATCAAGTCGAACTCCGGCTCCACTTTCTCCTCGTAAATCGCATCCTCCGACGTCGATGCATCACCGTCCTCTTCGTCTCCATCCTCCTCATCGTCTGGTTCGCTCGACGAATCCTCCTGGCTGCTCCGCGGCCGCTTCCTCCGAATGTAGTCGTTCTCGAACCGCTGCAGCCTCTCCTCCATCGCGTCCGTCCTCCTCGACTTCTTTCTCGAGGAACCGACCCTTTCGAGCTCCTCCTCGTCGTCATCGTCGTCGCCGCTGCCCTCGCGGGAGCTCGGCGACCGCAGCTGCCGCCGCTCCTTCTGGCTGAACGACTCTAGGGCTTCTCGAACGGCGTTCGCGAAGGGATGGCGCTTGATTCGCCGGTACTCGGGGAAGGCGTCGCAGAGTTGCCTGACGAGCTCTTCCACGGTGGAGCGATCGTGCTTGTACGATTCCAGCCGCCGGGAGAGGAGCTTCCTGTTCACCACGGATGCCGACGCCGGCGAGCTGCCGCCGCGCGGTCTCCTTCGCATCCTCGGCGCCGTCGTGTCAATCGGAACTAGAAGCGGCGGCGGCGGCGACGGAGGCGGCGGCAGGAGCGAACGGCTGGAGGAAGGAAAGGCTACGCAACGAAGAGACTGTAATTGGGAAGCCGCCATGTTGTATGTCGTGATTCATATTTTGGTCCTCGAACTTTTGAACATTATTGAATCGAGTCCTCCGACCTTTAAGTTTCACAGTTAGACCCTTCAAATAACACACTTCATCAGATCAAGTCCTTTTGTTTGTTAACATAGTTCAATCATACTTATCACTGATGGGGCAGATGACAAGGCAAGTTTCTATATTAGAAAGGATAAAATAAATAATAAATTTTGAAATTAAATTAAATAGGACAAAATAAATAAGAAATTTGAATTTTGTAAATGAATTATCAACTTTATTTAAGTGACAATCACCGATTTTCATTATTAAGTTGATAATTACATATAAAAGTTTGGTCACCTCAATCTCAATACAAGTTGGTAACTTGGATATAAATTGAAATTGTTGAGTGACTCAAATAAGAGTTGTTGATTTAAAATTGCAATAAATATATTAAAAGTCTTAAAACTCGCCACCAAAGAGACATGGGAGTCTGTATTTTAAACTCTTGGCCAACATAAGGAGCTTTGAGTTCACTGTTACCTTGGTCATAGTGAAATCTTTTTGACACTGACCCATTCCCATCTTTGTCCAGTTAAAGCCAGTGCTGAAGATAGGGAAATTGCAGGATTCATCCCATTGTTTTAGAACCTTGTTTACACATTCATGAGTACTTACAAACTTACGAGTTAATGTTGATTTCAGGGGATTACAAGAGTTATTCATGTTCTTTCTATTTTCTATCTTGTCGTCATTTCTTTGGCGATTCTCTAAATAAGCTGATCGCTTTACCAATGGTTTATGATTCGTACTGTCTTCCTAGTGGACTGCTTGAACTGTACTGAGAACTAAATCATGGATGAGGAGAAATGAGAAATGGTAGTGGATGAAAAGGAGAAATCTCAAGAAAATGGTTTGGGTCCTCCTTAAATGAAATTCTTTTCATTGTTCTATAGGCAATCATAATTATCGATACCATTTCTCATGGATGCATCACTACTACTACCATCATGTATAATCTAATTATCAAGTCCTGAAACCCTTGACCAAAATGTCACTCAAGAAATGTACACAAACATCCTCCTGGGTTGGAGGTTAAACTACCCCCTAGGACAAGGGTAAGGGACCCCCGGGTACGGACTGGTTGCCCTAAGCAACCCCTCGGCCCCTCTTTGGGGTGCCCCCGCGAGGTTAAATAAATGGGGGTATAGACAGCTCCCACGCCTAGAAAAATATAGTGGCTGTGATTAATATCTAGTAAGACTTGGATTGAGCAGGTCCTTAAACTGCTCAAAGGAGGTAAAGGCGGGAAAACCACCCAGGAGTGGGTGACCCCGTACTTGCCTCCCCATCCCTCGGTCGGGTGGATAGATATAGGTCGGAGATTAGAGGGCTCATAGGCAGTGAAGGGAGACACTGCATTTGTGGAAACACAGGCTGCGATTGGGTTGGTATGGGGTAACCAATCCCTGTCCCTCACCTGGCATGGCGTGATATGAGGTGGGTGAAAATCCCACGACTGGTTGACCATGCCATTTGGCATAGTTCCACAACCAACTTGGTCAGTCAGTCCTCCCGGTTGTGGAACTGTGCCGAAACCCTTGACCAAAACGTAGAGGTGTTAAAATGGGTCATAAACTCATTTATGACCCATTTAAATCTTAAATGGGTCATAAATGGGTCACTTGTTTATAACAAAAGATAGTTAAATGGGTTTTGCAATTAAAGGTTTAAGATAGGTGGGTCTTAAGTGGGTTTTAAATGGGTTGGGTTGAAAACTCATCTTTAACAAAAACATTATAATCCATCTCTTCTTTCTTTAACTTTATAAAAATCGAAATTATAATTTTTTATTTTTATTTTCTCTTTTCTTTTTCTTCCTTTTTTATCTTTCTCCTTTTTTTTTTTCTTTCTTTTTTTTTCTTTCTCCTTCCTCCTTCCGGTCGCCGGCACGGCGACGGCTGACGACTAGCCAGGCGAGCTCGAGCTTGCCGGATCTGGCGAGGCGGAGGCCTCACTGATGCCCAGCGAGGCTCGAGCCTCGCCAATCTGGTAAGACTCGAGCCCGCCGACGTCGGGCGAGGCTTGAGCCTCGCCGATCTAGCGAGCCTCGAGCTCGCCGGTGTCGGGCAAGGCTTGAGCCTTGCCAGTTCCGGCGAGCTCGTCTGGCGAGGCGGAGGCCTCGCTGGCGTTGGCAAGCTCAAGGCTTGCTAGATCTGGCGAGACTCGAGCTCGCCGGCGTCGGGCGAGGCTCGAGCCTCGTCGATCTGGCAAGACTCGAGCCCGCCGGCGTCGGGCGAGGGGCGAGCTCGAGCTCGCCCAACACCGGTGAGCCTCGAGCTTGCCGGATTTGGCAAGGCAGAGGCCTCGTCGGCGTCGGCGAGCTTGAGGCTCGCGTGGCCGTCGCCGTCGGCCGAAGTCGTACGGATCGTCGGCCGAAGCCGTCCGGCGGCTTCCGAAGAAGAAGAAGGAGAAGAAAAAGGAGAAAAAATAAAAAAAAAAAGAAATAAAATTTTTTTTTAATTTTTAAATTTTTTAAATAATTAAATTTCGATTTTTTAAATAATTATTTTAAAATTTATAAAAATTTTCCATTAAATTTATATTGTATAAAACTATTTTAGCAATACAATTTTAAAAAAAATAATATATATAAAAGCTTGGAAGTATTTTAATAATATAATCTTTAAAAAATATATAGGAATAAGTTTTTCTAAATTTGTTAAATATGAAAGTATTTTATTAATATGAGTTGGGTCGAAAGTGGGATATAGGTTGGGTGGGTTTGGGCATTAAAAATTTACATTAACCATAAATGAGTTTTAAATGGGTTAATGGGTCGATTTGGATCGGTTGTGGAACTGTGCCGAAACCCTTGACCAAACGTCACTCAAGCAATGTACACAAACAACTTCACGGCCTCATCCACCCTTCTACCTTTTCTCACTCGCCTTCATCTCGTTGAAGTTCCTTCGAGCGATCTCCGTCAGGCTGTCCTGCCATATCGGCATGATCATCCATGAGTGCGGTGTTATCGAGCAACCCTCTTCCTTAGCGCCGTCGGCAATCTTCGTGGCCATGTCTCACGTCTCCAAGCTACGACCATAACCATCTCGGGCCCCCCACCCTGTCAAGGAAGCGCAACGCTGTGCCGCCGCGAAGCTTGCATCTGCAAATAATCTCCAGCACGAGTTCACTAGTGAAGTCCACATTGCACTTCTCCAAAGCTTCTCTCGTCGAGAGTGTCGATCTTCATGTCATTAACGGAAGTACATAAATTTCTTCAATGTCTACTTCACTGTAATTTCGACCGCTGAATATCACGAAACAAAGCATGATTGGATGGATACCATGATTGATGGTACCATCTCTACCGTGCTGTGCCAAACTGCAGATCTTACAGTTTGATTGTTTCTATTGTAGGCCTTTTCTCCAGTGGACCGAGGATCAGAACGTCCTGTGTTCGAAACGTCGGAACCGGAGTAGGGATCATCGCATTGGTCATCCTCCACGCGGAAAAGCGACCACAAACTCACCACAACCAATGAGTCCAAATCACGCAATGAATCAGAACCGCCATCGGAACAAGCACCAGAACCGGAATTAAGAAAACCCGCAAAACGCTCCGAATCTCGTTCCAGCTCCGAAAACAGGATAGACAACGAGTATTTAGAGTGAAACCGAGAGCCCTCCTTCCTGTTCATGAGTCTCTCTGGTTCAAGCCGTGCTCTACTTTGCTTTTTCTCCTCCATAACTATGTCCTCAGATCGGGCTAAAAATGAGAATCGAAGTTTTTGGTTCATGTCGTGTTTCGTTTTTTTTTTATTGTGTTTTTCTTGATTGAATGTTGTGATAACAAAAGGAGAGAAGGTAATCCGAGGCTTTAGAAAGTAGACTCGCCTTGCAATCTGTCTTGGAAGAAACCTTTCTTGTCGTCAATATTCCACTAAAAGAATATTTTCGCTCTTAAGTGATTGCAAGTTTGGCTTTGAGTAGTTAAATAATCGTCGATGAAAATGTGTTTTGTGCATGGTTTCCGAGAGCATGGCGTCTCTTTGGAGTGATAATGTATTCACTCAGATTCTTTAAGCTTGCTTACATTAGACTCTTGGACTTGGATCTGCTAACAGAAAAAAGATGGAGAGTGTTTGCAGAAGAATCCCACGTTTCTTCAAAATGTACATGCCAGAATACGACTCTCAAAGAATAGGGAGAAAACTCTCTTTTGCGAACTGCTTCTAATTCAGCAAATTGTTCTGTTTCGTGACTCACGTATGGCTCTTCAGTGCATTGCGTCCCTGGAAGTTTCTTGGCGGGGCTAGACAGGCCGCTATCAGGAGTGATCGTCCTCAGGCGTCCCATGGGGCGGAATGGCGCATGAAGGTGATTTTGGAGGAACAGGGCCTCTGTTTTGAAGACGACTGGCAAGAATTCCTCACTCGCATCGGAAATCCAGTAACCGTTTCACCCGCAGCATCTGCTCAGCAGTCTCAAACCATCGAAAAGACTTGTCTTTCGACTCGAATGCGATGCCTGCGGCACCGGATTGCACAAGTGCCTATTTTTCCACTGTGCAGAATGCCAATTCTACTTGGACACTAAATGCGCTTCGGAAAGGCCGACTCTGAAGCATCTGCTCCACGAGCATGGTCTCACTTATTTTACGAAAACCAAGCACTGCCCATGCAACGCCTGTAGTAATTGTTGCAGTGTCCACTTGTACCACTGTGTGCAGTGCGATTTTTTTGGTCGAAAAACAGTGCGATTTTAATCTGTGCGTGATTGCGCAACTGCCACAAACTGTAAAACATAGGAAGTTCATCCATCCCTTGATGACTTTTCACAGTTCTCTTGTTGAAATTGATTCAGAGGTGAGTGCTATTGCGAGGTTTGTGAGCAGAGAAGGTATCCAGATCGATTTGTTTATCATTGTGAAGAGTGCAAGTCAACAAGAAATGTATCTTGCTCTTACTACTTGGCAACTTGATGGACATCTTGAAATCTACTCTGCTGTTATTTGTACCCGGTACATCAACTGTTTATGAAGGAGGTTCGAGATAACCGATTAACCTGTCATAGAAAATCTGAAAATTCATACGATGAATGGAAGCTTGATTACAAATTTTCATTTTTTCACCATTCGTCTGTGTTCATTTTGCATCATGTGATGATCATTTATTTTGGGCATCAGAACTATGCTGATACCGAATCACAATCAATTGAAGTTTAGTTTTTTCTCTCTCGATCTTTCTGATACTAATGCTTTTTTGCTTAGTTATAGACTCTGGTTCATTTGTGATCTTGATTTGCTCATCAGCAGCGAGCCTCTTATAATTACGACTCTCCAACATGATTCCCTTGTATTCATTATTCGGATCTCCTCGCACCTTATTGCCCGTTTTAGGTCCTTCTAATGATATTGTCATCAACAATAATTCTCATTAATTATAGATGACAAATTTATGATTGGAAATTACCATGTTCCAGTTGATTTTTGTGAGTAGACGGGCTATATAAACCTAACTTAGAAATGGTTTGATAAAACTAAGAAGTAAGAGCCAAAAATCAATCACTAACGAAGTGTGGATAACTGAAGTTTCAAAGCACGCAACGAGGTCAAATCCAAAGTACAAAATACTAGGAAACAATCCTAGGAGTTTGGCAAAGCTGTTGCTAACATGCTGCTAAAGCAGCACATCTGTTTGTTTATCTAAAAGCGGCAGGTTTGATCTACGTGGTGATTAAATCGTTGAGGAGCATACAGTACTTGTCTAAAAGGATCGGTACCTCATCCTGCAATTTGTTTGACTGGAAAAAAGGTCCTTTTGCCAACTGCATCAAGAACTGTAGTGATCATTTGGAGACTTGGCTCAAATGGTTTGAGTCGGGTCGGGACGCTTGTTTTCAAGGATTAAGCAGGATTAATTTCGACGTGTTTTCTCCATTGCCTTCTTCCACACGGCATCCATTGTTACATCTCTTGTTTGGTACCTGTCATTATGACATAAGCTACTTCTATTTTCAAGTGGCAGATGATTTTCATACTTCGATTTGTTTGCTCTGACTCGAACAGTTTGCCTTTGCAAGTGCAGGTAGGAAACTCCTGCTCTTTTTTCCACTATGAACTTACATACAGCCTAAACCTGTCATTGATCCAGAACTTATGACCCAGAAGAACAAAACGACCATTTTTTCGAGGGCCAATACAAAATGCATCTCATCCTGTATGCAGTGAGTGTGAATGTAATTCGATCACAACACCGTAACGCTACAGCAATTGATGTCAATCCGACAAGTTGGATTTAGAGAAGGATTTTGGTTGTAAAAACCGCTATCAGTTGCCATCTATGCTGTACCCGGACGTCGTACATGGTGACCCGAGAATTGTTCAACTAGCATTCCATCTTCCACACCCATCTCCATTGCATTGACTTCGTTCCTCTTGCTCTGCATTCTGTTTATTTAGTTTGGCAAGTGCAAGCCCTTCAGTTACTACGGTTCCCTCCTGTTGGGACTGACAAATGATAGACAGTCAGAATCCGCACCAACAAACGAAATTTGAGCATGAAATAAATTGCATATACAATGAATATAGTGAATTTACGAGTGAGATAGATGATTGCACTATAATCAACAACAAAAAAAATTACAATCCATTTAAATGCTCAAACTCAAGTGTTTTTCATTCCTATATTAAAACCCGAACCCACAAGAATCAATCACAAGAAATGAATATTCTAACACTCGCATATTAAGCATAATAAAAGAGATAATATATTCGATTACACAAATAAAAGTTGGTAATTAAGTTAATTACAAATTAGCAATTTGCATATTATTAATTTTACAAGAATGTTGGTAAATGCTTGAGATAATTAGGATATTTCCTTGATCTCCATATCTCCCATGATTGTGCATATATTTAAATGATTCTCAATATCTCCTTTTGATCGTGCAAATCTTTAATTGATTTTTATCTTACTACCTTACACATTCATCTGGTAGAGCATCATATACTCATGAGATATATAGCTCTTCTGCATATCTCATAATGAAGAGTATATAAGCTTTATTTATAGATTTTATTAGATGATTATCTCCTTTTGATCGTGCAAATCTTTAATTTATTTTTATCTTACTACCTTACACATTCATCTCGTAAAGCCTCATATACTCATGAGATATATAGCTCCTCTGCGTATCTCATAATGAAGAGTATACAAGCTTATTTATAGATTTTATTAGATGATTATCTAAGGTAACAATAATCAATTAGGATCATGCATAATCAAAGGAAGATATAAAGAATATCCTAAATATGTACACAATGATGAGAGATATACAGAAGATGAATATCCTTATTATCTATAGTATTCCCTCGAAGTAGTTTGGACAAAAAAAAAAAAAACTCTGGCGGACCGCTGAGGCGATGACATCTGCGGCAAGGTGGGCATGAGTACACTCAAAATCAGAATTTGCAGAAAAGAGGAGTTTGTAATTTCCGTATATCTCGTAATGACTAATACATGGGCCTATTTGTAGGCATTACCAAATGATATATAAGGTAACAGGATAATTAATTATGATCAATCAGTTATATGCATGATCAAAATGAGATATGAAAAATGTCCTAAATGTATACATAATCATAATCATGATGAGATGGAGAATTAATGAAAATATCCAAAATATTTCTAGCAAAAAATATGATTACGAGCAAGCTAACTTGAACTTAATCACTTATTTATTTATCAATAATTTTTTGACATTTGCCACCGCTTATCGAAAATTAGGTAAAAAAGTCCATATTTTGGGGCGTTGCTGAACAATAGAATTCCATGTCCTTATTGATGAAGCAAACAAATTCGTACCTTGGTTTGTTAAAGTAATCCAATTATTATTATTATTATTTTGCCGCTCTCTGTAGTGAAATCAACCTTATCTAATGTATTGTAATGAATAAAAAGTCTACTTGTGGACTAAAAATAAATAAAAATGAATGACCTGATCAATTTTCGGCTGGTAAGAAGAGAGAATTATTCTCCATTTAATTGGGCTTGAGAAAGGTGTTTATTTTTTTCCCCACAAAATTTTTGAAATTTGAAATCATATATATCTCAACTTTTAAAAAATTTAAGGATACTCTAAAGGACTTCATATATTCACAATTATAAATTTCGAAAGGTTTTAGGTGCTTGACATTTGATAAAAAATAAATTTCAAACACTCTGAAAAAGAAATAAACAAAAACCGAGAAGAAAAAATTACTTTAATACTCCCTTAAATAGGAAATCCCTTACTTAGCTAAAAAGAAACGACTTCAAAGACGTAATTAAATGGTCGTGGATTCATGTCATAATTGCTTAGATCATATTAACAAACGTCGTCCCATCCTAGAATAATACTCAAGAAGACCATCTGCCTCCATTCCTTAAAGTATCTATACAATATACGGCTCCATTTGTTTTGTGGAGGAGAGGTGATTTAAAGAACATTTTCCTAAAAATACAACCGTTTGTATCTTTTAAAATAATTAGTTAAAGGAAAATATTTTATTATTAACAACAACTTATGTCTAAAATTTCCGTAGATGATGAAAATATTTTTCCTTCAATTATTTTTGTAAGTGATACAAGTAACCATTTTCAAGAAAATATTTTTCAATCCATTCATTTTCCGCAAAACAAATGTACTCTACATATCGCATTCGACTTTATAGTGATGGGAAGGGAGAGATGATAAGGCCCTCATATATATACTTTGTAAACTGCATTAACAACTGATCATTGCTTTTATATGTCATGGTTTCGCATACATTGGAAGCTCAATCTACTAGTTTTTAAGGTTACATTTGCCGAAAACACATATATATAACATCAGGTAAGATAATTTTACCATTCGATTCTTTATATAACGGCTGATTAATATTGAAAATCGGTACATGAATTGGATAAGGAGATACGTAAGATAAAGAGTGAACAGATAAGAGATCTGATATGATTTCCCTCCTATCGCGTCGAAAAAGAAGAGAGGGGATAGAACAAAGGAGACTTGATTAAAAAAAAAAAAGCACATGCTACTGTTGTTTTCAGTCGCAATTGTACAAAAAAAGTTGCTAAAAGGCAATTACTTAATAGCCATAACTCTTCCTTCATGTATTTTCTTCGTAGTACAGTTAAATGTACTTCAAAAGCCGAGGTAACCAAGAGGAAAAAAGACTTAAAAAGACTCATTGAAACCTCTGGTAACTTCGTTAATCTCATATGGCTAGAGCCACAATGCGCCGGCGTCCTTGAGCATTCTCTTGAGCGAGCCGCTGAGGTGGTAGGTCATGACGGTGTTGGCCGACCCGACGAACTTCCCCCCGATGAAGACGGCGGGGACGGCAGGGCTGCAGCCGAGCCGAGCGAGGGCCCGCTCCATCTCCTTCCCTCTCGAGTCCTCGTCGAGCTCGTAGATGGCCGGGCTCACACCGAGCTCGTAGAACAGGCTCTTCACTGCATGGCACATGCAGCATGTGCTCTTGCTGAATATCACCACCGCCTTCTGCGACGCCAACTTCGCTACCCTGTCCATCGACTTATGTACCGAACAAGAAGATGACGACGACGACGACGAAGACGAAGGTGAAGACGAAGAAAGACAGGATCAAGAAAGACGACGAGTTTCGCAAGTCAACTACAGAAACTTTTCAAGTTGTTTTGTGGCTTGTAGCTGATGTATGCTTGTGACTTGGTGATGAAGATTGGAGGTGAATGGACCTGTATATATAGAGAGGGAAGGTGGTGGTGAATCAAAGCGATCACTAGGGTTTTGTGGGTATGAGCATTTCTTTTTCCTCTTCTCTACTTTTGATTTAATAGGTTAAATTAAAAGGGGGCACTGAAAAGGTGGTGCAGGGTGCTTTAAGTTGATGTGAATGTGGTGATGTAATATAAAGAATGAAATGCCATGAAGTTGATTAGGACGTGTATGGCTTGCTCGCAACAATTCAATTCCATTTGCGCTGGGGAATCCGCACGGCTAGAGAGAGAAGGCAAAAGCGCGCTGCCGAAAGTGCATTTTAGGAGATCGAGGTGAAAAGGTTGTAAGAACAATTTCAAAAACAGTAACATATAATATCGATTTAATAGATGACGTGACAAAATGTTGATGCTTTTTTAACATGTTGGGTTGTACTTATGCATCAAACGAAAATCCAATTCATTACTTAATTAATTATCTATAGACTATCGTTCTAATATCTTCAAGATTATTCTAAAATCGTAAACAGGATGAGTATTGATTTCTTTATTTTATTTTTTTGTTAGTTCACCTTTAATTTGCTTTAGGATGGAGGTTCTGGTGGCATATATGATTAGGTGGCTACATGAGAAAGGACGTGAATGAGAGAATGTCAACTTGGGGTTGATGGTTGGGTGATGAGGTGAGTTGACACATGAGAGGATAGATTGGAGTAAAAGAGCATCTGAATAAATGGCGTTGATGCATTACAACACACGATATGCACCGAAAGCCAACGTCATAAAGACAATGTGATGCTCGATACGTGACGGAGCGCGGGTCCTTAGTATCTATTTGATATAATTGTGGCTATGAAGCGTCACGGCTACTCTATGAGATGTCATGACTAGTTTATTTGGTAATATATGTTTTAGGGGTACGGTAACTCTAAGCTAGGAGAGGCAGCTCCTAAAACGGTGTCGTAAGTTGTCGTTGCAACTGTGAGGAGTTGCTGTGACGAGGTAGCCTGGCACCTCGTAAAACTCGTGGCATCTCTTTTTTAAGTTGTAGCTATAACTAAAAAGTAGTACCAAACGAATACTTAAAAGATTTAGGGTCCATTTGGTTCGATATTGGAGAAATGTCTTTTGGGCTAAAGAGATTTTTGGAAATGTAAATAGGTTTGGTGAATTATAGTTTTAAAAAACATTGGGAAACAACTTTTATTTAAATGCCATTTGGTAAAAATTGTATTTGTAAAGGATCTTTACTAAACTATTAAATAAAAAAAAAGATTTCTGCATTTTTTTTGAAGTGCAGCCATTGGCGACCAAATTTGGCCACTTGACAATCGAATCTAGCCGTTTGACAACCTCGCTTGAGGTCGCCCACCTCATGAGGCTACTTGGGGTTGCTTGACCTAGGCAATCGTTGCCTAAGTTTGCGCAACTTAAGCCTTGCTTGAGGTCCGACAGTGGTCACCGAGGTTGGGTGACCCCAAGTGGCAGTCACCGGCATGCACAACCCCTTGGCTAGTGATTGTCAGCCTCCGATCAACTTTTCCGTGTGGCAGCCATTGGAAAAGATGACCAGTGACCAAGGACCAAGACTTGCATTTCGAGAATGCAACTTCCCCAAGGACCTCTGGTTCCACTTTTGGCTAAAAACCTTTAGAACATTTTGGAAATGCAATTATATTTCCCCAAAGTTGAGCAAAAAAATGAACCAAACGCATTTGCATTTGATCAAGGGACTTTAAAGTTCCAAAGCCCATTGCAAATGCTAAACCAATTAAGGCCTTAGTGTGATATCCTTAAGTCTTACATCGGATGTGCATATTCAAATAATCTATATATAGGACATGCTCCTATATGGTCTCTACATTATATGGTCGGGTCATTTTGAAAATTCCTTTCAAGCGTTTGGTCTATATAGATTGAATCAAATCCTAAGATTCGATTTCTATTTGATTTCTAGGATCGTGTAATAGTCAAGAGTGATGTACATTTGAGGAAATCTCCTCAGATAATATATGGAAGAAAACACATCATTTAAACATATCTTATACTCAAATATTGAATGTATATTATGCTTATACAGAGGGTAATAGCTTAGGTACTCTGCTTGCTGGTGACTAAAATTTCAAAAGGTAAATGCTAAATGATCTCAATACAGCTTCTTCATTTCCATATAATGATGAATGCCAACAATAGTATTTCTAGAATTTGAGTCCTAAAAAGATAAGACCATCTTAGAAAAGCCCTCCAATTTTGAAAAGTGGAACCGCCAGATAAAGCCCTAAAGCTCAAGCATTTATTAACCAATCAACTTACCCTTTACTCTTTGGAGCAAAACCCTAGAAAAGAATTGGCAAGTTTGGCAAGTTCAATGTATATCGGGTCAAATCAAAACCGTGGGCACAGTTCTTAGGATCACTTCATATCATCGGAACCAGATTAATATCTACACCAGCCAAACAGCTAAAACGACACATATAAATAAACAGAAGCTAGCCTGAATACAGGGTTTGCCAAGTGTTGAAGCGATTGGCCTATAATTGATGGTGTGATTCTAATCATTTAAAACTAACAAAAAACAAAGGCGATGTGACCTCAGATTCATGCACGTGTTAATGGCCAGTGATTGGAGGGTGGCGGCATTGTGCTCCCAACCTTCTTTAACCTAAGATGCCAGAAACACCGAGAACAACCAGAACCTCAACTGATTCCTCCGCAAAAATCTGTGCGAATAGAACCAACCAACCCGATCGACATATAGCCAGGACAATATACCGATATCTGCCCCCATGAAACTGTGTCTGTGCCATGAGATCAGGTGGAGGGATGATGGGTATCAATGAAAATGCCACCTCCGCCAGTGCCCATGATGTTTTGTCTGATAACATGGGGAATTTTGGCACTTCAACTTTTTGGGGAGGGAGGGCGAGGTTGGTTTTGGATGGCTTGGTATCTACAAAAGCAGCGACAGCAACACCAAAAGGATGGTATGTGTGGCTAATGGGTATAATGCACATTGTTCCTCTCCCTCTACCTTTTGCTGCTTTTACATAAGAATCTCATAAAGATTGGGTAGAGAGAGAGAGAGAGAGAGAGAGACATGTACTTTTATTGATGGATAATGAACCCCGAGCCTGGCCCTAATCCGTGTGATGCCACGAACCGCCTTCGCATTCTTATTCTCTTGCCTTTTTATCTTCGTTAGGCTATGGCAAATGTGGCGCACTGTTTTCGCACGAGACCTTAACCTTTTTCAGTTTTGCTGTGTTGCGAGCGATCTACATCAAGAACTTGTGTTTCTTTCTTATGCTGGATGCAGAACCCTTCGATGAGAACCCTTAAGGGTTGCGCATCTGGAAAGAAAAGGTTGACCTGATAAAGTTGGCCTAGCAGATAAGGCACAGAATTGAGGAGTTCGATTTCTCACATCGATAAATGCAAAAGTTCAATTATTGATGTGGGTCATCCACGCTATTTTAGCTCGAGTTTAACAGAGTTATAAAGGTCGGTGCAGTATTTTATAGCATTATAATTTGCCTACCTCAACTTGTGTTTCTTCAAAAAATGACCAGAGAACGAACTTCCCTGTTTAGGCGGGAGGAATGACTGAATGATGGAATTGACAAACGGTCATTCGGAACTTCACTTCGACAAATCAGTGTTGTTAAGGATTATGTCGACTCACGTAATCGCCCCCAAGTGAAGCCAATCCTCACCGATCGTCTTGTCGAGTCACGTGGGAGTGGGCTCCAAACTAGATTCGATATTCAGTGGGCTCAAGTCGGGCCTTTTGAGAATTCTAGTCCCAAAGGTTGGGCCAAGATATGCTTGGCCCAAGATATGGCCTACAACACCACTGGCCAAGTCATGCAGCCCACTTAATGATTAAATGTTATG
This sequence comes from Eucalyptus paniculata subsp. matutina, assembly GCA_017140255.1. NCBI lineage: Eukaryota > Viridiplantae > Streptophyta > Magnoliopsida > Myrtales > Myrtaceae > Eucalyptus > Eucalyptus paniculata. The sequence continues at coordinate 40,551,654 of CM029442.1, forward strand.
TACGTGCAAAGATCACCATCAACTCTTTTCTTACTTTTGAGATAATGATAAAAGTGATTTTTGAACTTTGGTCCAATATACAGTGCGATCCTTGGATTTATATTTTGTTCAATGCGGTTTCTGAACTTTTGCGTAATGTGATCCTTGGACTTACATTTTTAAAGTTTAATTTCTAATAACTCTCTTTCATATAAAATTTTCTGGTTCAAATTCTTTTCTGAGTGGAATTCTTTGGTTAAATTTGTGAGCTTTTTATGTTATTTAACTTAGGTTTGGGATATGTTGATTAATAAAGATTGCCAACAAGGTTAAAACTTATCGCAAACAATCCTTCAGTAGAATGCAGCCTAAGTACGTTAGTAAGTGCAAAGGGAGGAAATGGAGTTTGCTAAAAGACGAACAGAAAATAACATATTGTGATGGAACAAAACAACATTGTTTACAAATAGTCTCATATTTTCATAACAATGTGCAGCTTTTGTATTTTCAATAAATGACAACTTTCATCATTTCCATTCGTAATTTTGATCAATACATTCTCTTAATTCATCAACTCAATAAATTATGATGCATATTAGCCATCTGGGCGTGAAAATAACTTAAACCCAATATATATAAGGTTTTATCTATAGAAAAATCATTGACTATCAATACCTGTTTATTCAGAAGCATATCTTCACTCAGAAAAATATAAATGCATGCACTATCCCATGCAAGAAAAACAACCCCAACCACATTTTGCGTGAACCCACTTTCTTAAAAAACATATTACACATCCAATTACAACTTCCCTTCACTGAGAATAACATTACGACCACGCCCACAATCCCATTATCGAGACCTTACTCATTGCACATGGACATTAAGCATGCCTTGCCATGTCGAATAGAAGCAAATTTAGTAAACCTAACCAATGTATCCCTACTAGAAACTCAACATTCCATCATAACACAGATCACTGTTGGTACCATGTTGCATGATTTCGAATTAGTGTAAGTACTAGCGGACTTCTGAAGAACAAGTTTCCCATGCCTAAATAAAAAGAGCATATGGGCAAATACATATGTTGTGTCCGTCTATGTCAATGGCCAAGATTCGATCTTATGACAACGCGTGAAAAAGTGGAAAATAAAAGTCGAGTATCTTTTTACGCGCGTATCTTTTTCCGCGTCGATGTGATTTTTTCACGAGGGAATACATTGGACTGTGATCTTGACCTTTCATGAACATTATCTCTAAACGTGTGGATGAAATGCAAATCTTTCTTTCTTTTACCTTTTGTCTTTTGGCCTTTTCTAAGAAGTACTAGAAGATCACTTTCGTTTAACAGATGAGAAAAGCATTGTATATGACCATCTATTAAATAAAAATAAGATCCTTTATATATATATATATATATATATATATAGAGAGAGAGAGAGAGAGAGAGAGAGAGAGAGAGAGAGAGAGAGAGAGCATCTTGGTTATCGAATTCAATAGGATGATGCTCCCCCTAATGTCAATTTACATCATAGTCAATCTAGATGACCCAAATCTTCTATCAAAACCCCACAACATTTTCATGTTAAAATTGGAAAACCCAAAGATACTTTCACTTTTCCATCAAAATAAAACAAGCAGGCTTATTTTCATAAAACCCAAAAGCATTCCGAGTACATTAGATAAGTATGAACATTGATGATCATATATGTGGAAAGTCACATATCAAATTAAAGTCAAAATTTATTCAAGTAATTATATATTATAGGAAAAATTACAAAAACCATGTTCGATTTTACCTTATATTAGATACCATAGTCACATTTCAAAACCCACAATTCATCCTTACTTTTTGCAATGGAATTTAAATTGCATCTCTCACCAACACACACTCCCCCCACCTCGGGGAACTCAAGGGCAAAATGAGGTCGAACGACCTTGATTGAGCAGCCATGGCCGAGCTTTGCCATGTCGCTTGTGGGCTCGCGAGCTCATCACAGAAACTCACGACCGGCCTCAACGCCTTTGAACCACAAGCTTGAAGTCGAGCTGATGTGGCTTGCAATACAATCTTGCCAAAGATACTTTCAGGGATGTCGGGAGAGGGACGTGTCAAAAGGACATTTGATATAAAGAGCTGCGATTACTCCTACATAAGAGTCATTTCAAACTGCTTTAATTTTCTTGGCTATAACTATTGCCACTCATATACATTGATGATCATGCACGCGCGGTGCTGTATTGAGGACTCAAAATCCAATGTATAAATAAAGCAAAAACAAAGCACATATTCAAGAACGGAAGTGAAAGAAGATAAAATTGGGGACCTCATGACATCTATCTCCTTTTTCAATTTGGACAACTCTTTTTCGTGACGCTACGTGCACAAAACTGCCGAAAATTCTCTGGCTTCACTTGATTAGAAAAAAAAAAAAAAAAAAGACGAAAAATTAATATATAAAAGCTATAATATTAATATGTTAAAAATAATAATAGATCGACTCTATATAAGGGTCTGAATAAATCGGTATTGTTATTTCTAAGGAAGAAAACTATTTTGTCCCGTGCATGTTTTGGCAAAACTGAGCTTCTCGACGTGGGATTGCCATTTATTCTTCTTCTTCCTCCTCTTTCTCATGAAATAGATATTGGTACCAAAATTTTGAAAATCCTACCAAAGAAAAATCATTTCAGTAACGTTTCTTTTTGCAATTTCTTTTTCAAGAATAGAATAAAAGAATCTTGTGTATTTCGGTCCCGAGTGAATGAATCCCATTTTCCCTTCTCCGACTCACAAGATGCCTCTGAGATAGATACATTGCAAGAAAAAGCCCCATTAACATTGATAATAATTGTACCGGAAAAAGACTTATTACCGACACCTTTTTGTCCTTAAGATCTCGCTTTATAGATGCAACTTGCAATTGCATATTCGTACTTCTATAGCTCTTCTTCTAGATGTTCAAATAATAATAATAGAAAGAAACATTTTGATTTTTAATAACTACGGGTTTAAGTTTTATTATGGTGATAAGCAAGTTAATTAATAGTGTGTTTAATCTTACCATTCCATTTTTTATCATGTTAAGATCATGTATGACTCTAATTGGTTCGTGAATGAAAAATCCAAATTCAAACATAAGTTACCACTTCATTATTCCTCGAAGTTCAATAAAAATTTCAAGAAATCACACTAAACTCTTTAATTGAACAGAAGAGTAGGAAATAAAAATTATCATTCATTTGAGTCTAGAGAACACAAGTTTTTCCATGAAAATAAGATTGATAGTATGCATAAAACTATGGGTTTTATCTCATAAACATTGTTGACATGCAAGTAATCTTGCTTATAGATAAAAACTGTGTATGTATTATATATTACTTAAACTTTTTTCTCGTGGGTGCTAGTGATTATGTGTAATCTCAAGTTACATTGTATCTCTAATTGATTAAGTCTACAGATAGATGTATCAACTTAAGATAATAATGTTAAATTATGACTGCATAGGAGAAACCATGGATTATATATAACCTCATATCACTCATGACTTTGTCCTTCCTTGTAATGTAAAATATATATGAAGCACACACTTATTTCTCTATGTTAACTAGGATTATTAATCTAAGTATATATATATAACCATAGTTATAATCAATCAAAGATGTCGGACAAAAAGAGACTACCCATAACCTCAGACCCCGAGATAGAATCGATGCACAAATGAAAGGCTGGAAAACTATTGCGCCCTTCAAAGTTAGTGCAATGATAATATAAAAAAAAAAATTGAAATGAGAGTGATGAAAGACGATGTGAAGCGAGCAACGTGACGAGAAAAAAAAAAAAAGGGTAAGCCGTACAAAGGACACGCCCCTAGCTTTTCCGTAAGAAGAGAATCGTCATCGTGCAAGAACTTACTTTATCTCCATTCGCAGCGTGAAAATCGTTGTCAGAAATGATCATGCGATATTTGGCAAAATCTAGGACATTCTCATTCTCCTTCATCTATCAACCCCTTTTTTCCCCTAGCCAGGCCGAGCCAATCCAAATCCTTCAACCCCCCTCGAACCCAGTATAAATAAGCTCCCAATCATCAACGAGAACTCATCAAAACTCATCCATCATCTCTCACAAGCTCAAGCATTTGCTCTCTCTCTCTCTCTCTCTCTCCCCCACCCCCCTTCGTTTTCCTTTACATTTGCAGCCTCGCATTTCGAATTCTCCTTCACATTTCGCCTTCTGTTGTCGAGATAGTGAGGACTATCAATCTCGAGTCGTTCGGTGCATTTGAGCATCACTTAGCTTGTGCCTTTTGCCAATGGAGAGAATCAACAGAATGGTGCTGGAGAGGCCGGTGGTGATCTTCAGCCGGAGCTCCTGCTGCATGTGCCACACCGTCAAGACGCTCTTCCGCGAGTTCGGGGTCAACCCGGTGGTTCACGAGCTGGACGAGATCCCCAGGGGGCGGGAGATAGAGCAGGCCCTCTCCAGGCTGGGCCGCAGCCCTACCGTGCCCGCTGTGTTCATCGGCGGCGAGCTGGTGGGGGGGACCAACGAGATCATGAGTCTCCACCTCAACCGGTCCTTGATCCCGAGGCTGATACAGGCCGGAGCCATGTGGGTCTGATCAACTTAACCACCTGCCACCCGCAGGCTATCAATAAGTGCGATTTCGAGCCACACGAGTTTTGAGGACCACTAGTTGTTCTGTTAGCTGGTTTCGCGACCCTTTTTATCTTCGCTATGTACTAACTTCTATATGAGCTTATCCTAATTAAATCACCTGTGAGCTCACGTTTTGCTGTAACGAGTTCTCTTTAGCCAATAAAATCGAGTTTAAAGTTACTTTATGGATGACTATATAAGTCTCCCTAGCGAGATGATGTAATGTGTATTCGTGGCCAAAGAGAAAGTATCTATAAAGAGATATGTTTGCATTTGGCGTGTCCAATTAAGAAAGTCCACATCGATGGAAGACGAGAGCTGTCCCAATTCATAAATAGGCGTGAAAAGAATCGGTGCTGTTGGGTCGAGTCGCATTGCTCCTCGTCCCTCTGTCTGTATCCCAACCGAGCTCTAGCTAGCTCGATAACATTGGTGGGTTTTCCAATGGCATCAAATGCTGACTCGTGCTTGGATACGGAGAGGAGGACGTTGCAGCGGCCGTGGCCGCGGCGATGGCTTTTGTGGTAGGGGCAGTGCGGCTGGAACAGCGGCTTCGATATCGACTGTGGTGACCGGTAAAGTCACGGGGAAGACCATGGATATGAGAGAGAAAGGGGAGGATGTATTGGGTTACGATTCTGGTTTAGGGTTTATTTGGTTTGTCTAGGAGCATCTGCTCGGCTGCAGCATCACCTCATCGAGCGACCTCCTTAATATTTTGCGGTACATAAATTGGATTATGCCTAATGATTGAATCGTGGAACCAAAGTACAACGACAAAAAAGGTATCGTCATTCTGGGCCATTTTAACCTTGCCAATTTTCGAATGACATTGTTACCGAGTGCTCTAGCAAAACCAGCGCCGATGGTCCCGGCCTGAAAACCATTTCACTCGTGCCATCCTCGTTCGCAAGCAGTACATCAGTCGGCTCGAGCAAGCCATATTCCGATGCCGAGTGAATGCAAGGATAAGTCCCTTCGCTGAGTATTCTGTTCGTAAGCAAGCAATAGGTTCGGATCGTTTGTCAACAAACGTTTTGTCTACTCGACCGTACTGATGAACAACAAAACCGCACGAGCAGCGTACAAGATTAGGACAGCTCAAGATAAAAACGAAAAGGTCTTGAATAAAGTTAAAACCCCAAAGAAGCTTTGCCTAAGCCGTTCATCCTGAATTCGAAGTGGCAACACTTTAAAAACACAAGCAAAACGAGGACGAACCTTTGTTTAAAACGAGAAAAATCCATGTGTTTAAAGAAAATGACCCCTACACAACTTGGACTCGTGCACGATCTGAGCGATCGAGGGACCGACTCGTCTTGATCAAAGACTGATCACGGCACTTATCCATCGTTATGCCATTATACTCACCGGGTCTATTCAATGAGAAATGTCTCGATCGTCCAAATATTATACATACTTTCATCAGAGAAAGATATAAATAGAATTGCGACATCGCCGTCCTCATGTATTGATCTTACTTAGTGGTGTTTAACCTAACATTCCCTTCAAAACTCGTGTTTACTTAGAGCACTCACAAGGATCCAATCTAGTCCCATCAAAATGGGTCCGAGGCTCACCATGTGAGTTAGTTACATTCAATTAATGGATCATAAATAAGTTTGGAATGGCAACACCTAAAATAAAAATGGGTGTGGAATAAGTTCATAATTTATCAGACCCAACCCATTTTTATAACCTTTTTCACTCTTCCTTGATCTCGTGCTCACTCATTTAGTGCTTTCACCCGAGTTTGCATACAAGTTTTCCTAAATTGTGCTAAATATATAAGTGTTTTAGTAATATGAATCAAGTCGAGTATGTATCATTAGATTTGTATTTATTGACACCCAACATTGATCGTGTCATCATGTGCTAGTGACAAGGGAAAATGTAATAAAAACAGGTTGCAATCACGTACATATCATGCGAGTAGTAATTGATATATGCGATGAGCACAAGGATAACTACCTAATGATTGATGACAATATAAGAAGATGCCACATGTTCACTTGTTAAAACTATAACAACGGACGGACAGTTGATTGGTCATCCAAATAGATCGTGGCAATTTTATAAATTAGAACACTTTAGACATTACTGAGATAGTAGCTACTAAAGGTGTGCATTATGAAAGAGCAATTGCTAATTGAAGACCCAACCATGGAAAAGTCATCGATAGCCATATAACCCCCAGAGCATGATCGAGATGGTTATATGAGAAAAGTGAGTTGCAAGAAAAAAGCAGCATGGACAAAGCCAAAAGTGGTTACTAAAGGATACGTGACAGCCAAGTGGTTACTAAGTTTCATTATAAATACCACCAATCATTTGGCAAAAGAACCTCTTGACAAATTAATCAAAATATTATTATTTTATCTTTATATTTTCTAGTAGAATTTCTTTAGCTGTAGAATTCAAATTTCCATAGTCGATTAGGTGCCAACGTGTGTCTATATTATAGTGCATAATTGTTGATTAAATTTCGGTATTGTATCTTACTATCCTAGTGCATTGTCATTGATTAAATTCCAATGTTGTATCTCATTATCTGATACATTGTCGTTGATTAAATTCCGGTATTGTGTTCTACTATCCTCTATTTGTGTCATTGATTGAATTCCGGTATAGTTTTTGTCCTTCCAACTTAGCCCACTATTGTACAATATCGTTTTGCGTCAAAGAACTTAAATTTAATATTGCATGAGATAACCTCTGTCAGAAGTCAGCACATGATTCTTGTCCCCTTCAAAAACCAATAAGCAACTATTGGTGAAAGATATTTTATTAGGGAGTAATTCCGATGAAATAGTATTCCATGAAAATTTGTCAATTTGAATCGAACTATTTTTTATGCGATACACTAGTCCATCCAATCCAATTCAATCAAAATCACAACTAGAAAGCAAAACCAAAGCACATATTCAAGAACGGAAGTAAAAGAAGATAAAATTGGGGACCTCATGACATCTATCTCCTTTTTCAATTTGGACAACTGTTTTTTGTGACGGTAGGTGCACAATACTGCCGAAATTCTCTGGCTTCACTTGATAGGAAAAAAATTAAGGAAAAAAAAAAGAAAAAAAATTAATATATAAAAGCTCTAATATTAATTGTTACAAATAAAACTAGATTGACTCTATATAAGTGTTTGAATAAATCGGTATTGTAATTTTTAAGGAAGAAAACTATGTTGTCCCTCGCATGTTTTGGCAAAACTGAGCTTCTGGACGTGGGATTGCCATCTATTTTTCTTCCTCCTCCTCTTTCTCATGAAATAGATATCGGTACCAAATTTTTTGAAAATCCCACCAAAGAAAAATCATTTCACTAGCGTTTCTTTTTGCAATTTCTTTTTCAAGAATAGAATAAAAGAGTCTTGTGCATTTCGGTCCCGAGTGGATGAATCCCATTTTCCCTTCTCCGACTCAGGAGATGCCACCGAGATAGATACATCGCAAGAAAAAGCCCCATTAACATTGATAATAATTGCACCGGAAAAAGATTTATTACCGACACCTTTTTGTCCTTAAGATCTCACTTTATAGATGCAACTTGCAATTGCATATTCGTACTTCTATAGTTCTTCTAGATGTTCAAATAATAATAATAATAATAATAATAGAAAGAAATATTTTGATTTTTAATAACCGCAGGTTTAAGTTTTATTATGGTGATAAGCAAGTTAATTAATAGTGTGTTCAATCTTACCATTCCATTTTTTATCATGTTAAGATCATATATGACTCTAATTGGTTCGTGAATGAAAAATCCAAATTCAAACATAAGTTACCACTTCGTTATTCCTCAGAAGTTCAATAAAAATTTCAAGAAATCACACTAAACTCTTTAATTGAACATAAGAGTAGGAAATAAAAATTATCATTCATTTGAGTCTAGAGAACACAAGTTTTTCCATGAAAATAAGACCGATAGTATGCATAAAACTATGGGTTTTATCTCATAAACATAGTCGACATGCAAGTAATCTTGCTTAAAGATAAAAACTGTGTATGTATTATATATTACTTAAACTTTTTCGTGGGTGCTAGTGATTATGTGTAATCTTAGGTTACATTGTATCTCTAATTGATTAAGTCTACGGATAGATGTATCAACTTAAGATAATAATGTTAAATTATGACTGCATAGGAGAAACCATGGATTATATATAGCCTCATATCACTCACGACTTTGTCCATCCTTGTAATGTAAAGTATATATGAAGCACACACTTATTTCTTTATGTTAACTAGGATTATTAATCTAAGTATATATGTGTGTGTGTGTATAACCATAGTTATAATCAATCAAAGATATCGGACAAAAAGAGACTACCCATAACCTCAGACCCCGAGATAGAATCGATGCACAAATTAAAGGCTGGAAAACTTTTCCGCCCTTCAAAGTTAGTGCAATGATAATATAAAAAAAAAAAAAATTGAAATGACAGTGATGAAAGACAATGTTAAGCGAGCATCATGACGAAAAAAAAAGGGTAAGCCGTATAAAGGACACGCCCCTAGCTTTTCCATAAGAAGAGAATCGTCATCGTGCAAGAACTTACTTTATCTCTATTCGCAGCATGAAAATCGTTGTCAAAAATGATCATGCGATATATGGCAAAATCTAGGAGATTCTCATTCTCCTTCATCTATCGACCCCTTTTTTCCCCTAGCCAAGCCGAGCCAATCCAAATCCTTTAACCCCCCTCGAACCCAGTATAAATAAGCTCCCAATCATCAACGAGAACTCATCAAAACTCATCCATCATCTCTCACAAGCTCAAGCATTTGCTCTCTCTCCCCCCCCCTTTCGTTTTCCTTTACATTTGCAGCCTCGCATTTCGAATTCTCCTTCACATTTCGCCTTCTGTTGTCGAGATAGTGAGGACTATCAATCTCGAGTCGTTCGGTGCATTTGAGCATCACTTAGCTTGTGCCTTTTGCCAATGGATATAATCAACAGAATGGTGCTGGAGAGGCCGGTGGTGATCTTCAGCCGGAGCTCCTGCTGCATGTGCCACACCGTCAAGTCGCTCTTCCGCGAGTTCGGGGTCAACCCGGTGGTTCACGAGCTGGACGAGATCCCCAGGGGGCAGGAGATAGAGCAGGCCCTCTCCAGGCTGGGTCGCAGCCCTACCGTGCCCGCTGTGTTCATCAGCGGCGAGCTGGTGGGGGGGACCAACGAGGTCATGAGTCTCCACCTCAACCGGTCCTTAACCACCTGCCACACGCAGGCTAACAATAGGCGCGATTTCGAGCCACAAGAGTTTTGAGGATCACTAGTTGTTCTACTAGCTGGTTTCGCGACCCTTTTTATCTTCGCTATGTGCTAACTTCCATATGATCTTATCCTAATTAAATCACCTGTGAGCTCATGTTTTGCTGTAACGAGTTCTCTTTAGCCAATAAAATCGAGTTCAAAGTTACTTTATGGATGACTATATAAGTCTCCCTAGCGAGATGATGTAATGTGTATTCGTGGCCAAAAAGAAAGAATCCATAAAGAGATATGTTTGCATTTGGCGTGTCTAATTAAGAAAGTCCACATCGATGGAAGACGAGAGCTGTCCCAATTCATAAATAGGCGTGAAAAGAATCGGTGCTGTCGGGTCGAGTCGCGTTGCTCCTCGCCCCTCTGTCTGTAACCCAACCGAACTCTAGCTAGCTCGATAACATTGGTGGGTTTTCCAATGGCACCAAACGCTGACTCGTGCTTGGATACGGAGAGGCGGACGTTGCTGCGGCGGCAGCAGCGGTGGCGATGGCTTTTGTGGTAGGGGCAGTGCGGCTGGAACAGCAGCTTCGACGTCGACTGTGGTGACCGGTAAAGTCACAGGGGCGACCATGGATATGAGAGAGAAGGGGAGGATGTATTGGGTTACGATTCTGGTTTAGGGTTTATTTGGTTTGTCTAGGAGCATCTGCTCGGCTGCAGCATCACCTCACCGAGCGACCGTCCTTAATATTTTGCGGCACATAAATTGGATTATGCCTAATGATTGAATCGTGGAACCAAAATACAACTAAAGAAAAGGTATTGTCATTCCGTGCCATTTTGACCTTGCCAATTTTCGAATGACATTGTCGTCGAGTGCTCTAGCAAAACCAGCGCCGATGGTCCCGGCCAGAAAACCATTTCACTCGTGCCATCCTCGTTCGCAAGCAGTACATCAGTCGGCTCGAGCAAGCCATATTCCGATGCCGAGTGAATGCGAGGATAAGTTCCTCCGCTGAGTATTCTGTTCGTAAGCAAGCAATAGATTCGGATCGTTTGTCAACAAACGTTTTGTCTATCGACCGTACTGATGAACAACAAAACTGCAGGAGCAGTGTACAAGATTAGGACAGCTCAAGATAAAAAAGAAAAGGTCTTGAATAAAGTTAAAACCCCAAAGAAGCTTTGCCTAAGCCGTTCATCCTGAATTCGAAGTGGCAACACTTTAAAAACACAAGCAAAACGAGGACGAACCTTTGTTTAAAACGAGAAAAATCCATGTGTTTAAAGAAAATGACCCCTACACAACTTGGACTCGTGCACGATCTGAGCGATCGAGGGACCGACTCGTCTTGATCAAAGACTGATCACGGCACTTATCCATCGTTATGCCATTATACTCACCGGGTCTATTCAATGAGAAATGTCTCGATCGTCCAAATATTATACATACTTTCATCAGAGAAAGATATAAATAGAATTGTGACATCCCCGTCCTCATGTATTGATCTTACTTAGTGGTGTTTAACCTAACATTCCCTTCAAAACTCGTGTTTACTTAGAGCACTCACAAGGATCCAATCTAGTCCCATCAAAATGGGTCCGAGGCTCACCATGTGAGTTAGTTACATTCAATTAATGGATCATAAATAAGTTTGGAATGGCAACACCTAAAATAAAAATGGGTGTGGAATAAGTTCATAATTTATCAGACCCAACCCATTTTTATAACCTTTTTCATTCTTGAATGCTCACTCATTTAGTGCTTTGTTTGCATACAAGTTTTCCTAAATTGTGCTAAATATATAAGTGTTTTAGTAATATGAATAATTGGTATTTAGATTTGTATTTATTGACACCCAACATTGATCGTGTCATCATGTGCTAGTGACAAGGGAAAATGTAATAGGTTGCAATCACGTACATATCATGCGAGTAGTAATTGATATATGCGATGAGCACAAGGATAACTACCTAATGATTGATGACAATATAAGAAGATGCCACATGTTCACTTGTTAAAACTATAACAACGGACGGACAGTTGATTGGTCATCCAAATAGATTCTGGTGGCAATTTTATAAATTAGAACACTTTAGACATTACTGAGATAGTAGCTACTAAAGGTGTGCATTATGAAAGAGCAATTGCTAATTGAAGACCCAACCATGGAAAAGTCATCGATAGCCATATAACCCCCAGAGCATGATCGAGATGGTTATATGAGAAAAGTGAGTTGCAAGAAAAAAGCAGCATGGACAAAGCCAAAAGTGGTTACTAAAGGATACGTGACAGCCAAGTGGTTACTAAGTTTCATTATAAATACCACCAATCATTTGGCAAAAGAACCTCTTGACAAATTAATCAAAATATTATTATTTTATCTTTATATTTTCTAGTAGAATTTCTTTAGCTGTAGAATTCAAATTTCCATAGTCGATTAGGTGCCAACGTGTGTCTATATTATAGTGCATAATTGTTGATTAAATTTCGGTATTGTATCTTACTATCCTAGTGCATTGTCATTGATTAAATTCCAATGTTGTATCTCATTATCTGATACATTGTCGTTGATTAAATTCCGGTATTGTGTTCTACTATCCTCTATTTGTGTCATTGATTGAATTCCAGTATAGTTTTTGTCCTTCCAACTTAGCCCACTATTGTACAATATCGTTTGCGTCAAAGAACTTAAATTTAATATTGCATGAGATAACCTCTGTCAGAAGTCAGCACATGATTCTTGTCCCCTTCAAAAACCAATAAGCAACTATTGGTGAAAGATATTTTATTACAGGAGTAATTCCGATGAAATAGTATTCCATGAAAATTTGTCAATTTGAATCGAACTATTTTTTATGTGATACACTAGTCCATCCAATCCAATTCAATCAAAATCACAACTAGAAAGCAAAACCAAAGCACATATTCAAGAACGGAAGTAAAAGAAGATAAAATTGGGGACCTCATGACATCTATCTCCTTTTTCAATTTGGACAACTGTTTTTTGTGACGGTAGGTGCACAATACTGCCGAAATTCTCTGGCTTCACTTGATAGGAAAAAAAAATAAGGAAAAAAAAAAAGAAAAAAATTAATATATAAAAGCTCTAATATTAATTGTTACAAATAAAACTAGATTGACTCTATATAAGTGTTTGAATAAATCGGTATTGTAATTTTTAAGGAAGAAAACTATGTTGTCCCACGCATGTTTTGGCAAAACTGAGCTTCTGGACGTGGGATTGCCATCTATTTTTCTTCCTCCTCCTCTTTCTCATGAAATAGATATCGGTACCAAATTTTTTGAAAATCCCACCAAACAAAAATCATTTCACTAGCGTTACCTTTTGCAATTTCTTTTTCAAGAATAGAATAAAAGAGTCTTGTGCATTTCTGTCCCGAGTGGATGAATCCCATCTTCCCTTCTCCGACTCAGGAGATGCCACCGAGATAGATACATCGCAAGAAAAAGCCCCATTAACATTGATAATAATTGCACCGGAAAAAGACTTGTTACCGACACCTTTTTGTCCTTAAGATCTCACTTTATAGATGCAACTTGCAATTGCATATTCGTACTTCTATAGTTCTTCTTCTAGATGTTCAAATAATAATAATAATAATAATAATAGAAAGAAATATTTTGATTTTTAATAACCGCAGGTTTAAGTTTTATTATGGTGATAAGCAAGTTAATTAACAGTGTGTTCAATCTTACCATTCCATTTTTTATCATGTTAAGATCATATATGACTCTAATTGGTTCGTGAATGAAAAATCCAAATTCAAACATAAGTTACCACTTCGTTATTCCTCAGAAGTTCAATAAAAATTTCAAGAAATCACACTAAACTCTTTAATTGAACATAAGAGTAGGAAATAAAAATTATCATTCATTTGAGTCTAGAGAACACAAGTTTTTCCATGAAAATAAGACCGATAGTATGCATAAAACTATGGGTTTTATCTCATAAACATAGTCGACATGCAAGTAATCTTGCTTAAAGATAAAAACTGTGTATGTATTATATATTACTTAAACTTTTTCTCGTGGGTGCTAGTGATTATGTGTAATCTCAGGTTACATTGTATCTCTAATTGATTAAGTCTACGGATAGATGTATCAACTTAAGATAATAATGTTAAATTATGACTGCATAGGAGAAACCATGGATTATATATAGCCTCATATCACTCACGACTTTGTCCATCCTTGTAATGTAAAGTATATATGAAGCACACACTTATTTCTTTATGTTAACTAGGATTATTAATCTAAGTATATATGTGTGTGTGTGTATAACCATAGTTATAATCAATCAAAGATATCGGACAAAAAGAGACTACCCATAACCTCAGACCCCGAGATAGAATCGATGCACAAATTAAAGGCTGGAAAACTTTTCCGCCCTTCAAAGTTAGTGCAATGATAATATAAAAAAAAAATTTGAAATGACAGTGATGAAAGACAATGTTAAGCGAGCATCATGACGAAAAAAAAGGGTAAGCCGTATAAAGGACACGCCCCTAGCTTTTCCATAAGAAGAGAATCGTCATCGTGCAAGAACTTACTTTATCTCTATTCGCAGCATGAAAATCGTTGTCAAAAATGATCATGCGATATATGGCAAAATCTAGGAGATTCTCATTCTCCTTCATCTATCGACCCCTTTTTTCCCCTAGCCAAGCCGAGCCAATCCAAATCCTTTAACCCCCCTCGAACCCAGTATAAATAAGCTCCCAATCATCAACGAGAACTCATCAAAACTCATCCATCATCTCTCACAAGCTCAAGCATTTGCTCTCTCTCCCCCCCCCTTTCGTTTTCCTTTACATTTGCAGCCTCGCATTTCGAATTCTCCTTCACATTTCGCCTTCTGTTGTCGAGATAGTGAGGACTATCAATCTCGAGTCGTTCGGTGCATTTGAGCATCACTTAGCTTGTGCCTTTTGCCAATGGATATAATCAACAGAATGGTGCTGGAGAGGCCGGTGGTGATCTTCAGCCGGAGCTCCTGCTGCATGTGCCACACCGTCAAGTCGCTCTTCCGCGAGTTCGGGGTCAACCCGGTGGTTCACGAGCTGGACGAGATCCCCAGGGGGCAGGAGATAGAGCAGGCCCTCTCCAGGCTGGGTCGCAGCCCTACCGTGCCCGCTGTGTTCATCAGCGGCGAGCTGGTGGGGGGGACCAACGAGGTCATGAGTCTCCACCTCAACCGGTCCTTAACCACCTGCCGCACGCAGGCTAACAATAGGCGCGATTTCGAGCCACAAGAGTTTTGAGGATCACGAGTTGTTCTACTAGCTGGTTTTGCGACCCTTTTTATCTTCGCTATGTACTAACTTCCATATGATCTTATCCTAATTAAATCACCTGTGAGCTCATGTTTTGCTGTAACGAGTTCTCTTTAGCCAATAAAATCGAGTTTAAAGTTACTTTATGGATGACTATATAAGTCTCCCTAGCGAGATGATGTAATGTGTATTCGTGGCCAAAAAGAAAGAATCCATAAAGAGATATGTTTGCATTTGGCGTGTCTAATTAAGAAAGTCCACATCGATGGAAGACGAGAGCTGTCCCAATTCATAAATAGGCGTGAAAAGAATCGGTGCTGTCGGGTCGAGTCGCGTTGCTCCTCGCCCCTCTGTCTGTAACCCAACCGAACTCTAGCTAGCTCGATAACATTGGTGGGTTTTCCAATGGCACCAAACGCTGACTCGTGCTTGGATACGGAGAGGCGGACGTTGCTGCGGCGGCAGCAGCGGTGGCGATGGCTTTTGTGGTAGGGGCAGTGCGGCTGGAACAGCAGCTTCGACGTCGACTGTGGTGACCGGTAAAGTCACAGGGGCGACCATGGATATGAGAGAGAAAGGGGAGGATGTATTGGGTTACGATTCTGGTTTAGGGTTTATTTGGTTTGTCTAGGAGCATCTGCTCGGCTGCAGCATCACCTCACCGAGCGACCGTCCTTAATATTTTGCGGCACATAAATTGGATTATGCCTAATGATTGAATCGTGGAACCAAAATACAACTAAAGAAAAGGTATTGTCATTCCGTGCCATTTTGACCTTGCCAATTTTCGAATGACATTGTCGTCGAGTGCTCTAGCAAAACCAGCGCCGATGGTCCCGGCCTGAAAACCATTTCACTCGTGCCATCCTCGTTCGCAAGCAGTACATCAGTCGGCTCGAGCAAGCCATATTCCGATGCCGAGTGAATGCAAGGATAAGTCCCTCCGCTGAGTATTCTGTTCGTAAGCAAGCAATAGGCTCGGATCGTTTGTCAACAAACGTTTTGTCTATCGACCGTACTGATGAACAACAAAACTGCAGGAGCAGTGTACAAGATTAGGACAGCTCAAGATAAAAAAGAAAAGGTCTTGAATAAAGTTAAAACCCCCTAAAAGAAGCTTTGTCTAAGCCGTTCATCCTGAATTCGAAGGGGCGCCACTTTAAAAACACAAGCAAAACGAGGACGAACCTTTGTTTAAAACGAGAAAAATCCATGTGTTTAAAGAAAATGACCCCTACACAACTTGGACTCGTGCACGATCTGAGCGATCGGGGGACCGACTCGTCTTGATCAAAGACTGATCACGTCACTTATCCATCGTTATGCCATTATACTCACCGGGTCTATTCAATGAGAAATGTCTCGATCGTCCAAATATTATACATACTTTCATCAGAGAAAGATATAAATAGAATTGTGACATCCCCGTCCTCATGTATTGATCTTACTTAGTGGTGTTTAACCTAACATTCCCTTCAAAACTCGTGTTTACTTAGAGCACTCACAAGGATCCAATCTAGTCCCATCAAAATGGGTCCAAGGCTCACCATGTGAGTTAGTTATAACTAATTAATGGATCATAAATAAGTTTGGAATGGCAACACCTAAAATAAAAATGGGTGTGGAATGAGTTCATAATTTATCAGACCCAACCCATTTTTATAACTCTTTTTCACTCTTCCTTGATCTCGTGCTCACTCATTTAGTGCTTTCACCTGAGTTTCCATACAAGTTTTCCTAAATTGTGCTAAATATATAAGTGTTTTAGTAATATGAATCAAGTTGAGTATGTATCATTAGATTTGTATTTATTGACACCCAACATTGATCGTGTCATCATGTGCTAGTGACAAGGGAAAATGTAATAAAAACAGGTTGCAATCACGTACATATCATGCAAGTAGTAATTGATATATGCGATGAGCACAAGGATAACTACCTAATGATTGATGACAATATAAGAAGATGCCACATGTTCACTTGTTAAAACTATAACAACGGACGGACAGTTGATGGTCATCCAAATAGATTCTGGTGGCAATTTTATCAATTAGAACACTTTAGACATTACCTAAGACACTGAGATAGTAGCTACTAAAGGTGTGCATTATGAAAGAGCAATTGCTAATTGAAGACCCAACCATGGAAAAGTCATCGATAGCCATATAACCCCCAGAGCATGATCGAGATGGTTATATGAGAAAAGTGAGTTGCAAGAAAAAAGTAGCATGGACAAAGCCAAAAGTGGTTACTAAAGGATACACGACAGCCAAGTGGTTACTAAGTTTCATTATAAATACCACCAATCATTTGGCAAAACCTCTTGACAAATTAATCAAAATATTATTATTTTATCTTTATATTTTCTAGTATGAATTTCTTTAGCTGTAGAATTCAAATTTCCATAGTCGATTAGGTTCCAACGTGTGTCTATATTATAGTGCATAATTGTTGATTAAATTTCAGTATTGTATCTTACTATCCTAGTGCATTGTCATTGATTAAATTCCAATATTGTATCTCATTATCTTGATACATTGTCGTTGATTAAATTCCGGTATTGTGTTCTACTATCCTCTATTTGTGTCATTGATTGAATTCTGGTATAGTTTTTGTCCAATTTCGTAACTTGTGAGCTTGTTGTTAATAAATTCCAACTTAGCCCAATATTATATAGTATCGTTTGCGTCAAAGAACTTAAATTTAATATTGCATGAGATAACCTCTGTCCGAAGTCAGCACATGATTCTTGTCCCCTTCAAAAACCAATAAGCAACTATTGGTGAAAGATATTTTATTACAGGAATAATTCCGACGAAATAGTATTCCATGAAAATTTGTCAATTTGAAGTGAACTATTTTTTACGTGATACACTAGTCCATCCAATCCAATTCAATCAAAATCACAACTAGAAAGCAAAACCAAAGCACATATTCAAGAACGGAAGTAAAAGAAGATAAAATTGGGGACCTCATGACATCTATCTCCTTTTTCAATTTGGACAACTGTTTTTTTGTGACGGTAGGTGCACAAAACTGCCGAAAATTCTCTGGCTTCACTTGATAGGAAAAAAAATAAGGAAAAAAAAGACAAAAAATTAATATATAAAAGCTCTAATATTAATTGTTACAAATAAAAATAGATTGACTCTATATAAGTGTTTAAATAAATCGGTATTGTAATTTTTAAGGAAGAAAACTATGTTGTCCCACGCATGTTTTGGCAAAACTGAGCTTCTGGACGTGGGATTGCCATATATTTTTCTTCCTCCTCCTCTTTCTCATGAAAAATCATTTCACTAGCGTTTCTTTTTGCAATTTCTTTTTCAAGAATAGAATAAAAGAGTCTTGTGCATTTCGGTCCCGAGTGGTTGAATCCCATTTTCCCTTCTCCGACTCAGGAGATGCCACCGAGATAGATACATCGCAAGAAAAAGCCCCATTAACATTGATAATAATTGCACCGGAAAAAGACTTATTACCGACACCTTTTTGTCCTTAAGATCTCACTTTATAGATGCAACTTGCAATTGCATATTCGTACTTCTATAGTTCTTCTTCTAGATGTTCACATAATAATAATAATAATAATAATAATAATAATAATAATAATAATAATAATAATAATAATAATAATAATAATAATAGAAAGAAATCTTTTGATTTTTAATAACGTCGGGTTTAAGTTTTATTATGGTGATAAGCAAGTTAATTAATAGTGTGTTCAATCTTACCATTCCATCTTTTTTTATCATGTTAAGATCATATATGACTCTAATTGGTTCGTGAATGAAAAATCCAAATTCAAACATAAGTTACCACTTCATTATTCCTCAGAAGTTCAATAAAAATTTCAAGAAATCACACTAAACTCTATAATTGAACATAAGAGTAGGAAATAAAAATTATCATTCATTTGAGTCTAGAGAACACAAGTTTTTCCATGAAAATAAGACTGATAGTATGCATAAAACTACGGGTTTTATCTCATAAACATTGTCGACTAGCAAGTAATCTTGCTTAAAGATAAAAACTGTGTATGTATTATGTATTACTTAAAACTTTTTCTCGTGGGTGCTAGTAATTATGTGTAATCTCAGGTTACATTGTATCTCTAATTGATTAAGTCTACGGATAGATGTATCAACTTAAGAAAATAATGTTAAATTATGATTGCATAGGAGAAACCATGGATTATATGTAGCCTCATATCACTCGTGACTTTGTCCTTCCTTGTAATGTAAAATATATATGAAGCACACACTTATTTCTCTATGTTAACTAGGATTATTAATCTAAGTATATGTGTGTGTGTGTGTGTATCACCATAGTTATAATCAATCAAAGATATCGGACAAAAAGAGACTACCCATAACCTCAGACCCCGAGATAGAATCGATGCACAAATTAAAGGCTAGAAAACTTTTCCGCCCTTCAAAGTTAGTGCAATGATAATATTAAAAAAAAAATTGAAATGACAGTAATGAAAGACAATGTGAAGCGAGCAACATGACGAAAAAAAGGGTAAGCCGTATAAAGGACACGCCCCTGGCTTTTCCGTAAGAAGAGAATCGTCATCGTGCAGAACTTACTTTATCTCTATTCGCAGCATGAAAATCGTTGTCAAAAATGACCATGCGATATATGGCAAAATCTAGGACATTCTTATTCTCCTTCATCTATCGACCCCTTTTTTCCCCTAGCCAAGCCGAGCCAATCCAAATCCTTTAACCCCCTCGAACCCAGTATAGTATAACCATCAACGAGAACTCACCAAAACTCATCCATCATCTCTCACAAGCTCAAGCATTCTCTCTCTCTCTCCCCCCCCCCTTCGTTTTCCTTTACATTTGCAACCTCGCATTTCGAATTCTCCTTCACATTTCGCCTTCTGTTGTCGAGATAGTGAGGACTATCAATCTCGAGTCGTTCGGTGCATTTGAGCATCACTTAGCTTGTGCCTTTTGCCGATGGATAGAATCAACAGAATGGTGCTGGAGAGGCCGGTGGTGATCTTCAGCCGGAGCTCCTGCTGCATGTGCCACACCGTCAAGACGCTCTTCCGCGAGTTCGGGGTCAACCCGGTGGTTCACGAGCTGGACGAGATCCCCAGGGGGCGGGAGATAGAGCAGGGCCTCTCCAGGCTGGGCCGCAGCCCTACCGTGCCCGCTGTGTTCATTGGCGGCGAGCTGGTGGGGGGGACCAACGAGGTCATGAGTCTCCACCTCAACCGGTCCTTGATCCCGAGGCTGATACAGGCCGGAGCCATGTGGGTCTGATCAACTTAACCACCTGCCGCCCACAGGCTATCAATAAGTGCGATTTCGAGCCACACGAGTTTTGAGGACCACTAGTTGTTCTACTAGCTGGTTTCGCGACCCTTTTTATCTTCACTATGTACTAACTTCTATATGATCTTATCTTAATTAAATCACCTGTGAGCTCATGTTTTGCTGTAACGAGTTCTCTTTAGCCAATAAAATCGAGTTTAAAGTTACTTTGTGGATGACTATATAAGTCTCCCAGCGAGATGATGTAATGTGCATTCGTGGCCAAAGAGAAAGTATCTATAAAGAGATATGTTTGCATTTGGCGTGTCCAATTAAGAAAGTCCACATCGATGGAAGACGAGAGCTGTCCCAATTCATAAATAGGCGTGAAAAGAATCGGTGCTGTCGGGTCGAGTCGCATTGCTCCTCGTCCCTCTGTCTGTATCCCAACCGAGCTCTAGCTAGCTCGATAACATTGGTGGGTTTTCCGATGGCTTTTGTGGTAGGGGCAGTGCGGCTGGAACAGCGGCTTCGATGTCGACTGTGGTGACCGGTAAAGTCACGGGCGACCATGGATATGAGAGAGAAAGGGGAGGATGTATTGGATTAGGATTCTGGTTTAGGGTTTATTTAATTTGTCTGGGAGCATCTGCTCGGCTGCAGCATCACCTCATCGACCGACCTCCTTGATATTTTGCGGTACATAAATTGGATTATGCCTAATGATTGAATCGTAGAACCAAAGTACAACGACAAAAAAGGTATCGTCATTCCGGGCCATTTTGACCTTGCCAATTTTCGAATGACATTGTCGTCGAGTGCTCTAGCAAAACCATTAGCGCCGATGGTCCCGGCCTGAAAACCTTTTCACTCGTTCCATCCGCGTTTGCCATCAGTACATCAGTCGGCTCGAGCAAACCATATTCCGATGCCGAGGGAATGCAAGGATAAGTTCCTTCACTGACTATTCTGTTCGTAAGCAAGCAATAGATTCGGATCGTTTGTCAACAAACGTTTTGTCTACTCGACCGTACTGATGAACAACAAAACTGCGTTTGTTGTGTTAGGACAGCTTTTTTTTTGTTTTTAAAAACTTTTTTTTTTTTTCTTGAATAAAGTTAAAACCCCCTAAAAGAAGCTTTGTTTAAGCCGTTCATCCTGTTTTTTTCTTTTGTTCGAACAAAAAAAAATGTAAACAAGAACACAAATTTTGTGTTTCTTGTTTTTAAACACAAATGAGAAACACTTTTATTTTTTTTCTTATTTTCTTGTTCTTTTTTCTTTTGGCCGGTCGCCGGCCTCGGCCATGGCCGGCGACCGGCCGATGAGGGCCGGCGGCCTCGCCCAGCCACGGCGAGGCTCGCCGGCCCCCGGCGAGGCCGAGGCTCGCCATAGCTGGGCGAGGGTCGGCCTCGCCATAGCTGGGCGAGGCCGACCTCGCGCCGGCCTGGGCGAGCTCGATCTCGCCCAGATTCGGCGAGGCCGAGCTCGCCCAACGGCCGGCGAGCCTCGGCCTCGCCCGCCGCGGGCGAGCTCGGCCTCACCGGATCAAGGCGAGGCCGACCTCGCGCCGGCACGGGTGAGCTCGATCTCGCCCCGGATCCGGCGAGGCCGAGCTCGCCCGGCGGCCGGCGAGCCTCGGCCTCGCGCGGGTGGTGGCCGGCGAGGCCGCGCCTCGCCGGCCGGCGGCGGCGGCTCGGCCTCGCCGGCGGTCGCCGGCCAAGGCCTTGGCTTAACGACCGGCCAAAAGAAAAGAAAAAAAAAAAATGAAAAAGAAAAAAAGAAAAAAGGAAAAAAAGAAAAAAATAGAAAAAATAAAAAGAAATAAAAAAATTATCCAAATTTACCAAACATGTTTCGTTTATTTTTTATTAGAACAGTTTTACCAAACACGTTTTTTGTTGAAAATTGTTAGGAACAAAACACTTTTTTTTATTTTCGTTTCCTAACAATTTTTAAAAAAACACAAACAAACGCGCCCTAAAAAACGAGCAGTGTACAAGATTAGGACAGCTCAAGATAAAAAAGAAAAGGTCTTGAATAAAGTTAAAACCCCCTAAAAGAAGCTTTGTCTAAGCCGTTCATCCTGAATTCGAAGTGGCGCCACTTTAAAAACACAAGCAAAACGAGAACGAACCCTTCTTTAAAACGAGAAAAATCCATGTGTTTAAAGAAAATGACCCCTACGCAGCTTGGACTCGTGCACGATCTGAGCGATCGAGGGGGCGACTCGTCTTGATCAAAGACTGATCGCGGCACTTATCCATCGTTATGCCATTATAATCACCCGGTCTATTCAATAAGAAATGTCTCGATCGTCCAAATATTATCCATACGATCGTCCAAATATTATCCATACGTTCATCAGAGAAAGATACAAATAGAATTGCGACATTCCCGTCCCCATATATTGATCTTACTTAGTGGTGTTTAACCTAACATTCCCTTCTAGATGGTCAGAACTCGTGTTTACTCAAAGCACTCACGAGGATCCAATCTAGTCCCGTCAAAATGGGTCCGGGGCTCATTATATGAGTTAGTTATATTCATTTAATAGATCATAAATGAGTTTGGAATGGCAAGACCTAAAATAAAATGGGTGTGCAATGAGTTCATAATTTATCAACCCAACCCATCTTGTAACTCTTTCTCGCCCTCACTTGGTTTTGTGCTCACTCATTTGGTGCTCTCATCCTAGTTTGCGTACAAGTTTTCTTAATTTGTGCTAAGTATATAAGTGTTTTAGTAATATAGGTTGGGCATACCATTAGATATGTATTTATTGACACCCAAAATTAATCATTTAATCATGTGCTGTTGATAAGGGAAAATGTAATAAAAACATGTTGCAGTCACGTACACATCACACAAGTAGTAATTGATATTTGCAGCGAGCACAATGATAGCTATCCAGTGATTGATGGCAATATAAGAAGATGCCATTTGTCCAGTTGTTAAAACTACGATAATAGACAATTGGGGCGTTGATTATAATTATTATACTTAAATTGATTTCGGAAGAGAAATAGATCTTTTTATTTTTATTTTAAATGAGTTTAAATAAAAATATGTGTTTGATAACAACATAAAATTTATACTCTAAAAATAGAAATTCGTTTGACAACAATACAAAATTTCTTCCTTTCGGATAAGAAAGCAACCGTGGATTGGGTTGGCGTGACAAGCGTCAGCGCAAAGCGATTGGCGACTAACGAATGATGGCAGAGATAGCGGTGACGACCAATGGATGATGGCGGTGGTCGCCAAGCCCGGCGAACAATGGTCGGCAGCTGACGAATGGACGATCAGTTTATAGAAGGCGAATGATAAGAAAAACTTGTATTTCTCATTTTCGTTCTATAAATAGAAAAGTATAAAAAATTTATTTCCGATTTATATTCCAAACATATTTTTGGAACAAAAATTTATTTTAGAAATAGAAAAATGGAATAATTTTATCAAACGAATTTCTATTTCAAAAACAGTATGGAATAGAAAAATTGTTTTTGGAACATAAATTGTAGTTTATCATACATCCCCTTGATGGTCACCCGAATAAGTTCTAGTGGCAAAATTTTCAATAAGAACACTTTTGACATTACCTAAGACGCCGAGATAGTAGGCACTAAAGGCGTGCATTATGAAAGAGCAGTTGCTATTTGAAGACCCAACCATGGAACAATCATCGATAGCCATATAACCCCTATAGCATGATCGAGATGGTATATGAGAAATGGGTGAAGTGAGTTGCGAGAAAAAAGTAGCATGGACAAAGCCAAAAGCGGTTACTAGTAGCGCATGGTAACGCTCCTATTTATTTCAATTTCGTTCTTTTGTTTTCCCGAAACAAAAAAAAGAACATAAACCTGTTTAGTAAAACATTTGTTTTGGGGAACAATTTCTCTAATTTTTTGTTCCCAGGAACAGTTTTGAGAAGCAAAAAAAAATTGTTTTTTTATTTAGAACAATTTCTAGAAATAAGTTGATTTTCTTTTTTATTTTTCTTTTATTTCCTTTTCTTGCCGCGACCATCGTCAATTGCCTGGAGCCATCGCCGCCGCCGCTGCCATTGGTCGCCGTTGCCGTCACCGCCGGTTGCCGCCCTCCGCCTTGTCGGCCCGCGGTTGTCGCCCTTTGCACGACATTGCCGGTCGCCAGCCACCGCCGCCACCGCCGCCC
Organism: Eucalyptus paniculata subsp. matutina; assembly: GCA_017140255.1. Lineage (NCBI taxonomy): Eukaryota > Viridiplantae > Streptophyta > Magnoliopsida > Myrtales > Myrtaceae > Eucalyptus > Eucalyptus paniculata. The sequence goes on from CM029442.1 coordinate 40,576,263, forward strand.
GTCCGCCGCCCGCCCTCCATCCACTGCCACCGGTCACCGGTCACCAGCCGCCGCCACTGCCGCCGGTTGGTGGGCAACGGCGGCGATCCGTCAGCAAGAATAAAAAATGAATAAATACAAAAAAGAAATTGTTGCGTTACCAAACGCATTTCTATTCTTTTTCTATTTCAAGAGTAGAAATTTTGTGTCGTTATCAAAAGGGTTCTTTTACTTAGAAATTGTTCCCCGGAGCAAAAATAGAAAATAACTATTTATGAAAAAAAAAAAAAAAAAAACTCTTCCCGATAACGGAAGCGTTGTCATGCGCAGCTTAAAGGATACACGACGGCCAAGCAATTAGTAAGTTTCATTATAAAAACCACAAATCATTCGGCAAAAAAGCTCCTAACAAATTAATCAAAATGTTATTCTTTTATCTTTATACTTTCTAGTATGACACTATAATTTCTTTAGCTGTAGAATTCAAATTTCCATAGTCAATTAGGTTCCGATGTATTTCTATATTATAGTGCATAATTGTTGATTAAATTCCGGTATTGTATCTTACTATCCCAGTGCATTACCGTTGATTTCGATGTTATATCTCATTATCTTGATACATTATCATTGATTAAATTCCGACATTGTGTTCTACTATCCTTTATTTGTGTCGTCGATTAAATTCCGGCATGGTTCATGTCCGATTTTGTAACTTGTGAGCCTTGTTGTTAATAAATTCCAACTTAGCCCAAAATTGTATAGGATTATTTGCATCAAAGAACTTAAATTTAATATCGTATGAGATATCTTGTCCAAAATCAGCACATAATTATTGTCCCCTTTAAAAACTACTGAGCAACTTATGGTGAAGATATTTTGTTACAGAAGTAATTTCGGTGAAATAGTATTGCATGAAAATTTATTAATTTGAATCGAACTATTTTTTACATGATACACTGGTTCAATCCAATCCGATTGAATCCAAATCACAAGGTAAAAACCAAAAAAAGCCCAAACGGGTAGTAGGAAGGGGGGGACGCGCGTGCATCACACCGTCTGAGGAAGCGCGTGGCGGAAGGGAGGGGGGGCCGATCCTGATGAGACCCGGGGGACCCACTCGCCCACCCAAGTCCCAATAATAAAAAAAGGAAGGAACCCGCAAAAAGACAAAAGAGCCCCAAAAGGCAGCAGGCTGCGCCCGAGCCTGGCCCCGCCAAAACCGCCCGAATTTAATGCAAATCTTGTCAGGACCCTCCTTCTCGCCTCGCCTCTTCCGTCCTCGTCCTGCCTGGGGCACAGTGCTGTACCCGACCCATCCCCCCCATCTCTCATCCAACGGTCACATTTCGCCGTCTTTTAAGTCGAGGTGGACCCCACCGCCGCCCACGGATTGAAATAGGGGAAAAAAGATGTCGGTAATTCCAAGTCAAACTCATGTCAAAGTCTAGTAATCACAACTGAATTATCTCGCTTTTTGCCCCCCTTCCTAATTTGCCGGAATAATTACTTTGAATAAATTTCCCTTTGTCTCCCCTGCTCTAATTCTTGACTCGTTCTTAGACTTTTAATCTTAATCTTTTTTTCTAGTCAAATCCCACGTCTTAAACTAAACATTTTCAATCACTGGAATTCGTGTTAGTGGCCACCCTTTCAACATGAAATGGGGAGGTGAGGGGTTCAAATCCCCACATTCTCAGAAAGGGATGGGATGTGGACGCGTAAGTTTTGGGAGTGGATCTCGACTCCCATGCTCTGCAAGAGACAGTGCAAAAATTAGAGAGTGAGTATAGAGTAGGAATGTAGTAGGACTGATAAAAAAAAAAGCTAAACATTTTCATTCTCAGTCCTATAGATAAAATGGGAAATCAAACTCCTCCTATTCTTCATTGTGTATGAATGGTGGTCGCAAACACAATCCCTATGGTTTATTTTGAATAAAAGGATCGAGTGCACTTTTAGCCCTTTTGACTCGCATTAGCGTGCTATTATCCTCTCGTCAACGATTGATTTTTTAGTCTAGTCATTAAACTTATTTGATAAATTTAATCACTTGTTCCATAGTATATAAATGATTCAAAACGTGTTCTTAAAAAAATAGTTGTTTGTATGGATTATCAAAATGGATGAACAACAAAATTCTTTAATTATTCATAAAAATGTTTTGAAATAAATTAGATGATGAAATTTTTTTTCGTCGATTAGTTATTTCAAACAATACAAACATATATTTTTACGAATTTTGTAGGGTTTGCACACTCTATTTCCATCCTAACTGGATCACCGTTGTAGCTCAAGGTCCCGAAATTGGGGGAGCACCACGATCATACAAAAAAATAGGAGCACGAAGGCCACAATTTTTTTGATTAAATTTAAACCAATCATGATGGTCCATTAATTTTGAAGTATTTATAATATTAGGTCCATTGAGCTCGAATCTTATTAGGACATAATGAGTTTTGATTTTTCAATAGTGGGATGATTTTTTGAGATCGATTTATTCTTGTAAAATGAGGGATCTTGCGATTGGAAAAAATTATTATCCAAACTCGATATATATAAAAGATTTCCATGTCCATGTTCGTTGCTCACTTTTTAAGGGCTTATTCAGCAATGTTCCCATTCTTTTATTTTTCTCTAGATAAAAAAGAATATAAATTCGTTTGGTAACGTCAATTAACTTTTATATTCCCCGGAATAAAAAAGTGGCCAAGAAATAGATGTTGAACAAAAATAATAAATAGAAAAAAATAACCTTTTATTCCCATAAATAATTTCTACAGATATGTTATTTTTTCTTTTTATCCTCCTTGGCCTTGACGGACCCTTGGCTAGCAACCCACTGCTGGTGGCAATCGACGGTCAATCACTGACATTGGTCAACCGTCGATCGTTGCTACAAACCACTATTGATTGGCTATCATTGATCGGGCGTGGCTGATCAATCGATGATGATGGTTGCAATCAAGCGTGAACAACCAGTAATGGGAGCAATAGGGGTGGGGGTACAAATAAGAAAAGATTTTTATTTTTTTTAAATTTATGTTACAAAAAAATTATGAATCCTAGCAAACGTATTCTTGTTTTTTTTTTTTTTGAGAATATAAATTTTATATAGTTACTAAATGCATTATTTTATTAAAAATTTATTTTGGATAATAGAAATAGAAAAATAATATTTAAAAAAAATTATTTCTCAAAAATAAAAGCGTTACCAAACGGATTAAGATACACAACATAATTAGAAATTGTTCTAAAAACCTCTTAAAGAAAAAGAAAAGAAAGAAAAAGCTCGAAGCCAATCATTGCATTTTAAAATTCACAAAACCGAAGCAGAGCTTAAAAACTCGAAAAGTAATTGAGGGAGTCTTCTCATAATTACCCTTTCGCCCTTTTGCCTTTCTTCTGAAATAATGCTCGTGTAAGTACGAACTTCGGCAAATTTTAATTTATTAAAAACAATAATTTGTACGAAATTATAAAAAAATTAAATAATAAATTATTATAAAATCAATTCCTACGAAAATTTTTACTCACAGTAATCTATTATTTTAATAATAACGAGAAACCGTAGCAAAGTTTTTTTTTTTTTAATTTAATAATAAAATAAGAAACGAAAAGTAGAAAACGCCAAAACCAGTGTTGGCAACGAAGGGGACGACGATCCGTCATCTCCTGTCCGTTGCTTCTACTCTCCCAGCTCACTCACGCACCTCGACTCTCTCACCAGTCGCCACTACCATCACCACCACCGAGGCCTGCCCCATTGCCGCCGCCGCAGCCGCTCGCCGAGCTCCGTCGCCGCCGTCGGCCGTACGGCGCGCGAACGCACGAGCGGATCGCTGGATACTGCCTCGCGTCCTCCTTCGCCGCTCGCTCGTTCTCCGAGGGAGTGACCTCACCGTCGGCGACGACGACGAAGATTTCCGAAGAGGTAGCTCGCGTCTTCCACCGGTCCGAGAGAGCGTTGGTTTCCGGCCGGGGTGGGGGGGATTCGTCGTGCCGACGCTGGTCTAGGTTCGAGCTTCGAGCTTCGAGCTTCTGGAGTGGGTGGATGTGTCGGTGGTGCCGAGATTCGGTTTAGAGGTCCTCGCGGTTCGAGTTCTTGAGGAGGAGGAGGAGGAGGAAAAGATGTTCGGAATCTCGCGCCGGAGGATGAAGCTCGGGAGGTAATGCGCGTCGTACGGACGTTGCTTTCCGTTTTCTCGTGCTTTCGCGGTTGTTGTGCGTCGCTGTTTCGATTTTGCTTTGGCAGTTGGAAGTTTTTGCTTACTGTGGAAAACTCGTCGGTAGTTTTCTGTGAGAAGGTTTGAGTTAGTTGCGAACGTCGGTCGGTATGATTAACTTCATTCATTTGTGATCGCATTAGGAAGTAACTTGAAGTAGATGTAATGCTGATCCAGTTCGATGAGGTTATCTTCTTATGTGTGGTAAAAACTTTGGAAGAGAGACTATACCTTTGGGTTGCCGGAGAGCATGTATATGGAGTGTAGACTAGAAGAAACTGGAAGTAGAAATTACTTGTTGCATGAGGTCGGTTATGCTCGCACGCAATGTTGTAACCATGTTGTTACAGGGTCAAGAAGGTGCAGCTTTCGGACGCGACACAGGGTACTAGAGTCCTATGAGGCAAATAAAACGCGGAAACAATCAAAATGTGAGGATTCCAGCTTGATTTTAAATATGAATTGTGGGGAAGGCTGCAAGAAACTGAGCTTATTTACCATTTGCAGAATGGAGGCGCTGTGCCTACCAGTGATTGTTCCAACGAAAATGATTCGCAGAGTCCTTCCTCTGCCCCTGAAATTAGTAGCTCTGAGAATTGGATGGTTTTATCAATAGCTGGGGAGAAGCCAATGCCTCGTTTCAATGTAAGATCTAACGGAATTTTAACCTTGGCTTTATGGTGCACTTTGTTGACTAAGCTTATATGTGCAAACACTGGAGCCAAAATCCATTTATATGTTCCCCTTTTTTGTGGACAAGCAGCATGCGGCGACAGTAATTGAGAACAAGATGATAGTGGTAGGTGGTGAATCTGGAAATGGCCTACTAGATGATGTTCAGGTACAAAATTATTTCCTTGAAGATTGCATGATGACTATCATGTCTTCAATGGGTGACGATAATATAATTTATGCAACTTTGCCATCTACTAATTATTACAGAGAGCAATAAAGGTTCTGTTTTCCCTGTTCAGGTACTTCATTTTGACAGATTTTCATGGACTGCAGCTTCTTCGAAGCTTTACCTGTCACCAAGCAGTCTCCCTTTAAAAATTCCTGCATGTCGTGGTCACTCTCTGGTATGACCAGCTTTAATACTACCTGCTATCAATCCCTCCTCACTTGTAGCATTGACGCTTCTGTTTTGCGTTTTCTAATTTGAATCAGTTTAATATGATTAGTTTATTTATTGTAAGAATTGCCTTTATTTACTTTATCTGGAAGCTTACAAATAAGATTTGCAAAGAGAAAAACCTTTCTGGTAATAGAAGGATATTTCAGATTGAACCCTCTCCAATACAGTTTAATACTGGAACTACTGCACAATTAATGGGAGACAGTTGCATGAAATTTCTTGGCTTTTCCCAAGGGGTAATGAATTGACAATTGGAAACTAACCAAGTTCATTATAGTGATAATGGGGCTATATCCAAGAAAAAGTTCTTTAAAGGAAGAATCTCTGATAGAATGTCTGAGTTGAAATTGTCCATCATATTTTGCAATGGGCATGAAAAAGCATGCAAACTGAGAATTAAACAATGGGAAGGAAAAAGTACTAGCAAGTAAAAAAGTCGGCAGCTTCTGGCTCCTCCAGAAGTCTAAAACATAGCAGTAAGTGAGGATTACAATTTGATAATGTTTTGCAAGGATCTGCCTCAAAGATGGGGAGCTAATGAAATTTTAAATTTGTTTACCATTTCTAGGTTTCTTGGGGGAAAAAGGTGCTACTAGTTGGAGGGAAAACTGAACCAGGGACTGATAGATTGTCAGGTAAGATCTTTATTTCACTGATCATGCTTGTGTGCTTTTTCCTTTCTCCACTTGGTGCTGAGTTTACTGCACTGGTCCTTCACAGTGTGGGTGTTCGACACTGAAACAGAGTGCTGGTCTTTGATGGAAGCTAAAGGGGATGTACCGGTACACCTGTTTACTTCAATGAACACTACTTTGGTTAAATTTTGCACACCTTGATGATGATGATGTTGGTGATTTGATTGATCAACTCAGCAACAGCTGAATGCATAGTTCATTGCACTTACTTGTTTCCATTTGTTTTCGAATATATCCTGGAATTAAGCATGTCACCTGCTCGTGTTTGCCTTGATAAGAGCTCACATCTGAGTATAGATGTCATGCCATGATTAGAAATCTTAATTAGGTAGCAGAAACTTGTTTTAGTGATACTTAAAAAGTGTGTCGCTATACTTTTGTTTGGATGGCATCTTATTTGCACAAATACATATTTATTGCATAGGGTGTTTAATGCTATCATACGAGCAATACACAAGTGGTTTTTAAAACTATGTTGCCTCGATTAGTATAGTCATTCTGTATATATCGCTTAAGGAAATAGTTACTTGTGTAAATTACGTGACCTTGTAGTCTATTCCGTTCTTTTGTTTTTTGATCTGTCAAAGGGGCCTCAAATATAGTTATGGAGGTCCATGATGATGATTTTTTTTTTTTTTTTTGATAAAGTCAATTTGCATTGCAGGTTTCTCGTAGCGGTCATTCTGTGGTCAGGGCAAATTCTGTTTTAATCCTCTTTGGGGGTGAAGATGCTAAAAGGAGAAAGCTAAATGATCTACATATGTTCGATCTGAAATCATTGACATGGCTTCCTTTACATTGCACGTAGGTGAAATTCCTTTTTCTGCTTGTCTGTTCATCACATTCTTGTCATAACCCAGATTTCACACATGTGCAGGGGTTCGGGACCATCTCCGAGATCCAATCATGTTGCTACTCTTTATGAAGATAAAAATCTTTTTATTTTTGGAGGATCATCAAAATCGAGAACATTGAATGACTTGTATTCATTAGACTTTGAAACGGTGTGTTAAGTCTTTTGAGTTACCATCGTCCCAGACTCAATTCATATAAGCATTCTTGTCTTCAAATATTTTTTTTAAAGTCACAGGCTTTTGGTTGACCTTATTTTCTATAGATGATTTGGTCAAGAATCAAGATTCGAGGCTTCCATCCGTCACCAAGAGCTGGTAGCTGTGGAGTTCTGTGTGGAACAAAATGGTACATTGCGGGGGGTGGGAGCAGGAAGAAAAGTATGCATCACTGGCTAGAGATACCTTTTTCTCTATGCTAATACTCTTAAACTTCATAAACCATAATGGCTGAGTCATTTAATACGTTTGGACCAGCTAGACTATAACCATTCTGATTAGGCCCAAAAACAATTAGAGTTTACTCTTTCAACTCCACATTACTTTTCTGACCCAAAAAAACCAACAAAAGATGAAAGGCTCCACATTGCTTCTCAACGTATTAACTAGAGGATGAGAGAACCTGAGAACTAGCCTTTTGTGACTTGAAGCATCGATCTTTTCTCATATATTTTTTTGTTCATGTTATTCACATTCTATGAAATTGGTGCTTTTTCTTTTTGTTCTAAGCAACTTATGACAACGCTCAGGAAGTGTGGCACTGGGAAACTTTTGAAGATATCTCTCTATTCATCAAGCATGCATAAGTTTGGTTAAATAATGGATTGGAGAAAGAGACATAAGATTGAAGTTCTCAGTAGTTCTCAGTGGTGTTTCTGAATGTCAACTTATTATCTCTTCTTGCTTATTGACCATGTCTTTAACAAATTTCCCCAGGACATTTAGAAACAGTGATCTTTGATGTGTTAAAAATGGAGTGGTCTGTAGCTGTTGCATCACCCCCATCTTCCATTGCCACCAACAAGGTGATGTATATGTTTCCTTTTCTTGTTTCTTCAACTAAGATTTGTGCTGAAGGATATTCCTGAATTCTTTTTCTTCTTTCTCAACTCCTATCTAATTGTACCCCTTCAATGCTGGGAGATATCACTGTATATTGGCAGTGCCATGCCAACATATCATAATTCCAAGTACTCTTTTCATACTTCACAGAGCACAGAACAAATACAGCATGCTGTTTGTTTTGCGATAACATATCTAGCCTGTGGCATGAGTGACCTTTTTATTCATTGACATTGCCTGTTCCTGTTATTTACAATATTTATAACTTCCAGGGGTTCAGCCTTGTGCTTGTACGACACAAGGAAAAGATTTTCTCGTGGCTTTTGGGGGGACCAAGAAAGAGCCATCAAATCAGGTTAGGATAATTTTAAATCCTTTTGGAACCAACAATTCTTCCACTGATTTCTGCGTGTTTTTTCACTTGCTTTCTGTTAGTGGTGGGCTTATTTTGATTTCTGAACTTCTTTGTCAGGTTGAGGTACTAGATGTGGATAAGAATGAGAGTCCAATAGACCAAAGACCTGTTGCCAAGAAGGCTGCTGGAGCACTGTTTGGGAGACGTTCATCTTCTAAAGGTCTGGCTACTCAACTAAGCAACGGTTCTTCACAGCGTTCAGTTGATTCAGTTGCTCGACAAAATCTAGCATCTTCCATAGAGCAACATGGTTCAGGCAGGAAATCATTGTCGGAGTCCACACTCATTGATTTAAATCCGTCTTCTGGCAATGTTTCACTTCGGAAACAGTTTAGTAATGAAGAAGAATATAACAGGACTCAAAAGGTGGTTAAGCATCTTGAAGATGAAGGTTCATCGTTACAGGTCAGTGGCAATACCGCTGGAATGCTTAAGTTGAAAGTGTTACATTCTTGCTTATTACTCGTGCTTACATTGAACGGAAAGCCTTTATCTTTTGGTTAATTGTTGTTATTATTTCACATTGCAGTTTTTGCAACTCAAAACCTAGATTTATCAAGCCATGCTTGTGAAATCATACCATCTCCACTCTAACAAAACAGCACCCATAACACCCTTAATCACAAGAAGGATGGGTAAGGGAAGGAGAAAATGAATCACTAGTTTGTAAAAACAGAAGCTTGGGAAGTCTTCCCATTTCAGCCAACTCTTGTATTTTGATATCTTATTAATCTTTGGGAAGATGAACCAAAGTGGTCTAGTCAGCACATGAAAGGGAAAGCCTTACACAGTGTCCTCTATAATTTGCTTGGAAAGCGTACATCTACTATATATGAAGGATATGGCGCAATGTTGCTCAATAGAGGGTGCTTCTCATCCATTGTCATGTTTTCAAAGTATTTATCGCACTAAGTGAGATATGGGGGTCCATATAAGTGTTCTAAACAGGCTTCTGGGATTAATCCCCTGGCAATGTTTGTTGTGTATCATTTTCCTTTTCTTTATTTTTAATCTTTAAGTGAAAAAACTCACAGAAAGGAGTGGAACTAGGTCTAATCATGCAGACTGCAGAAGTATTGTTTGCTGATGATTTCTTGTCAATATTGAGGAAGTATGTCATCAACTTTATCTGAACAGTCGCATTGCTTTCTTTAAGTGGTTCAGTTACTTTAGAGTTTGAATTTGACTAATAATGAGAGAATGATTGTGTTTGATTTCAGGCAACAGAATGTAAAAGCATTGGGGAAGAGACGGCTTTGGCATTTGAAGATGAAAACCTGAGTCCCCGCATCAATGGAAATGACAGCCTTCCTGTTAACAATGATGATTTAGTATATGCGGAAACTAATTGTAAAGTTGGAGCACCTCCCTCTACTTCAAGCATATGCCAGTTATACAAAACAAAAATAGACTCCCTTATCAGAAAAAATGGAATACTGGAAGGACAGTTGGCGGCTGCATTAGCAAACCAAGAAGCTACTGAGAAAAGCTTCTCATCCATTCTCAAGTCCAAACAGGAGGTGGATAAGAAATTGGCTGACACTATGAAGGAGATGGAGGTGCTGAAGGAAAAGCTGGCTGATCTAGAGCTTACTCAGGAAGAAGCAAACAGTTTGAATAATATTGTCCACTCTGACAACGTTAGGCTTGAACATGATGTAGCCTTTCTCAAGGCCGTTTTGGATGACACTCAAAAGGTGCGCATAAATTGCTTGTCGATTGGGATGTGGTCATCTGTGAAGAATCGCTTCTGATGTCATCTTTGTTGTTTGTTTTAGGAGTTACACTCGACTAGAGGAGTCCTTGCAGGAGAAAGAGCTAGGACTTTCCAGCTTCAGGTATGGCTCTTATTCGTTTTGTAATTTGTATTGATGAGAGCAGTCTTTTTTCACTTCTAGGAATATCATTAAGTGGAGGAGGAATTGCTTTCAATGGCTTTGGATTTGTATTTTTTTAAATTAAGAAACAAAGTTGCCTGATAGAAAAGGTAATATAGCAGATTGAATCCATCATGTCGGGATTATATAACTGCTGATGCCGGCCCCCATAATGGCGGTTTTTCTTTAGTCAATAGTGCACTCATGTTGTGTCTTTGCTCCTCATTTTCCACTCACGATGCAGGTTGAAGTTTTCCATCTCAAGCAGAGGTTGCAATCTATAGAAAATAGGGCACCCACCCCGAGGAAACCTTTCCATGTTTAGCAGCACAGCATCCGTCAAAATAATGAACAAATTTTTCTTGGTGGCATCATAGCGAGCTGAAGAATAACCTTCAGGCCATTCTGTTCTCACTTTGACCGCTGAGTTTCTTGCCTGGTAAGGCAGTGGTGAACGATTATGAACATCTGGCGAAGGACTATGTAAAGACAAATCCTTTGATCAACCTGCCCTTTGTATATATGACTCAACAGTTGTAGTGGCCTTCTAGGTAAGTTGTAATATATCATCAATCAACTCATCTAGTGGGTAATAAGCGTGGATCCGGCTAATTCTAGCGCAGGTGTCAAACTTTGTAATATTTATGTGAAAATGTCGGATTATTTGTATGCTCGAGGCAGCTAGCAAGAATAGCTTATTAGTTGAATTTGATGATATTTACCATGAATCAGTTCTTACTCAAAGCAGGTCATGGATTTACTTCACATCAAAGAGTACTTGGACGATCTGATGCATTGGTGCCGTCAGGTGAAGACGTGCCCCTTGAGCGGGCAATTTGGTCAGCTATATTAGAGTTCGAAGGCCATTAAACATGGAAAGATCCATGAAGAGATCTCTATTTTCATAAATAAGCAGGCTAAACTAGCAGCAAGTCTTGTAAAAATTCATGAAGAGATCTCTAATTTTAACAAGGTTTTTCTTTTGGGTTCCGCATTTTTTTTTTCAATTACTTTGCAAACCTCAGATTTAGTTTGGGGTGTTACAGGAAATAAGGAAATTTCCGCTTGAAATGGTTGCTTACTGGAAAAATTAGGAACGAGACCAGCATAACCATTTGAGCAATAGGTAAAGTAACAGAAAATGTACGGGTAAACGTTTTTATTAGAATGCTAAATGGAGAATACCTAACACGCTTTATTACTATGTCCTGTCTTTCTTGCAAGTTGCTGATATTTTCACCAAATTATTGACTCAAGATAGGTATTGGTTTACAAACCAACAAGGTCTTTGGTTCTTCCTTGAACAATTTGAGATTTTAGGGACTACATTGTACATTGAATCAAATATTCAATGATCATTTGTGTTGTTTTTTCTTTAAAATTTGAAAAATTTCAATTTATAACTAGTTTGCTTCGCTATGTGTCAATGGCACACAAGCACTTCCGATGCGTAAAATATGTTCGTGAAACTATAACCGAAATTGAGACTTTAGACACGATATTTATATAAATAAGAAACCAAAAAAGAAATAAAAACATTTTAACATGAAGATTTGAAATTGGTTAAATTATGCAATTTGTATTGCGTAGTAGCACTTTGCTGTCCATTACAGCTCGTGGCCCACACGCCACCATTATTCCAATACCAACCGTGGCTGTCATGAGCATCATCCAGGTGGTAGAAAGGACTTCATTCAATGCAAGGAAAAGAGAAAAGGGAAGGTAATAATCCCCAATTGAATTTTTTGCCCAATACAGTGGATGCAAGACTTCATTCGATGCAAGGAAAAGAGAAAAAAACGGAAGGTAATAATCCCCAATTGATTTTTTTGCCAAATAAACTGGATGCAAGACTTCATTCGATGCAAGGAAAAGAGAAAAAAAGGCAAGTTAATCCCCAATTGAATTTCTTTCCCAATACAATGGATGTTGCTTCTTTCCATACTTGGTTGCATATCTCTCCATGCCTTTCAGTATAAAAAATATCACCATTCACCCCACATTTCCTATCTCACGCAGAAAATTTTGAACTCCCGATAAACAAACCAAAAAGAAAAACCAAAGGAGGATGAAGGACTTCCAAGTTGCAACAATCCTTGTGCTCGTTCTGTTCCTAGCGACGGGTAAACTTCCTCTTCCTGATACGTATGCTTTTAGATATATGTACTGCAATTATTAGGATGTTATCTTATTGTCTATATATTATGTAAAAATCTCATGTTTTTTTTTTTGTTAATTTTTTCTGGGTGGGGGGCGTGAAGGCGAGGTGATACTGGCGAAGTATACGGGGCGGGTCTGCGCGAAGGATTATGATTTACCCAACTGCCAGGATCAAGCGTGCAACACCTTTTGCGTTAACAAGATTGGAGCCATAGAGGGAGTTGGGGGGTTCTGTAGTAAGGATGGATCCAAATGCCTTTGCTTCCAACCTTGCTAATAAGTAAATGCTCCCTCTTTGTTTCAACACCTAAGTCAAAAAGGTCATTGACCTTTCTATAACCTGTCCTCAGTGATCTCTCTCTCTCTCTCTCTCTCTCTCTCTCTCTTAATGTGAAAGTCCCCATTTGCTTGACCAAGAAGGGTATGTCCCAAGATATCACTAGTCTCGATCGAAATTATGTTTAACTTTATCGTGATTGGAGCTTACAGCACGAGCATCCAATACTCACGATAATAGCGAAGTAAATTGATGGCACGTTGATTGTTGCTTGATGTGAACAAATTGGAAATTTTAAGCAATCGCAGACCTTATCCGTTAAACAGACAATAATGATTGAAGGGAACTTGACTTGATCTCAATTCTTGAATTTGAGGTATAATAAAACGATTTGAACACTCAATTCTCGGATTCGAGAAGTTGATGGCTAGAGATCTTGCGAGAAAGTTGGTTTTGAGTACGTTGAATATACACCGCCCAAGAGGTGTAGGAAATTGAAGAACAGAATTAAAGCAAAAGCATATGACATTTACATGATAGGAAATTGATATGCGATTAGGGTAATCCTTGCCTATTTATAGGCTATCATCTATGCAACTTTATATCAAACACCATACGACATTAGATAAAAATAAAATGGGAAAATTTTCTGAAAAATCTTAAACTTATTGTACATAAGCTAATTCACTCATAAACTTTTCATTTTGTCCAAAAGTCCTAAGCAACATCTTTTTCTCCCTCTTTCTCTTTTCTCTCTCCATCATCTGCTTCAACCTTTAGCCATGGGGGAGGGTTTGAGCTATTCTAACTCTTCCCTCCCTCGCTTATTGATTTGGTTCATGTTTTATTGTTTTTTCTTCACTCTCGATCTACATCTGAGAGCTCTCTTTTCCTAGTTTAATTCTAGATTTGAGAGTTTAAACTCTCAATCTAGTTCTAAATCTAGGAGCTATTCTCGCTCTATTTAGTTATGAAAGTTTAATAAATATGTTTTTAGGGATTTGATACTCCGGTGCAATGTTAGTGTATGGGTTCCTCTGCCTCTAGTCTTCATGGTGATCGCATGAGCTTTAACATTTGGATGATCAATGAAGATTTACCCTTTCAAATATTAGATCTTTGTTTGTTCAACATGTTTTAGTTGTCCTCGCACGATTATGGTGTAAAGAAAGCCAAACCTAGGTATGTATTGACAATTGGCAACGCCGTGATTACTAAAGAAAGAATCTCTAACGTGTGTTTATCATTGATGATGATATAAAATCCGATGGATACGAAATCCAATGATTGGCCATCAATTATTTTACTTGATAGATCCGTTCTCGTGAGATGAGTATGTGCTTAAATCTAATGGTGCTCCATTAATCCTCTTTATTTTTTAGATTTGGCTTTGTTTTATAGTATTTTGGGTTTTGCTATGCTTCGATTTATGTTGCCCATATTTATGTACTTTTCACGTATTATTTTAAGCAATAAATACTATTTCCTTTTCATAAATTTTTTTCCTGAAATCATGATTTTCCAATATAATAATTCTAGTTAATTTTGACTGGAAATAGCTAATATGGTATGCAAGCCTTGCCCCAAGTGCTGGCGAGGGTAGGGGGCCATCACCAAGGCCCTTTTGGAAAGATAAACAATGGAAAGAAAATAAGGAAAATAAAAGAAAAAAAAAATCCATTTGAGTGCCTTAGTGCCACATAGGACAGCCAAAGCTGACTACACCACTACGAAGAAATTGATTGGAAGAATTACATTGGAAAATTGTTAAAATATCTAAGATTAAATTGACCAAATTGAAAAGTTTATGATTGAATTAGTTGCCATATAATAGGTTTAAGAATGTTTGGACAATTTTCTCAAATAAAATGTTAAAAGTTTGAAAGAAGACAATTGCCATTAACTTTTCACTAAGAGGTAGGACTTTTGAGAATATTCAAATGATGGTGGAAATACTTAAGCTTTATTTTTTTGAGGGCAAGAGAAAAAATAAAACATTAAAAAATGAGTTCTTTCTTTTTAGGGTAAATACCAAGAAAAATTCAAAATTGCTACTGTGACAAATTTACCCTAAACTAATTTTTGGATAATGAAAAATCTCAAACCAGTATAATTGTGATAAATTTATTTCAAACAAATATTTTGATCACGAAATTTTTTAAATTGATACACTTGTAATAATATACCCTCCGTTAGTTTTTGTAAAATGAGATGAAGAATATTGGAAGGACAGTCGGCAACCAAGAATTTACAGAGAAAAGTTTCTCCTCAATTCTCAAGTCCAAAAAGGAAACGGAGAAGAAATTGGCCGGTACTATGAAGGAGACGGAGGTGCGGAAGGAAAAGCTGGCTGCTCTAATGTCTACTCATGAAGAAGCAAACAGTTTATCCAATATTGTCCACTCCGACAATGTTAGGCTCGAACATGACATAACCTTTCTCAAGGCTGTTTCGGGCGATGGTGGTGCACATAAATTTCAAGTTCATTGGGATGCATTCATGGGTGAAAAATCATTTATGATGTCATCTTAATTTTTTATCTTAGCAGTTGCACTCAACTTGAGGAATCCTTGCTGGGGAGAGGGCTAGGACTTTCCATCTTCAAGTATCGGTCTGTTTCATTTCGCAATTCGTATTAATAAGACCAGTCCTTTTTCATTTCTAGAAACTTCAATACGTGGAGAAGGACTGCTTTCAAAGGCTTCGGATTTGTATGTCTTTAATAAAGAAAAGAAAATTGCCTGGTAGAAAAGGCGATATAGCAGCAGTTGAATCCATGGCGCAAAATAATTCCTCTTCATTATTATGTGGCTTAGCTTCAATTCATGTTGGGATACAATAACTGCTGATACCAGCTCCCATAATGACGGTTCTTCTTTAGTCGACGGCGCACTCATCCCGCGTCTCTGTTCTTATCACTTTCCGCTCGCAACGCAGGTTGAAGACTTTCGATCTCAAGCGGAGGTTGCAATCTATGGAAAATAGAGCGGCCACCCTGAGGAAACCTTTTCATGTTTAGCTGCGGAGGATCCTTCAGAATAATGTACAAAATTTTCTCAGCGGTTTCGGACCGAGCTGACCCTTACTAATCTATGCTCACTTTTGTTGTATTTGGTGATAAATGCCGTGAAATCAGTCTTTGGTGCTTAAAGCAGATCGTGGATTTACTTCTTATTGAAGAGTAATTGATGACTGAATGTACTGATGTACGTTGAGCGGGCGATTTGGCTAGATAATTTGGCAAATATCGGAGGCCACTAAGCGTGGCAAAATCCGTGAAGAGATCTTTTTTTTTTTTCCTGGGCCAATCATGAATAAGAGACTAAACTAGCAAGCCTTGTAATACACCAAATCTCTGAAAAGCTCATCCAATCCGTCTCAGACAAAGCCCCTAAAGAAGTACTAGGATGTTTTTTAGGGTCAAAGTATGTATTCAAAAAGTTCTGTTAAATTTTTTTTTTTTTTGAAATTGTTTGTTATCAAGAATCAGAAAAAAGACCAACAAAACCGTTTGAACCAACATAAATGTACAAGGAAAATGATATAAATGATCCATGAATTTTCAATTTATTTAATATAGTTTGTGAATTTTTAATACATGTTAATCTAGTCCATGGATTATATGAAAATATTTAATATTGTCTCTAAACTTGATTTAATAGAAGAATAACATTTAATATTTTTGAATAATTTGGGGACTGACTCGAATATATACCAAAAAGTCTGGGAACTACATTCAATAAATTGAATGTTTATGGATAACCTTGCACATTGGGCTAAAGTTTATGGATCATATTGGCATTGAACCAAAGTTCAGGGACTATTTATATCATTATCCCTAAATAATTTAATGTTATACCCCAAATAGGAAGATGCACATATTGCAAATTGGGAAAGGCAATTGAATTTCATGCCCAATACACAAAAGAAAACCTATCAACTTTTGCATCTTTCTGTACTTAGTTGCATATCTATCTATTCCTTTAGTATATAAAATAACAACATTCACCCAATTTCTATCTCACACACAAAATTTTTTGAACTCCCAATAAACCCAAAAACAAAAGAAGAATGAAGAACTCTCAAGTTGCAGCAATCCATGTGCTCATTCTGTTTCTAGCGACGATCAAATTACGAATTGGGCCAAAGTATGTATCCATAAAGTTCTGATTTTTTTTCCCCTTGAAATGGTTTATTACCAAGAATAAGAAAAAAATACCAACATAACCATTTGAACCAATGTAAATGAATGGGAAAATGACACAAGTGATTCATGAATTTTTAATTTGTTCAATGTGTTTAATGGATTTTTTATACATATTTAATTTAGTCCATGTACTATATGGAAATGTTCAATATAATCTATGAACTTGAAATAATAGGAGGATTTTATTGGACATTTTCATATAATTTGGGGACTAACTTAAATATGTACTAGTCTTTTACCAAAAAAAAAAAAAAACTTAAATATGTACTAATCGACCAAAAAAAAAAAACTTAAGTATGTACTAAAAAAATATAAACTACATTAAACAAATTGAAAGTTTATGGACGACATTGCACACTGGGCTAAAATTTAGGACCATATCGAACAAATTAAAAGTTTAAGGACCACATTACACATTGGGTCAAAGTTCAGGAACTCTTTATATCATTATCCCTAAATAATAATGTTATACCCCAAACAAGAAGATGCGCATATCACAAATTGGGGAAGGCAATTGAATTTGCTGCCCAATACACAAAAGAATGGTATTGAAGATTGCATTTTTCCATTCTTGGTTGTATGTCTCTCTATTCCTTCAGTAAATAAATAACACCATTCACCCCTAGCTCCTATCTCACACGCAAGAAATTTTGTCTCCCAATAAGAAAAATAGAAGAGGGATGGAGAACTTCCAAGTTGCAGCAATCCTTGTGCTCGTTCTGTTCCTAGCGACGAGTAAGCTTCCTCTTCTAGATACGTATGCTTTTTAATTTTTGTTTTAAATCTTTATGTAGGTGTATTATATATAAATCTAAATTTTATGTGTATTCATTGAAGGCGAGGTGATGGTGGCGATTGCGGGGAGTTTGTGTTGGAAGAGTCTTGATTTTCCCAACTGCCAGCTTCAAGCGTGCACTGCCTTATGCGTTAATAAGACCAGAGCTACAGAGAAGGTTGGGGGGGTTTGTGCTAGTGGATCCACATGCTTTTGCTTTTTCCCTTGCTAAGTAAATTGCTCCCTCCCTCCCTCCTTTCTTTCTTTCAACAGCATTAGCTTTTCTGTAACCCGCCTTCAATAAAGTGATCATCTTGGGACTCTCTCTCTCTCTCTCTCTCTCGCTCTCTCTCTCTCTCTCCAAAATATCACCAATCTCGATCTGAAGAGAGGGCATCAGAGCTTGTCCATGCCACCTCTGAGCAAGACTTTTCTTGGACCTCCTAAGTTGTTGTAAGAAGAGGAGGAATCTGTTTGAGTGGATAAGCTGAGCCGTGTGAGGAGAATCCCATCAGCGTTATCCTTACTCTCAAGGAAGTCGAATCAACTGGAAGCCATGTGTCACGGTTCGTGAATCCTACCGTACTCGTGACACTTGTGAGTGGCGCTTGGGGTTATCTGGTGAAGAGTATGAGGCAGAATGGTAGAACACAACTGGTCCGTGGGAGTGGCGTCAGGACGGTTGGTGCTAGGAGTTTTATGATAGAAGGATTACATTACTTAGGAGCTCTGAAGACGGGATAGGCCTCCCGTGCACAAACTGGTTGGGAGCTGATGCCGCTCTCCTGACGAGGCCATGGTAGGCCGAAACCAGTTGTTGTGCCTAAAGAGAACTGCTGCCTTACTCGATGGCCTAGACGCCCGAGCGAAGCTGGGTGTGGTAGGATCTCGCACGAAGAATCATTTACCGTATCGTTCGTGGAACAGCTAAAGAAAGGGCTGGCCTGGCGAATTCTGCTCGCTAGGTGCCCGAGGGTCGTTTCCGAGGCCAAGGAAACTCTTGGCCCATGACACATGCATGTTGGAATTTTTTTTATCAAAACAAAATGAGTGTTTTTCTTTTTCCTTGTCCCACATAGAAAAAGTGGGAAGAAGTGAGCCAATTTAAAAATGTGGGATTTCTTTTTTGTAGTTAAAAGAATGAATGGGTGGGGCTAAACCCCACCATACCCGCGTGCGAGTGCGCGAATAATTGCGTACTTAGCATGCCGCGCGCCCGTAGATTAATTAGCACTAATCCCTTTGTTATTTATTTATTTAATTTTGTTATTATTTTATTTTAGTCAATTCAAAGGTTGCCTTTTATTTTGAGAATTTTCAGAAATGAAATATAAAAATGAAAAATCGAAATTTTATTAAAAAAATTAATTATTATTCCGAATTTTGTTTATGTATTTTCAAGACAACTTTTGGAAAAATTACTTATTCGGTTTTGCAACTTTTTCTAAAAAGTTGCAATTTCGGTTTTCGACTTTTTCCGAAAAGTCGCATTTGTTTATCCGAAAATTTTTCTAAAGGATGTGTTTATTCATTCTTTGGCAATTTTCACGAAAAGTTGCAAGACTGTTTCATATATATACTTGTCAATTTTCGGAACGAAAAGTGTAGTCATTTTCGAGTCTTCTTTTTGAAAAACTGCAGCCAATTTTTCGATTGTTTCCTAGAGAGATTCTAGAGAAATACTAGAATTGCTATCTAGCATTCTCATCGAGACTTTGTTGTATCCTAGAGGATTTTTGCCTGTGACCATTGGCAACGTTGTGGGAGCAAATAAATTCTTAAAGATAGTGATATTACGTATCAAAGTCTGAGTTGTTTTACTCGATCCGATTTTATTGTTCAACCCATTTCGAAGCCATATTTTTTCCAACAATGCCAACCCTTCTAAATAGGATGCTTCTTACTCACTTTAGTGTTGTTTCATTTGTTCTTCCCCTATGTGGGAAATATCCGTTATCTCTTTTCATTCTTTGATTTGCGATGTAAGTAACACCTTGAATCTTAAGCAATTGGTCCATGATGGCGTCCGTTGTAATATGGCCTTATAATTTGAATTTCAATAAACCATATGCTAGTTTTATGTCTGCAAGAGTTTTATCCCGAGATAGCACGTCATTTTATCGCGATTGAAGCTTTATCCCTCCCTGAGATGAGCCATATGGGCATAAGACGTAGATTGACAATGGAGCGGCCAATACTCATGATATTAATGAAGTAAATTGATAAATTGATTGTGCTGACATTACAAGAGTTGGAAAATGGCTAAAATGCCATGTTAATGGTGGCTTGACCTGAACAAATAAGAAATTTCCAGCAATCGCAATCCTTGTTGTTGACACCTAAATTTTGGGCAGCCCATTTAGTCATTAAAAATTAGGGTTTAATTTAATTACATACCATATAAATTTAGGTGCATTTTATTTTAATTGGCATTTTATTTATTGGACCGGTGGCAGATGGTTGAATGGGTGGTTTTGAATTTTAAATTAATAGGCCGGGCTAGGCCCATGAAATGATAAAATTAACCCAAGCCCGTCGTTATTTTTAATTGATTATCTTGTGAAAAATTAAGATTTGATGCGATATTATGGTTGTTTTGAAAATTAAAAAAAAATCGCATTGTAATCTTATTTGTTATCAATAGATGATGAAATCGGGGAGGATATTTTTGAGATAAGGATTTGGGTGATCGGGAGGTTATAGATTATCTTCGTGCATATTGAAAAAAACCGAGATAAAAAATTCTACGAAGATTACCTATTTTTACCTATAAAAGCAATCGTGTACGGAGAGAGAAAGGGGGTTCTCTTCGTTGAAAAAGAAAAGAGAAGAGAGAAGGCATCCGTGGGGAGCTTCTCTTGGAAAAAAATTCAGAAAAGTGGAAGGAAGTTTTGCAGTAAAAAAAAGAGAGAAAAAAGCAAAAAGTGAAAGAAGAGAGGGAGGCCGTCCGCGAAGGTCTTGGGAAAAGGAAAGAAGCACAAAAAGCAAAAAGCAAAGAAAGTGTGCGGCTGCAGAGGAGAGAGGAAAGGGAAAAGTAAAAAAAGAAGGAAAAGTTTTTCCTGTTCATCTTCTTCGGCAAAGCTTTCCTGGTGTCCAGTCCCTTCGCCGGCGTGTCACCTTGCTCCTGTCCGGTTGATCATCCGTGTGCCCCGCACTTGAGCACTGCCCATCGCCCAACTCGACGATCCGTGAAGCTCCGCCGCGCCTCCGCCTTCCCCGCGCCGACGTAGCCGCCGGTCTCCGTCTACAAGCACCAACGACTCGCGACGCCCAAGCCTGCCGTGCCCACACCGCCGAGCACCGACGCCGATCCACCCAACGCCGGCCGTGCCCGTCCGGACCCGAGCTTCCTTAGCTCCGCTCCGGTGTTTTTGCCGCCGCCGGTTCATCTTAGCCGGAGCCTCCTTTGCCGAGCCGATTCACCGGTTCCCCCTTGGAGATCCACGAGCAGTGCCTGGAAAAGAAGAAAAAACAGAGGAAAACAAAAGCAAAAAGAAAATAAAATCTGATTAGGTAGTTTTTTCTTTTTTCATTTATTTTACTTTATTGCGTTTATATTCTTTAGTTTAGTTATTTAATTGGATCTCAATGTTTACTTTATGAATCTTGTAGGCATTATCCATAAGAGTTATCCCTAAACTTATTGTAATTATTAATTTGACCCGTAAGATGTCGGGTTATTTTTTTAATTACATTAATTTTTTGGGGTTTGTTGATAGTTTTTTTAAGTACCGAATCAATATAATTATTAATTTGATCCGTAAGAATTCGGATCAGATTTTTAGTTATTTTGAACTCTTTGTTGTGATAATTAGGGTTACGATAATCGTTAATTTGGCCTTGTGAGACAACAGGTTATTTTTTCGATTATTTTGATCCTTTATTTGATTGAATATCTTGATTGTTTAGATTTAATGTTTAGTTGAAAAGCCACTAAAAAATCTAAAAAAATTTGAGTTAGGATTCAGTTTGTTAAATAATATTTCTTATTATCTTGCGTATCTAGGATAGGGATTTTATTCCGAATTTAAAAAATATAAAAAAACAAAAAGATGCATTAATTTAGGATTTTAGTTGCATGTTTAATTACGTGGTAATTTTAAAATTTTAAATTTTAAATAAAAAATAAAAGATAAAAAATATCATGCATATGTCATGTAGAATTAGGGCATTCTTGCACGTCATTGCATATTAGATAAATTGCATGGTTTAAATTAGGATTTAATGTGACTTAATCCTTAGTTTGAATTAGATAGAATTTTAATCTGACTAGATCATTTTTGCATTTTTAAAAATATAAATATCAAATGCACGTCATCTAGTTTTTATTAAGTTCATTTAATTAAAACTTCATTGTCATTAGACTAAGTCATTTAATAAATGTCGCATGACATATAACTCGCATACTAAATTATATGCTGCAAGTCATTTTAGTTTAAATAATTTTATATGTCATTGCATCACATTTCATGTCATTAAAATTAGGTAATTTAGATTGCATTTAATTGTTGCATTCCTTCATGTCATATAGTTTAGGTCATGCTGCCATGTCATATTAGATTATTAGCATGCATTGCATGATTTTCATTAAATAAAGTGAAAACAAAAACAAAAATTGAAATCGCGTGTTAATTAGAAATCATATCTAGGGTTCTTGATATGAATTCTGATTTAACAATGCTTGCTTTAGTTACTTCGAGATAAGTCTTGAATTATTTAATTGCTTTCGAGTGTTAAATTGGTGGTATGTGCACACGTATGATCACCTCACATGTTAGGAAGTTAAATTAAAATCAATTCAATTGCCAAACATTTTTTTAAAATGAAATAAAAAGGTACCGAAAGGGCACTAGGATAATCTGGTGTAACCAAGTCCCCGAACTCATGAATCTCTGGTTCGTAGAAGTAAAGTAAATCTCCCATTACTTTACTTGGGTTTCTAATCGACCCACCAAAAATAGATTAGTGGCGACTCCTGATTGAAAATCATTTGCATGTTAAGAATTCAAACCTAAGTCGCGAATTGGTATGGGCTTGGGAGAGCCCGAACTAAGCTTAAAGACTTAGTAATCCATTAACCTAGTTTTAGGTGGTGAACCCGCGAAAAATTAGGTCGCGACAGCTTGGCGACTCCGCTGGGGACTTGTGTTAAAACACTTAGTGGACTTAGGCCAATCTTTCTTTTAAAAAAAAAATGTTTTTGTTTGGCAGCGAGGATTCTAGGTATGTCCCTAACATTCCTAAGGTGTTAAATGTTTTTGCAGATAGGAGGTATAAGGGGAGTAGTCTTTGCTAACCCCTGTCTTGCAGGTTGGAGTAGGGATGAATGTTTGAATTAATACTATAGAAGTGTTGCTTGCATTTAAACTGTTGTGCATGCTTTAGCACCACACTATTTGCACACACAACCTGCGGTCGAACCTGGGCTGCGATAGGATTTCTAGGATGGTGTTGAGAATGATACTTCCTCCAAAGCGAGACTGCTATGTAGAGGTTGACATTCTCTTCCCCGAAATTTCTTTCATGGTGTCGAATGTGTTTGTCCATATCCGCGAGACTGCGTGACTATTGGACATTCCATTCGACTGAGCCGGAGTTAGGGGGATCTGACACGTTAATGCGAGACTGCAACAGTCAGACCATTCTCTTAGCTCCACTTTGTTAAGCCATTTAGACAGAAATCGAGCCTCACATCTCATGTGCATGTCTATGTGATTGTCATTAATTTCCCTTGGTGAAGTAAGTCTTCTATCTCTACACTATGCGATTTACTTACTTTGTCATGCTTTTGGTCCGCCCATGACAATTCGGGATAGTCATTTGATCTAATTCCTTTCAAAAATGAAATGAATTGCCATACAATGAATCATTTGGAAAATAAAAAATTGGAAATTTGTTTTCAATTTATGTCTTGGCTTTTCCTAGTTCATGTTTAGGAAATTTTGTCCCTATTGGGGCATCTCATATTTTTGTTTTCCTAATCCGTTTTTAGGAAATCCTCTTCATATGTGGACTTTTCTTGACTAAAATTAAATGGTTGTCATGGACTAGCTTTCTATTTACACTTCATGCTTACATGTTCCCATTTTACTTAGGTGATTATGAAGCGATCTCGCTCACCCATCCGTACACGGTCGAGAGCTAAAATGGCGGATCGAAACGAGGCGTTGGACCGTATCATTGACAATATGAACAAGAAAATTGCACACCACCAAAATCAAGTCAATGAATTGTCTGCTACTGTGACTTTTCTCATCAAGCAAAAAGGCTGCGATGACATAGGTACTCTATCTTCAATAAGAATCTGCGACTCGAAGAAGAGAGCCAAGAGAACTTTTGAATCGTCTCATTTTCCCGAGGTAGCTGAATTTGATGCCACCATGAAGAGACTCATGACATATCTAGAAGGAAGAATCTCTGATTTGAAGGGTTCGCATCACACGAGCAAGGAGGGTGAAGAACTCAAGCATACATGATTCATGGTCCTAAGTAGTTCACTTTCCTTGTTTAATTAGGGGCATGCACGGTTGCACCTCCCCTGCGTGGGAATTCTTATTGCTTTTTAGGAATTGTTTTCGCTTTCTAGGAATCATTTTCGATGTTTTCTCTTTTTAGGAGTTAGGAATCACAATTTTCATTCCAATAATGTATTTCATTTGATTCGATTCAATGAAATTACAATTTTATTTCAAATTTTGAGGACATGACGAGGTACTCCAAACCAGTCCGATGACGATATCCAACCATGAAAAAAGAAAAATATCATCCACGGAGAAATCCTGAGGGCTGGACTTTCTCATGCTTCCTCCAAAAAACTTTTTTGAAAACAAAAGCGTTTCACTGCAAAAAAAAAAAAAAAAAAAAGCATTTCACTAAAAAAAATTCCCAAAGCTTGTAGCAGATTAAACCTGTTTGTTTGTCTGACTCATTTGCTTCTTGTTTCAGAACATGATTCTATAACTTGTTATGACAATGGACATCTGAGAATGGCGTATCAAATTTCAATGATCATAAACTTGACTTGTGATCAACAGGTTTAGAGCGCACTTGTAATGAAAAAGATTTGGAGCAAGTAAAAGAGGACCATTATTCCCTGGTGGAAGAGTTGACAAATTGATGGCATGATAGGTTTTGGTAGTGACCCGACTGAGATAAAATCTCGATTCGAGCCAAAATGGATACGCAATTTGAATTCACTTTGATGTTGCATAGTATCATATTAATGCTTATTCTCTTGTGCAGGGGCAAAAGTGGATTTTCACTGATAAGGACAACCCAAGGGCATCCATTACTGAGGCAATCCCATTGTGAAATAATCCCCCACATGAATGTTTAAGACCATTTTTTTAGTGTGGTAAATTGTTTTGAATTTGACAATTTTTCATGCTTAAAGCTGTTGGACTCTTTTAAAAAAGGATTTTGCATGATGACTCTTACATGTATTCCACTAAAGAACATCAAGATGGACTAATTTAATGAATGATGTGGAATTGATTGAGCATACTAAATGAGACGAGTCGGGATGATGAAAGGCAAACCCTATCCTACACACAGCCCCATATTCATACACTTGTGAGATGAGTGTAGGAAGGTTCATATCCATAAGGTAAAGAGTTCTCTCGCAAGAGGTACGGTAACCGAAATGATGAGGGGCAATTCATATCTCTATCCCAAACACTGCAGATGATCCATTGTTTAACCCCTTTGAGCCCATACACTTGCGGATATTCTTTTCAAATCACCCCTGTCAAGAATCACCCTACATCGGGGCAACTAAGAGATCAAATGGCATCATGAGGTGAGGAGAATGAATTGAAATTTTCTTGCTCTCACTTGCATCAATCTTCAAGTCATGCTATTACATTGAATTCATGTGTTAATTTAAGTGCCTTAGGATGATGAAGAGCATTTCTTTCTCTATCCCATACACTTATATCATTTGCATAGCCCACTTGAGCCTGCAATTTCGTTTCTTTAAACCCAATTGATGATCATCCCCACACTGGGGCAAGGCAAAAGGCAAATGAGGACCTTTGAAAGTTTGAGTGTCATTCAAAGTGTAATTGCTTGACGCATGCATTGTGCGCAAGAATTGAATTCAAAATAGAATTATGGGGCATGAAAAAGCAATGTGCCTGGTAAAAGTAAGGCCGATGCCCATGAAAAGAAGTAAAAAAATGCATGAGAACTGGGGGTATGAAAAAGCAGTGCGCCTGGTAAAAGCAAGGCCAATACCCATAGATGAAAAAAAAAAAGAGAGTCAATTGCAAGAATTGAATTCCAATGGAGCAATACTCAAAGAACTCAAATGCTGAGTTTTTATAATTAATGGGGCACTTCATGACCACAATCCCCGACGGTGAAAAAGAAAACTGGTGGCAATGCCAAGATGATCATCAACTCACACCTTTTACACACATTTTGAGCCTAATGATCTTTTCATTTCTCAACCCATGAACCCAACCTACGTTACGTCCCTTAACAAAGTCTCTTCAGATTAGGGTACTTGAATTAACGTAGGAGTTCATATGTTTATAAGCATCGCTCGAAGAAGTGCGAGCAAGATTATTTCCTTTTCATTTAGCAGAGTTCTTGACTGGTAAACCCAGAGATGATTACAAGACAATTCATTCAATAACTTTGACTCAAAGAGTCCTTTTGTTAAGCCGTTGACCAAGCCCTCATTATGGTCCTTGTTAAAGACCTCTCAGATTGGTAAGATCGTACCGCTTGCGAGAATACTCGGACCCATGTCGATATGATAAAATTGAGTGATTCTCATAAAATAGCCATTCTAAATGAGAGTGAGTGAAAGTCCTTTCTAACCGGAAGTCTCTCATTTAGTATTTTTAAGAAATCCATGTCGTGAGTGAAGATTGTCTTGAATGATAATTCTCTCCAGTGGATATATGGGTGATACAAATGTCATTATGCATAAAGCCTGATTGAGTTGATAAAAACCTCACTGAATTTTGAAATGTGCATTCTAGAGTAGCTTAGATTGCTTATCTCTTTGATGAATGCATATTTGTTTTTGCTCTAAATCATGTCTGATAGGTAATTCAAGTTCCTTTCAGAATGTTTCATGATATTAGAATATGAGAAACCTCCACCATGAGGTGAAAGACTTCCATAGGATATCTAAATTCCAAAAGGCATATCCCGAAGAATTAGAGATATCACCAGGTAAGTATCTCTACCATACTTTAAAATACTTGTCATTGTGCAGGTATTCTCCCTTGAGTGCATCGACACTTGACTTGGTCAAGCTGTCCCTCTTTACTGACCTGGCGTGCTTTCGTAGCCCAGAGTCCCTCTTTACTGACCTAGCGTGCTTTCGTAGCCCAGTGTCCTTATATTGACCTGGCGTGCTTTCGTAGCCCAGAGTCCCTCTTTACTAACCTGGCGTGCTTTCGTAGCCCAGTGTCCTTATGTCGACTCGGCGTGCTTTTGTAGCCCGATGTCCCTTTATATTGACCTGGTGTGCTTTCGTAGCCCAGAGTCCCTCTTTATCGACTTGGCGTGCTTTTGTAGCCCGATGTCCCTTTACATTGACCTGGCGTGCTTTCGTAGCCCAGAGTCTCTCTTTATCGACTCGGCGTGCTTTTGTAGCCCGATGTCCCTTTATATTAACCTGGCGTGCTTTCATAGCCCAGAGTCCCTTTTAATCGACACTCGATGGAGTTGTCCCCCAAATATTTTTCTCCAGATTCAATCTGATTAAGGCGACCGAAGAATGGTTCGGGTCCTGGTCGGATGATTTCTGTCGCAAGGCTGGGCGACCGAAGAATGGTTCGGGTCCTAGCCAAGCAAAACCTCGTTTAGGCGACCGTAGAATGGTACGGGTCCTAGACAACATTTATTGCTCTAACAGGCGACCGTAGAATGGTACGAGTCCTGGAAAAGCAATTTCCTCATTCAGGCGACCGTAGAATGGTACGGGTCCTGAAAAATCAATTTTTCGTCAAGGCGACCGTAGAATGGTACGAGTCCTCGACAACACCTATTCCCTATTTTAGGCGACCGTAGAATGGTACGGGTCCTAGAAAGTGAATCCCCGTTTAGGCGACCGTAGAATGGTACGAGTCCTAGACAAAACCTATTTCCCTATTCAGGCGACCGTAGAATGGTACGGGTCCTGAAAGGTAAATCCCCGTTTAGGCGACCGTAGAATGGTACGGGTCCTAGACACAACCAAACACTGTCATACTAGGCGACCGTAGAATGGTACGGGTCCTAGGAAGCAGTCTCTTTGTAAAGCCATGTTACTATTCTGGGCGACCGTAGAATGGTACGAGTCCTGGACATGTAACACCAACTATCTTGAATCACTCTACCCTCCTTGAAGGTAAGTCATTCCAGGTAAGTCTTTTATCATCTGCATTAGCATTTCCATGCATCATATAAATTGCATTAAAAAATGGAATTCATTTTCCGACAAAAAAAATCAGTCAGTGCATTTGCATGGTCAAAATTTAGATCTCAAATTATCTTTGAAGGCAACCTCTACGAGCTCACCTTCAAAGAGGGGCAGCTGTTGACACCTAAATTTTGGGCAGCCCATTTAGTCATTAAAAATTAGGGTTTAATTTAATTACATACCATATAAATTTAGGTGCATTTTATTTTAATTGGCATTTTATTTATTGGACCGGTGGCAGATGGTTCGAATGGGTGGTTTTGAATTTTAAATTAATAGGCCGGGCTAGGCCCATGAAATGATAAAATTAACCCAAGCCCGTCGTTATTTTTAATTGATTATCTTGTGAAAAATTAAGATTTGATGCGATATTATGGTTGTTTTGAAAATTAAAAAAAAATCGCATTGTAATCTTATTTGTTATCAATAGATGATGAAATCGGGGGAGGATATTTTTGAGATAAGGATTTGGGTGATCGGGAGGTTATAGATTATCTTCGTGCATATTGAAAAAAACCGAGATAAAAAATTCTACGAAGATTACCTATTTTTACCTATAAAAGCAATCGTGTACGGAGAGAGAAAGGGGTTCTCTTCGTTGAAAAAGAAAAAGAGAAGAGAGAAGGCATCCGTGGGGAGCTTCTCTTGGAAAAAAATTCAGAAAAGTGGAGAGAAGTTTTGCAGTAAAAAGAGCAAAAAGTGAAAGAGGAGAGGGAGGCCGTCCGTGAAGGTCTTGGGAAAAGGAAAGAAGCACAAAAAGCAAAAAAGTAAGGAAAGTGTGCGGCTGCAGAGGAGAGAGGAAAGGGAAAAGTAAAAAAAGAAGGAAAAGTTTTTCCTGTTCATCTTCTTCGGCAAAGCTTTCCTGGTGTCCAGTCCCTTCACCGGCGTGTCTCCTTGCTCCTGTCCGGTTGATCATCCGTGTGCCCCGCACTTGAGCACTGCCCATAGCCCAACTCGACGATCCGTGAAGCTCCGCCGCGCCTCCGCCTTCCCCGCGCCGACGTAGCCGCCGGTCTCCGTCTACAAGCACCAACGACTCGCGACGCCCAAGCCTGCCGTGCCCACACCGCCGAGCACCGACGCCGATCCACCCAACGCCGGCCGTGCCCGTCCGGACCCGAGCTTCCTTAGCTCCGCTCCGGTGTTTTTGCCGCCGCCGGTTCATCTTAGCCGGAGCCTCCTTTGCCGAGCCGATTCACCGGTTCCCCCCTTGGAGATCCACGAGCAGTGCCTGGAAAAGAAGAAAAAACAGAGGAAAACAAAAGCAAAAAGAAAATAAAATCTGATTAGGTAGTTTTTTCTTTTTTCATTTATTTTACTTTATTGCGTTTATATTCTTTAGTTTAGTTATTTAATTGGATCTCAATGTTTACTTTATGAATCTTGTAGGCATTATCCGCAAGAGTTATCCCTAAACTTATTGTAATTATTAATTTGACCCGTAAGATGTCGGGTTATTTTTTTAATTACATTAATTTTTGGGGTTTGTTGATAGTTTTTTTTAAGTACCGAATCAATATAATTATTAATTTGATCCGTAAGAATTCGGATCAGATTTTTAGTTATTTTGAACTCTTTGTTGTGATAATTAGGGTTACGATAATCGTTAATTTGGACCTTGTGAGACAACGAGGTTATTTTTTCGATTATTTTGATCCTTTATTTGATTGAATATCTTGATTGTTTAGATTTAATGTTTAGTTGAAAAGCCACTAAAAAATCTAAAAAAATTTGAGTTAGGATTCAGTTTGTTAAATAATATTTCTTATTATCTTGCGTATCTAGGATAGGGATTTTATTCCGAATTTAAAAAATATAAAAAAACAAAAAGATGCATTAATTTAGGATTTTAGTTGCATGTTTAATTACGTGGTAATTTTAAAATTTTAAATTTTAAATAAAAAATAAAAGATAAAAAATATCATGCATATGTCATGTAGAATTAGGGCATTCTTGCACGTCATTGCATATTAGATAAATTGCATGGTTTAAATTAGGATTTAATGTGACTTAATCCTTAGTTTGAATTAGATAGAATTTTAATCTGACTAGATCATTTTTGCATTTTTAAAAATATAAATATCAAATGCACGTCATCTAGTTTTTATTAAGTTCATTTAATTAAAACTTCATTGTCATTAGACTAAGTCATTTAATAAATGTCGCATGACATATAACTCGCATACTAAATTATATGCTGCAAGTCATTTTAGTTTAAATAATTTTATATGTCATTGCATCACATTTCATGTCATTAAAATTAGGTAATTTAGATTGCATTTAATTGTTGCATTCCTTCATGTCATATAGTTTAGGTCATGCTGCCATGTCATATTAGATTATTAGCATGCATTGCATGATTTTCATTAAATAAAGTGAAAACAAAAACAAAAATTGAAATCGCGTGTTAATTAGAAATCATATCTAGGGTTGCTGATATGAATTCTGATTTAACAATGCTTGCTTTCGTTACTTCGAGATAAGTCTTGAATTATTTAATTGCTTTCCTGAGTGTTAAATTGGTGGTATGCGCACACGTATGATCACCTCACATGTTAGCAAGTTAAATTAAAATCAATTCAATTGCCAAACATTTTTTTTAAAATGAAATAAAAAGGTACCGAAAGGGCACTAGGATAATCTGGTGTAACCAAGTCCCCGAACTCATGAATCTCTGGTTCGTAGAAGTAAAGTAAATCTCCCATTACTTTACTTGGGTTTCTAATCGACCCACCAAAAATAGATTAGTGGCGACTCCTGATTGAAAATCATTTGCATGTTAAGAATTCAAACCTAAGTCGCGAATTGGTATGGGCTTGGGAGAGCCCGAACTAAGCTTAAAGACTTAGTAATCCATTAACCTAGTTTTAGGTGGTGAACCCGCGAAAATTAGGTCGCGACACTTGTGCAGCGTTAATAGGTCAACTAACGATCAAAAGGAACTTGATTTGATCTTGGCTCTTGAAGTTAAGGTTTAAAACGATTCAAACACTCAACTCCCAGTTCCAAGGATTTGATTTTCGTGCGAGGAGTTTGGTTTTGGCTAACATTGAATATACATCGCAAGAAAGGTGCAGGAAATTGAAGAACATAAAGTAAAACAAAAGCAAATTACATTTTCTTTTGGGTCCGTGAGCAAATTGCATTCACGTGATAGAAAATTGAAATGCAGTTAGAGCTATACTTATTACAGACTACACATTGCCTATTTATATGCTATTGGATATACAACTTTTTATTAGACAACTACTACGTAACATTAAATAAAAGTAAAATGAGAAGATTGTCCGAAAATCCTAAATCTATTTTACAATAATTAGTCTAGTCCTAAACTTTTCAATTTGTCTAATTCTATGCCTAAAATTTTCAATCATTGGCTAATTTGAAAAGTTTAGGACCGACTTAGCCAGTATCCGATATGTATAATAGTTTTTGGCCAATAATCTTAAATAACATGTTACAAGTTTAAAAGAAGATAACTAATGTTGACTTCTCACCAAAAAATTGGACTTTTGAGAAAATTTTAATAATGGTGGAAATGCTTATACTTTATTTTTCTGAAGATGAGATAAAAAAAATGAAAAAAAAATGTGTTCTTTTAAATTTTTAATCAAAATTCAAGTTTGAAAATCATGCTATTAATCTCCTTTGCTTTTGGCTAACTTGAGAAAACATGGGACACCACAAAGAATTCAACAATGAGCCCAGGTAGGAAACTTAGGAGTACAGTTCCAAGGTAAAGAAATTACAAGATTTCTAGATCAGATACGCACGCGCGCGCACACACACATATATAATCGAAAACAAACTCTGTATTTGGCAAGTTGGAAATGCTGCTAAGAGATGCTCCTCTATTTAGTTGTAAATTACCTAATTAGCACTAAACCTAAATTACATATGCTGATTCAGTACCAAAATTTCCAATTTTACAATGCAATAGTAAATTGTTTAACGATTTTCCAGGATAAACTTTTTGGCTAATTTTAGCCTTAAAATGGTGCATCGTGTAGGAAGAAGAGAATTTGATTCTTGATCTCAACATATCATTTTAAAGATGACTTCCCCATACAAAAATAAAGTTAACACCACCAAAAACCCCAAATGAGTGCAGTTGTATCACAATTACCCTGAGCCAATTTTGAATTTGTACACTTGTCCTGCATTTACCCTTAAAAAAATTTGTATTTACCATAATTTGGGGTAAATATTGTAAGACGTGAAAGCACAACCCAATATCTCCATAACTAAAAATAAGAACACATATATAATGATGTAAGTAGATTTACACACCTGTTTTGGACCATCGTTTTTGATGCGGAATAGCGGCGATCCAAAGTCAAGAACTTTTCCTCTATTGCCTTTTATATCACTGGCTCAATGAGACAGTCTTTCACCCTTTAGCGTTAGGTAAATGCTCCTTTTGAGGCTAATTGTGAAAATTGTGGTTAGAGAAGAGATTTGAGTATTATTTATAGAGTTTTCAATTGGGCCCTCTCATTATGAGTCGGGCTCAACTTCGTCCACACTAACCAGCCCCATATTAGACTAATTAAGAAACCTTCCATCTCACTTTATATCAACCCCATAAAATAATAAATTACAATATTAATTAATGTAACTTACATTAGGAAAAATCTTACATTCTCCTACTTGGGTTATATTAATTGAAACTGTATTGTATGTGCGCACCTTAGTGTAGCAATAATTTTTAATAGTCAATCATATCCTATAAAGTCTCGAACACCGAATTATGGCAGTAACCGCATGTATACACATAAAGCCTTCCATGGTCACGAGTGCTTTTAATTTTATTGATATGGATTTAATATGATAGTGTGGTAAATTGATAATAACTCTCATAGAGAGATCCCATTTGTTAATCATCGTTCTCTTACCTTAAGTGTTACAAAAAGTTGTGTCACTAGAGAATATTTTTATGGTTTCGGTGAACCCACATATGCTTTGTTTTTATGGTTAACATTTTTTTATGTGTATACATATGTTCAAAGCCAATAACCAGATGCCCCTAGGCTTCACTCAAAATTTATACAATACTTTGTGACTTTTATCAATATGTATTCAATATAATGACAACACATTCAAAAAATATCTTATTGAATGCAAAAGTTGATACATATCAAACCGTTACTAAGTGTAACAAACACATATGTAAACATTATTAGAGTAAAATTGAAATAGCTCTTACAAAACAATGGCATCTCATGATTCTCTTAAGCCCATATTAATGACATGCCATCATTTAGTTAGTGGATTTGTAATCATATCATTTGTGGAAATATGCTTTATTATAACGTCACCATTTTGAACCGTTTCTTTATGGTTAAAAATTTGATCGTCATATGTTTAGACTTCTGGAGACCTCTGTTTTTAATAAACAACACTACGGAGTTATTATTCTAATACAATTGTATGGGTATATCTATAAAGTTAAATACGGTCAACTCCCTAATAAGGTTCCAAAGCCTAATAGCTTGAATAACAGCTTTAAAGTATGCTACAAACTTCATTTACATGATAAAAGATGACATAGATTTCTACTTACTGCATTCCTGCTAACATAGATATGTATTCCATTATCGATTTCATATCATCCTAATAGCTAGCAAGATTTATATCCAAATATCCTACAAGTTGCAAGACTCGATCATGTTTGTAAATCAGTATATAATCTTTTACCTTTTTTTTTTTTTTTTTTTTTTTTGTCTTTTCTAATGACTAGTCTTACGATATGCACAATCACTATCAATGGATGCTTTACAATAAAATTAGGCTTCTTTTTATTTTATTTTATGGTAGGTCCTCTTGTAGCACCTTCTAGAGAATAGCCACAAAAATTAAGAGGACCCAAAACGATTAAGGTTCCGTTTGTTTCACAAAAAATTAATGATATAAAAACTATTTTCGTAAAAATGATTATTTATATCACATAAATTTATTAATAAATGTAAAATGTTTTCATCGTCGAATAATAATTTATGTGTAGATTTTGTCAATAATAAAAATATTATTTATTTATTTATTTTTCTTATGTGATATAAGCAATCACTTTTTATAAACATTTGAAAGCATACATCACTGTGAGACTTTTGTTTAGTCATGACAAGACTGAGTCAAACTCGAACATGTAATTAAACTCCCTGGAAAAGTATTTGATTTAACTTTCAGTCAAGCACATCAAATTAGATTCTCCCATTAATCGCGGCGTTTTGGTTTGGTTTCAACATCTTTTTAGTCTCCACCCTTGTTCCCTGCAAATTTCTGGGTCGAGATTGTATTGACTTTTGTCAAAATAGATCTAATTTTTTCGCGCTTTTTTTTTTTTTTTTTTTTTTTTTCGTGAAACCCCTCCGAAGAAAAATCTTATAAAGATCAATGGCTACAGAAATAATCTCTGAAGCCAAATCACAACGAAAACGCACAAAATAAGAGAGAGAGAGAGAGAGAGAGAGAGAGAGAGAGAGAGAGAGAGAGAGAGAGAGAGAGAGAGGAAAGACATGATCCAATAATAGAACTCTAATTACAAACTTTTTTCAAATAGAGTGCTTCGTTTATTTCCATACTTATATTTGCACGTCTTAATTTCAAAGTTTTTCACTTTACACCATTAGATTTCAACAATATTTAAACGAAAAAAAAACTTAGGTTCCATTTGTTTTGTGAAAAATGTGACGATTCTGAAAAATATTTTCAAAAATGTCATTTTCTAGGAAAATGACAATATTTTCTAATTAAATGGCGTAGTAGTAGTGATTGATATTAGGACATTTAAAAAAAGACATTTACCTTCTACATGGGTCGCATTATTTGAACACCCATTTATTAGTGTCCAATCTTAGTTCAATCATATAGAAATAACGTTGCTCAAATTTTCTCATGTAGCAAGAAGCGATAAAGCCGGTCCATTATGAGCATTTTTCCCTACTTGGCCGACATTGACTAAGTCTTGTGGAATTTATGTATTCGTTTGGCGAATAATTCCTCTTTCCATATCGAATCACTATTGAAGGTGCTCTTATTGTCTTTTATATACCGAATTATGAAAAAGTGTCGACACGAACTTCTTTTTTTTTTTTTTTTTCCTTTATAGATATGTAATGACAAACTCTTTCTTAAGAATTATCTCTAAAACTGACACATACTACTCTAATTTACAATAGATTTATTATTCTCCTTACAGAGAGTGTTTCTTTTGCACTCTACTCATTCTGTTTCCCATTAGGGTTTGTACTTGCCTCATTCAAAACTATTACTTGAGCTCCAAAAAAAAAAAAAAAAAAATTAGTTCTTACCGCATTAGTTTTGATGAGTTCTAATGTTGCAAATTAGCAATTATTGATGGTCCTAACATTTTCTGTAGCTCTTCCCCTATAATATTTTTTTAGAACATTTTAATTGTTTTCTCCAAATATCTCCTTAAGGATTGCCTTTGTAAGTGAGACGCAGAACTCTAATTTACTAGAGATTAATCATTCTCCTTGCAAGGAGTATTGTTCTAGCACCCTCCACTCAATTTGCATTCACCTAGGATTTGTGCCTGTCTCATTCATTACCATGAGCCCAAATATGTGCTATCAAAATGATATATCGCAAACGATAAAGTTGGCCAAACACGGAAATTATCTTGAAATGAAGTCGGTGGTTTAATCTGACAAATGTGAGCAGAGCAAGTGGTAAAACCCAAATTTTCGCGTGAACGGCCTAGAGCCTTTAATTATTTATCTACGAACAATAGTCTCTTTTATCCAAGCGTCGCTCTCGCTCTGCACGCTCTCGATTGCAACATCCCAAAAAGAAAAAGGCGAGGTAGCTACAGACAACCCAAAGAAAAGGCTATGCTAAAAAGACATGAATTGCTGATTAAGAGCGCATATAGATGTTCATTTATTCGACTCCTTAAACTTTTGTTCTTGCCTCAGCTGCATGCATAGAGGAGCTTGAGGCAATACACTCATGCAAGTACGGTAGCTCAAACTAACTTGAGCACCATTATTTTGACATAGAGTTTCCTATGGAGTATTCCCTACGATCCCGCTCATACTTCAAGGGCAGAACACGACCCTGTAGTTGGTTCCACTAGGGCAGGTGAAGGTGCTAGTCTGATCATCCTTAGGGTAACTGTAAGCATCTGGGCACCTATCCTTGAAGAACTTGGAGAAATTCGTGGGTCCGCAGCTTCCAGAGTTGCAACAGTACTGGTCAGTCTTGAACACGGTGCAGGGGTTGTTGCAACCGCCGGGCGCCTTCAGCTGGGCGGGGCACTGGCCATTGATGTCGGCTGTGCACTTGATCCCACGGGTGCACCCATTGGAGGTCGGACTGAAGTCCATGGGGACATTGAAGCCGTCGACCAGGGAGATGTCGAAGAAGTCCTTGCCACCGAACTGGTTCAGCGCATACTCGGCCAGGGTGTTTGGGGGCTGGCCAAAGGATTTGCACTCGAGGATGCCGCCACAGTCGCCAGTCTGGCACTTGCCCTTCCCGGCCCCATCAAACTGGCAGTTATTCCGGGCCCAGATACGGGCCTGTTTCGTGCCAGGGCTCACGTTCAGGCTCCAGGACTGGCCTCGGTCGAGCCGTCGGCCACCGCCTGGGACTGCCGCGGCCCAGACCGTGTAGGGGCAATTGTTCCTAATATTGAAAGTGGCAGCATTGGCGTAAGTCAGGAAGAGGGAGAGCAAGAGGACGGAGGAAATGCAAATAGCACGGGAGAGAGCCATGCTTAGGGTTTGCTCAGAATTTGGGTGTGAGATTTCTCTATGTGACGGTGCTTGCGTAGTAGATGGTGGGTAATGGAGAAATGCATGAGGGTTTATATAGGGGGGAGAGTAGCTAGAGATGGATGGAGAGAGGCCAACAGGTGTTTCCACATGATTAGTTGATTGAATAATAGATGGGGTTTGATAATGTTATCCTTCACTTGGCTCGAAGACAAGTCAAGAACGTAGATAAAGCCTCCACGATGCACAGAAGCTTATCCGTAACCGGTCAACAATTTTTACCATCGCAAGGTTCCAAGTTTTTTTCTTGCAACCAGGGGGGTTTTCTTGCCGTGTGAGTGCTTGAGAGCTTTATCTTCAGGGAGGGGCTAATGGGTTTGGCAATTATCCACCTTTAGGCCCTTCTGGTAAGAAATTTCGACCTATCTGTGCCATAAAACATGAGCTCAAAATATGAAAATGAGGAAAAGCGAGAAGGAACTGAACAGGGAGAATTAGCAGGTGAAGTTCTGCAAGACAATTATGTCAGCTACAGCCTACTTGTTTGAGTATAAGTATATACATGTTATTTGATAATTACATGCATTAATGTTGATACTTTAACACGAAAATTATAACATTGTTCCCTGATGCAATTTCCCCATGTGGATCACATGGGTATTTCAAGTTTTGAACCATTGGAAATTATATACTTATGGTGACACTAAGTGATTTTTTATCACACGTGTCACTCTATGCCAAAACTCTATAGAGAAATCTCTTTCCGGTGGGGGATTGCTGGAAAAAATGAGGTCATATGTCAATGGCACCAGTCTCACAAAGTTTGTGGAAAAACTTGGTTTAGGAGTTATCGATGACATAAAAAGTCGCACAATAATTCAAGAAAGCATATATAAATAAATTTTTTTTGTTCAGTCACGTGGTAATGGAATTTGCTACTCTTTTCATGGTCATGACTTCAAGCCTTGTTGAGAGCTTTAAAGTTATATTAAATCCTATATGTGTTGGGCTGATATTAGGGGAATGTGCCCTTAAGACCGCTCGAGGAGTTAGACGTCTAGTTGATGTGCACGAAAACTAGCTCGGACACTACTTGACCCCATTATAACAAAAAAAAAAAAAAAATCACCATATACAGTCATGTCCAATATATTCAGTCATTTTCAACTTGGTATTATTTAATTATATATTTCTCAAATTTATGATTATGTAGATATTATTTAATTTCCCCTTTTAAGATATTAAATAAAATTTAACTTTTTTCATTGAGCAGCGATCACTCTTCAATGTCACAAAAAGATTGAACTCTCTTAGATAAATTAAACGTTATAAATGGTAGATCACTTGAAAGTTTTTTTCCTCAGTTATTTATGAGTATTTCTTCCACTTGAAAGTTATTTTCACTTAGTTTTTTTTTTTTTTTTTTTAAGTCTGTGGTCTTTTGATGGCGTTATTTATTTATTTATTTATTTTTTGCTGGGGAGGGGGCGGGGGGGGGGGGGATTATCCTTGGGGTTGAATGTTCACCGTGAAGAAGAGTCGGCAAACGTTATTGTCGAAGTCTTGACTAAGAAAATGTGACGCAGAAAAAATCGAGAGTAGAAGAAAGAGGTGCAATCACGAGCTTACACTCGTTAATCTCATAGGACAAGACGGATTCCTATCCTAGACAAGAACCTTATTATAGGGAAAGAGATGTTGAATAGGAAGGTGAAGAAAAGTCGTCTGAGGAGTTCAAGATGAATACGATTTCGACTCGTGGTATCACTGTAAGCACCGATCCATGCGGGATGGGCACGTTATGTCGGTTAACTAGCACGCGAGCTCCTGCAATCACTCTCTCTCTCTCTCTCGGGTTGTTGTCCTTTGTTTTTGGATAATAGGGTAAATATGGAAAAGTACCAAAAAGTCCTAAAATTGATACCAATACTATAATCAATTCAATCATAAATATTTTTACATTATACCAATTCAGTTCATTCGATCAATTTTGATCGGTCGGCGCTAACATAAATGTCGACAAGTGGTTGGACACCAACGTAGTAATTTTTAAATAAATTTTGTTAATTTTTGAAATTTTTATTAATTTTTTCCTTTTTTTCTTTTCTCTCTTCTTCCTCCTTGGATTGTCCTTGTGGTGGCCGGTGAGCCTCCGGTGAGGGTTGCAGGCCTTGTCCGGCTTGGTCCACCTAGTCCAAGGAGAAAGAAGAGAGAAAAAAAAAAAAACAAAAGAAAAGACAAAAATTTGAAAAAAAAATTATTTAAAAATTGCCACGTTAGCATGTAGCCACAAGTCGAAATCTACGTCAGCATTAGTCAAATAAAATTGATCATATGGATTGAATTTGTTCTAATGTGAAAATGTTTAAGATTAAATTAAACCAATGAAAAAATTTAAGACTGAATTTGTACCAATGTAATTTGATACTTTTTCCAGCTGAATCCCGACGGTTAATTCTTGTACCCAAGAGTAGATAAAAAAAAAAGAGAGGTACATATTGGGTTTAAAGTTGATCAAGAAACTTTGTTGTAAAGTCACCTTTGGCTGAATATTGTCCTGACACAACCGCGGAGTCTCTTGCCTGGTGAGGCAGTGGCGAATGATTATGAACATCTGGCGAAGGACCGCAGAAGACAGATCCTTTGATTTACCTGCTGTTTTGTATGTATGACTCAATAGTTGTAGCAGCTTATTAGGTAACTTGTAATTTGTCGTCAATCAATTCATTTAACGGGTAATTAGTGTGGATCCGGCTAATTCCATTGCAGGGTACAAGCTGTAATATCTAAGTGAATATGTCGGATTAGTCGTATGCACTAGGCACTTGGCTCGAATCACTTATCAATTGAATATGAGGATAATTACCGGGAAGCAGCTGTAGTTATTTGAAGCAGATCGTAGATTTAGTTCATATCAAAGAGTACTCGGACGACTGCATGCACTGTGCCGTCGGATGAACACCGTGCACGTCGAGCGGGCCATTTGGTTGGATAATTTGGCCATGTCAGAGTTCGGGGGCCACAAACATGGAAAAATCCATGAAGGGATCTCTGTTTTTAACAGCCTCATCCGATCCTTGTCGGTCAAAGTCCCAAAAGGAGTACTTAAAAGGTTATTCTTTTGAATTCGGCATTTACTTATAAGTGTCCGTTTGTTTCACGAAAAATGACTTATGGGAAAATGTTTTCTGAATTTTCCAGCGTTTCTTTCACGGAAAATAAAATAGTCAAGGAAA
The DNA here is from genome assembly GCA_017140255.1 of Eucalyptus paniculata subsp. matutina. NCBI lineage: Eukaryota > Viridiplantae > Streptophyta > Magnoliopsida > Myrtales > Myrtaceae > Eucalyptus > Eucalyptus paniculata. The sequence goes on from CM029442.1 coordinate 40,616,313, forward strand.
ATGTTTTCCATCATTGGAAAAACAACCTTTAAAGTGAGGAAAACGTTTTCCATAACTTCTTCTATCTTGCTTCTTTTTACCAATATATTTTCGTTTTATTTTTATGCTTTTTTTCTCTTTTTTTTTGTTTTTGTTTTTTGCTTCTTCTTTTTTTTTTCGAGTTTTTAATTTTTTTTTCTTTTCTTTCTTTCATTTTCATCTTCTTCTTTGGCGGCGGGCGGCGGCGACGTCCGGCCCGGCCGCAAGCGGATCGAGCCTCGCCCGGGCCGGCAAGCCTCCACCTAGCTGGATCTGGCGAAGCCGAGATCGAGCCTCGCCAGATCGGGCGAGGCGGAGTTCTCGCCAGCCTAGGGTGGAGCTCGCGGCTCGCCAGATTCAAACTCGCCAGAGCCTGGCGAGATCAATCGAGCCTTGAGCTCGCTGGATCTGGCTACTGGGTCTTGGTTGGCCGTCGGGCAGCCGACCATCGTCAGGCAGGAAGGAGGTGGCGGCAGCGGAAGGAGGAGGAAGAAGGAGGAAGAAGGAGGCGGTGGCGAAGGAAGGAGGAGGAGGAAGGAGGTGGCGGCGGAGGATGGAGGAGGGAGAAGGAGGAGGAAGGAGGAAGGAGGAAGGAAAGAAAAGAAAAATCATTTTTTTTAAATAAATAATTAAAAATTCATTTTTTAAAAATATATAAAAAAATAAAAATAATTTTTTGGTCAATTAAAAATATTAAAATTCAATTTTTGATAATTTTTTTTCTAAACAATTAAATTAGCTAATGAACAATGGAAAATATTTTTCACTCAAAGTTTAGGTTTTTTTGAGCATTTGGAAAATAGAGTCATTTTCCTAAAAAATGATTTTCAAGAAAATGTTTTCCGGAAATATGATATTTTCCTCGAAACAAATGACCCTAAATCACTTTACAAACATCCTCTCAAATAAGGAAAATCTCCACATGAACTGGTTTATTACTTAAAAAGTTAGGAAAAGGGTCAGCATAACCATTTGAACTTTCTTGGTATGGGTCATGGAAGCCGTACGAGGTGAACCGAGGAGTGGAAAAGAATTCATTATGTTGGGAAAATAATTATCATGTATTAAAGAAATAATATTTGCGTATTCTAAAAAACACGTAACACCATTCGTTGGAATAAAAAAATAATAAATTTGAGAGAATAACAACAATAATATAATAATGATCAAGTCAATGTTTTTATAATATTTATATATAGCAATTCTCAATCACTTTCCAAATACAAAATTGTTTGATTGTAATACAATTTATAGAAAATTAAACATGAGGTGAGGTACGGCTAACTGAATTTCCCAAAGTCAATTAGCTCCTGCCAATAGTGTTAAGCAGCTTTATAAACTATGCCTCCCAAGATACAAAGATACAATACCTTGAATCCATATATATTAACACTATACAAAATATGATTATGTCAAATACTTCTAGAAATCAGCACACTTGGAAGAGTGTTTTTCCAAAGAGGAATTCTAATTTGTGAATGACTATTTGCCATGAATTATAGAAGATTCCAAAGATAATTATTTTCGTAAGTTGATGATTATCTTAGAATTGTCATAGAGAGATTCTGGAAGATTCTTCATTAACACATCCCTTAATTCAAGTAAAATCTATTGGACAAAAATGAAGTAATTTGTCCCTTAACGCATCCATCCATTAATTCATCCATAATTGCATCGCAAAACTGTTGCGTGTCAGGGGATTACCTTCCCGATTTCTTGCATTGGACGTGTTGAAATTAATGGTATTAACAACTCAACATCCAATGCAAGAAATCGGGAAGGTAATCCCCAATTGAATTTCCTGCGAGAATGGGAAGGTAATCCCCAATTGAATTCCTGCGAGAACGGGAAGGGAATCCCCAATTTCTTGCGAGAACGGGAAGGTAATCCTCAATTGAATTTCTTGCCCCATAAGCTGAATATTGGATCTTCCCATACTTGGTCGCATATCGCTTCATTTCTTCAGTATATAAATTGACAGAATTCACACCCAATTCCTATCTCACACACCAAATAGCTTTGAACTCCCAATAAAAAGAAAAAAAGAAACAAAAGAAGGATAAGAACTTTCAAGTTACAGCAATCCTTCTGCTCTTTCTGTTCTTAACAACAAGTAAGCTTTCTCTTCGCGATACGTATGCTTCTTCTTCTTCTTTTTAAAGATTTAGTACTGAAATCATAAGGATTATATTATTTACACATGCATGATTTTCAACCAAAGGAGATTCTAATTTCTTTATCATTTCTTTTTTTGGGGGTGGGGGTGTGAAGGCGAGGTGATACTGGCGAAGTATACGGGGCGGCTCTGCGGGGAGGCTTATGATTTCCCCAATTGCCAGGGTCACACGTGCAACACCTTTTGCATTAACAAGATTGGGCCATAGAGGGAGTTGAGGGGATCTGTAGTCATGATGGATCCCTATGCGTTTGCTTCCAACCTTGCTAATAAGTAAATGCTCCCTCTTCGTTTCAAAACCTAAGTCAAAAAGATAATTGACCTTTCTATAACCTGTCTTCAGTGATCTCTCTCTCTCTCTCTCTCTCTCTCTCTCTCTCTCTCTCTCTCTCTCTCTCTCAACTTTAACGTGAAAGTCCCCATTGCTTGACCAAGAAGGGTATGTCCCAAGATATCACTAGTCTCGATCTAAATTATATTTAATTTTATCATGATCGGAGCTTACAACACGAGCATCCGATACTCACGATAATAACGAAGTAAATTGATGGCATATTGATTGTTGCTTGACATGAACAAATTAGAAATTTTAAGCATTTGTAGACCTTATCCGTTAAATAGACAATCGATTTGATGGCAAGAGATCTTGTGCGAGAAGGTTGGTTTTGACTACGTTGAATATACACCGCCCAAGAGGTGCAGGAAATTGAAGAACATAATTAAAGCAAAAGCATATTACATTTACATGATAGGAAATTGATATGCGATTAGAGTAATCCTGGCCTATTTATAGGCTATCATCTATGCAACTTTATATCAAACACAACACCACACAACATTAGATAAAAATCAAATGGGAAAATTGTCTGAAAAATCTTAAACTTATTAATCATTAGCTAATCCAATCATAAATTTTTCATTTTGTCCAAAAGTCCTAAGCAACATATTTTTCTCCCTCTTTCTCTTTTCTCTCTCTGTCGTCTTTTTCAACCTTCAGCCATGGGGGAGGGTTTGAGCTAACCTCACTCTTCCCTCCCTCTCTTATTGATTTTGATTGTGTTTTATTGTTTTTTCTTCACTCTCGATCTACATCTAGCATTCCGATAGATCCTTGATTATCAAACTAATTTACTTTTCTTCAAGTGAAGCAATGGCTCAAACAGGTACGCTTTAATTCCGCTGTGTTTATTGATCTCGGTGTTTTAGAATCATATATGAATATGTTTTTCTTGATTGATTAATTGTATATGTGAATAAATTTTCTACAGTAAATTGATGGCACATTGATTGTTGCTTGACATGAACAAATTGGAAATTTTAAGCAATTGCAGACCTTATCTGTTAAATAGACAATCAATGATTGAAAGGAACTTGACTTGATCTTGATTCTTGAATTTGAAGTCTAATAAAATGATTTGAACACTCAATTCTTGGATTCAAGAAGTTGATGGCAAGAGATCTTGTGTGAGAAGGTTGGTTTTGACTACGTTGAATATACACCACCCAAGAGGTGCAAGAAATTGAAGAACATAATTAAAGCAAAAGCATATTACATTTACATGATAGGAAATTGATATGCGATTAGGGTAATCCTTGCCTATTATAGGCTATCATCTATGCAACTTTATATCAAACACAACACCACACAACATTAGATAAAAATAAAATGGGAAAATTGTCTGAAAAATCTTAAACTTATTATTCATCAGCTAATTTAATCATAAATTTTTCATTTTGTCCAAAAGTCCTAAGCAACATATTTTTCTCCCTCTTTCTCTTTTCTCTCTCTGTCGTCTTCTTCAACCTTTAGCCATGGGGGAGGGTTTGAGCTAACCTCACTCTTCCCTCCCTCTCTTATTGATTTTGTTTGTGTTTTATTGTTTTTTCTTCACTCTTGATCTACATCTGAGAGCTTTCTTTTCCCAGTCTAATTCTAGATCTAAGAGTTTAACTCTCAATCTAGTTCTAAATCTAGGAGCTATATTCTCTCTATTTAGATCTGAGAGTTTAATAAATATTTTTTTAGGGATTTGATACTCTGGTGCAATGTTGGTGTATGGGTTCCTCTGCCTCTAGTCTTAATGGTGATTGCATGAACTTTAACATTTGGGTGATCAATGAAGATTTACTCTTTCAAATATTAGATCTTTTTTTGTTCAACCTATTTTAGTTGTCCTCGTACAATGATGATGTAAAGAAAGCGAAATCTAGGTGTGTATTGACAATTGGCAACGCCATGATTACTACAGAAAGAATCTCTAACATGCGTTTATCATTGATGATGATATGAAATCCAATGATTGACCATCGATTATTTTACTTGATAGATCCGCTTTCATGAGACAAGTATGTGCTTAAATCTAATGGTGCTCCATTGATCCTCTTTATTTTTTAGATCTGGCTTTGTTTTGTAGTATTTTCGGTTTTGCTATGCTTCAATTTATGTTGCTATATATATGTACTTTTCATGTATTATTTTTGTGACATCCTTGGATCTCATATCCATTGCTTTCACTTGACTGTTTGTACTTCAAGAATTGTAAACAAAATAAATGTCATTCAAGCGGAGACATAAGAAATTAAGCTACTTGGCTCTATTTTTCATAAAACTTGATTTCTATACACGTGGGGGAGATGATACTCCACCCTGAACCCCCTCGCACCCAACCTGGCATCACAAGATCCCCTGAGAAGCTGTTCAACCCTTCTCAGACCTCTGGAGAGAACACCATTACTTCTTTTTATCCCTCTCCAGGCATCCCGACACCCGGGGTCTCACATTGGCTCATTAGCCAATCATACTTTCATAGTTCTGCCTTGTTGCAGCACCAACAATCTCAGCCAATTAAGAATCCAATACAAGAGACAACAACTAATACATATTCTCGGATCAAGCAGTTTATGGACAAAAAGGAACAGTTTTGTTCACAGACATAGAAAGTACATCAATCCTTATCAGAATATTACGAAATTTCAGTATGTTATAAAAGGGACCTAGATTAAAATTTTTCATGAAGAAACCTAAGCCTAAATCTCAGTGTATTAAGAGCAGTAATTTGCTGTCTTCTCCTCAAAATTCTGCAGCAATTCTCAGATTTAGTGTCTACAAAAGAAAATCATTTCACCAGCCAAAACTTATTCGTTTCTTCTCAAATTTTAATATGTTACTCCTAAAGATGTCATTTACAACTTTCATCAAGGACACGAAGTCAAATTGCAGATAGATAATTACAGAAAATTCGGAGAACCATCAAAGGTCGGGCCGTTTTCTACGAAACAGTTTCTCTGTTTTAAAATGAATTGCTTCTATCTACACGTTCTTGTATTCATATAACTATAACTATGAGTTAAAATGAATCTAATGGATGTTATCTTAAGTCAAATGGTTCTTTTCCTCATCTTCATCTCTAGAAATTAAAGTGACACAATATAAACGAATTTCTATCCATGTTCCTCTAAGACAGAAAACATCCAATGCTTTTCTCTTCATTTCCAGCACAATCAAACCATTTGTTTTATTACAAATTCATCATGTAGCATCTCAACACACTTACACAGCATCTAGGAGTAGTCATAGTACATTTTCACTCACTTAGAATCTTCCACAGCAAAAGCTATAAAATTTACAAACAAAGAGGGTCCGGTAAATCTAGTTCTAGGTATCTATACTGAATTGTAAACTAAATTGCAATACTCCAACCACGTGCGGATCTTAACTCAAGAACACATCGAAATCATGAGTTCTAGACTACATACTAGTTTCATTTTCAATTAAATTTGATGGAACTAAACCAGCCCTCCTCCGTGCCCAAAAGAAAAATGAATTAATCTAACACTTGGCGATTTCCCTTTTGATACTACTACTCCTCAATCACCCTTATCCTCAATACTCGTGACCAAAAATTAGCCCAAGGGAGCCACTCACAACGCTTGGGGTTCGTGGGTTGCTGACTTGGTTAGAACCCAACACCCATATCCCACCGGCAATGGCCGAACAAAAACCATAATCTGTTTTAATCAACTCTAATCAAGAATAGCGTTTCAGTACTTAATTTTGAGTCCAACGACCCAAAATTCCTCAACGATAACAAGAATAATAGCCCCAGAAACATCGTAATTCTCTGGATACAACGACCCGCCGCTCAAGGAAGGTCGAACCCAGAAAACGGAGTTGAAGAAACGTGTAACAAAAACAAGAACAGAGAACGCACACACGAACGGTTCCCTCTGGTTTACCCATATAGGTAGGACTCCAAGAGCGACACCTTGTCACAACCGGACAGCAACCAGCTTCATCGACTACTGATCCCAACTATGGACAGGGCTTTACCAGCCATTCCCTGCACCCCCGTCGCAGCTACCCAACCCTAAACCAACATGCAACACCAAGCGAGCAAATTCAGGGACGCGAGACTACAAGAACAGCTCCACTTGCCTGGATCCTTCGTCAATGGAAGGGGAAGGAGGCGTTGAGCGGTTAGGGCTTCACAGCCGGCGACGAAGCTTTGATCGGAATTGAGTAGCGACGATTCTACTACTGGATGAAGGCACCGGTCGTGAGAGGCTGAGATGGGGTTGGGCTCGGTGGAGACGAACGGAAGTGAGAGGAAAGGAAGGCGGTGTGTCTCGATAGAGAAAACGCAGATGAGGATGGTTTCTTCGTAAAAGAGAGAGAGAGAGAGAGAGAGAAGAAAAAGAAACATAATACGTGTACCCCCCTCTTGACAACACTTGGACGCAACGTGGAGAGAAGAGCAGAATGAACGCTTCTCTTAATTTTTTATTTCTTAACCCCCCCCTTTTTTTTAATTTTATTTCTACTATCACGTAGGGAAGAAGCGATGGGGGTTCGTAGATTCTTGCTTTACGGGGAAAAGCCTTTTGGAAATCTTTTTCTCCTTGTGACTAAAATTTTCTTTTTAGGTTTTGATTTATTTTTATGGGTTATTACTATTTTATTATATTATTTATCTTAGTATATATATATATATATATATATATCTTGTAAATAGTTTCAAATACGCCCAATCTAACTAATGAAATTTTGGGCGTCACAAATCTTCCCCTCTTAGGAAATTTTGTCCTCGAAATTATACATTAACTAAACAAATGTGGGTATCGTTGACGGATTTCTTCTTCTCTTTCCCATGTCGCTTCTTCAAGGCCACGATGTCGTAACACCTTAACTAGTGGAATCACCTTTGTTTCAACACTTGCTCTCTTTGTCTCAAAATTTGCACAGGTTCTTCTATATAATTCACGTTTTGATCCACCTCAATGGTCTCGTAGTCCAATAGATGAGTAGGGTCGGGATGATAATTTCTTAACATGGAAACATGAAACACGTCATGTATGCCTGCTAACTTTGGGAGTAATGCTAATCGGTAGGCTACTTCCCCAACCCTATCAAGTATTTCAAATGGTCCAATAAAATGTGGACTTAGCTTACCCTTTTTACCAAATCTCGACACGCCTTTAACCGGTGAGACTTTGAGAAAAACTTTATCTCCCACAACAAATTCCAAAGGCCTCCTGCGTTTGTCTGCATAACTTTTCTGTCGATTTTGGGCAGTCCTTAGTCGCTCCTTAATAGTTTTCACAGCATCTACTGTAACTTGGACTAATTCAGGTCCGGCTAATCTTCACTCGCCTACCTCATTCCAGCATATTGGAGTTCTATAGGCTCTCCCATACAGTGCCTCAAATGAGGCAACTCCAATACTTTGCTGAAAACTATTATTATACGCAAATTCCGCCAAAGGTAATTTTTCATCCCAATTCCCTTTAAAATCCAACACACAGGCTCTTAGCATGTCTTCCAAAATTTGGATTACCCTTTTAGATTGTCCGTCAGTTTGAGGATGAAAGGCTGTACTAAACTAGAGCTTAGTCCCTAAAGCAACTTGTAAGCTCTGACAAAGTTTCGAGGTAAATCTTGGGTCCCGATCAGAAGTGATAGCCACGGGAACACTGTGTAGACAGACAATTTGTCTCACATATATTTCCGCGTACTTATCAATTGAATAATCTGTTCGAACTGCTATAAAGTGGGCAAATTTAGTTAGACGATCCACTATTACCCATATCGAATCATGTCCACTAGAGGTCCTTGGGAGTCCATGCACAAAGTCCATAGTAACATGCTCGCATTTCCATTCTGGAATATCTAGGGGTCTCAATAGCTCAGCAGGCTTTTGGTGTTCAGCTTTCACTTGTTGACAAGTCAAGCACTGAGAAACAAATCTAGTGATATCATTTCTCATACCATTCCACCAGTAGTGTTGTCGTAAATTTCGGTACATTTTCGTACCTCCGGGGTGGATGCTATAAGCACTCTTATGTGCCTCTGACAATATCTCCCTCCTAAGTTCCTTATCTTTTGGCACACAAAGACGTCCTCGATATCTAATAATTCCGTCCTCAGACAACTGAAATTCCTCTTTACTTCCACTTTGCACTTCATCCCGAATTTTTAATAATCTCGAGTGCGACTGTTGTAGTATTTGTATTCTTTGGATCACTCGTGGTTCAATCCTTAAAGTTGCCAACACACTTGGAAGGTGATCTACCTCTAATCTAAATTTAGAGTTGGCAATGGTTTTCAAAAGATTCCATTCTTTCACTCTCAAATTTGTCATACTCACAGCTGACTTACGACTAAGGGCATCTGCCACTTTATTAGCTTTCCCTGGATGGTACACTATCTCACAATCATAATCCTTAAATAACACAATTCATCTTCTTTGCCTCATATTTAACTCCTTTTGCGAAAATAAATATTTCAAACTTTTATGATCGGTGTAAATTTCAAATTTCTTCCCATATAAATAATGTCTCCAGATTTTCAATGCGAGAATAATTGCAGCCAACTCTAAATCATGGGTAGGATAATTCTTTTCATAAGGTTTTAGTGGTCTCGATGCATAAGTTATGACCTTTCCATGTTGCATCAAGACACAACCGAGTCCTTGGTGGGAAGCATCACTATACACTGTGAATCCACCAGATCCTGAAGGTAGGGTTAAAATTGGTGCCGAGGTCAATCTCCTTTTAAGTTCCTGAAAACTTTGTTCACACTTATCATTCCATTCAAATTTCACATTCTTCTTAGTTAAGTGGGTCAAGGGACTTGCAAGTCGTGCGAATCCTTCTATGAACCTTCGATAATACCCTGCAAGCCCTAACAAAGAGGGTCCAGTAAATCTAGTTCTAGGAATCTATACTGAATTGTAAACTAAATTGCAATACTCCAATCATGTGTGGATCTTAACTCAAGAACACATCGAAATCATGAGTTCTAGACTACATACTATTTTCATTTTCAATTAAATTTGATAGAACTAAACCAGCCCTCCTTCGCACCCAAAAGAAAATTGAATTAATCTAACACTTGGTGATTTCCCTTTCGATACTATTACTCCTCAATCATCCCTATCCTCAATACTCGTGACCAAAACTTAGCCTAAGGGAGCCACTCACAGCGCTTGGGGTTCATGGGTTGCCGACCTCGTTAGAACCCAACACCCATATCCCACCGGCAATGGCCGAACAAAAACCAGAATCTGTTTTAATCAACTCTAATCAAGAATAGCGTTTCAGTACTTAATTTTGAGTCCAACGACCCAAAATTCCTCAACGATAACAAGAATAATAGCCCCAGAAACATCATAATTCTCTGGATACAGCGACTCGCCGCTCAAGGAAGGTCGAACCTAGAAAATAGAGTTGAAGAAACGTGTAACAAAAACAAGAATAGAGAACGCACGCACGAACGGTTCTCTCTGGTTTACCCATATAGATAGGACTCCAAGAGCGACACCTTGTCACAACCGGACAGCAACCGGCTTCACCGACTACCGATCCCAACCATGGACAGGGCTTTACCAGCCATACCCTGCACCCCCATCGCAGCTACCCAACCCTAAACCAACATGCAGCACCAAGCGAGCAAATTTAGGGACACGAGACTACAAGAACAGCTCCACTTGCCTGGATCCTTCGTCAATGGAAGGGGAAGGAGGCGTCGGGCGGTTAGGGCTTCATAGCCGGCGATGAAGCTTTGATCAGAACTGAGTAGTGACGATTTTGCTACTAGATGAAGGCGCCAGTCGTGAGAGGCTGAGATGGGGTTGGGCTCGGTGGAGACGAACAAAAGTGAGAGGAAAGGAAGGTGGTGTGTCTCGGTAGAGAAAACGTAGATGAGGATGGTTTCTTCGTAAAAGAGAGAGAGAGAGAAGAAAAAGAAACAAAATACGTGTACCCCCCTCTTTGACGACACCTGGACGCAAAGTGGAGAGAAGAGCGAGAATGAATGCTTTTCTTAATTTTTTTTATTTCTTTCCCCCCCCCCCTTGTTGTTTTTTTTTTTTTTTTTTTAATTTTATTTCTACTATCACATAAGGAAGAAGCGGTGGGGGTTCATAGATTCTTGCTGTACGGGGAAAAGCCTTTTGGAAATCTTTTTCTCCTTATGACTAAAATTTTCTTTTTGGGTTTTGATTTATATTTATGGGTTATTACTATTTTATTTTATTATTTATCTTAGTATATATATCTTTTAAATAGTTTCAAATATGTCCAATCTAACTAATGAAATTTTGGGCGTCACAATTTTAATCAATAAATACAATTTCCTTTTAATAATTTTTTTTTTTCTTGAAATCATGATTTTCCATTATAATCATTCTAGCTAATTTTGATTGGAAATGACTAATAAGGTATGTAGGCCTTGACCAACAAAAAAAACTTAAGTATGTACTAAAAAAATATAAACTACATTAAACAAATTAAAAGTTTATGGACGACATTGCATAATGGGCTAAAATTTAGGACCATATCGAACAAATTAAAAGTTTAAGGACCACATTACACATTGGGTTAAAGTTTAGGAACTCTTTATATCATTATCCCTAAATAATAATGTTATACCCCAAACAAGAAGATGCGCATATCACAAATTGGGGAAGGCAATTGAATTTGCTGCCCAATACACAAAAGAATGCTATTGAAGATTGCATTTTCCATTCTTGGATGTATGTCTCTCTATTCCTTCAGTAAATAAATAACACCATTCACCCCCAGCTCCTGTATCACACGCAAGAAATTTTGATCTCCCAATAAGAAAAATAGAAGAGGGATGGAGAACTTCCAAGTTGCAGCAATCCTCGTGCTCGTTATGTTCCTAGCGACGAGTAAGCTTCCTCTTCCAGATACGTATGCTTTTTAATTTTTGTTTTAAATCTTTATGTAGGTGTATTATATATAAATCTAACTTTTATGTATATTCAATGAAGGCGAGGTGATGGTGGGGGTCGAGGGGAGTTTGTGTTGGAAGACTCTTGATTTTCCCAACTGCCAGCTTCAAGCGTGCACTGCCTTATGCATTAATGAGACCAGGACTAAAGAGAATGTTAAGGGGGTTTGTGCTAGTGGATCCATATGCTTTTGCCTTTTCCCTTGCTAAGTAAAATGCTCCCTCCCTCCCTCCCTCCTTTCTTTCTTTCAACAGCATTAGCTTTTCTGTAACCCGCCTTCAATAAAGTGATCACCTCCTTTCTTTCTTTCAACAGCATTAGCTTTTCTGTAACCCGCCTTCAATAAAGATCACCTTGGGACTCTCTCTCTCTCTCTCTCTCTCTCTCTCTCTCTCTCTCTCTCCGTGTTCTCTCTCTCCAAAATATCACCAATCTCGATCTGAAGATAGGGCATCAGAGCTTGTCCATTCTACCGCTGAGCAAGACTTTTCTTGGACCTCCAAAGTTGCTGTAAGAAGAGGAGGAATCTGTTTGAGTGTATAAGCTAAGCAGTGTGAGGAGAATCCCGTCAGCGTTATCCTTACTCTCAAGGAAGTCGAATCAAATGGAAGCCATGCCTGTGTTTTTTTTTCTTTCTTTGTCCCACATAGAAAAAGTGGGAGGAAGTGAGCCAATTTAAAAACGTGGGATTTCCTTTTTGTAGTTAAATGAATTCGGATGGGGCTAGACCCCACCAAACCCGAGTGCAGATGCGCGAATAATTGCGCACTTAGCATGCTCGCGGATTAATTAGCACTAAACCCTTTGATATTTATATATTTTATTTTTGTTATTATTATTTTTAGTCAATTCAAAGGTTGCCTTTTATTTTGAGAATTTTCAGAAATGAAATATAAAAATGAAAATTCGAAATTTTATTTAAAAAAATTAATTATTATGCCAAATTTTATTTGTGTCTTTTCAAGATAACCTTTGGAAAAATTACTTATTCGGTTTTGCAACTTTTCGGGAAAAGTTGCAAGGAAAGTTGCAATTGTTCAGTTTTCAACTTCTTCCAAAGAGTCACATTTGTTTATTCGAACAATTTTTTAATGGACGTGTTTGTTCATTCTTTGGCAATTTTCACGAAGAGTTGCAAGATTGTTTCATATATATACTTGTCAATTTTCAGAATGAAAAGTGTGGTCATTTTCGAGTCTTTTTTCTGAAAAATTACAGACAATTTTTCGATTGTTTCCTAGAGAGATCCTGGAGAAATACTAGAATTGCTATCTAGCATTCTCATTCGAGACTTTGTTGTATCTTCGAGGATTTTTGCCGGTGACCATTAGTAACGTTGTGGGGCAAATAAATCCTTAAAGATAGTGATATCATGTCTCAAAGTCCGAGTTATTTTATTCGATCTGATTTCATTGTTCAACCCATTTTGAAGCCATATTTTTTCCAACAATGCCAACCCTTCTGAATAGGATGCTTCTTACTCACTTTAGTGTTGTTTCATTTGTTCTTCCCCTATGTGGGAAATATCCGTTATCTCTTTTCGTTCTTTGATTTGCGATGTAAGTAACACCTTGAATCTTGAGCAATTGGTCCATGATGGCGTGGCCTTATAATTTGAATTTCAATAAACCATATGCTAGTTTTATGTCTGCAAGAGTTTTATCCCGAGATAGCACGTGATTTTATCGCGATTGAAGCTTTATCCCTCCCTGAGATGAGCCATATGGGCATAAGACGTAGATTGACAATGGAGCGGCCAATACTCATGATATTAATGAAGTAAATTGATAAATTGATTGTGCTGACATTACAAGAGTTGGAAAATGGCTAAAATGCCATGTTAATGGTGGCTTGACCTGAACAAATAAGAAATTTCCAGCAATCGCAATCCTTGTGCAGCGTTAAAAGGTCAACTAACGATCAAAAGGAACTTGATTTGATCTTGGTTCTTGAAGTTAAGGTTTAAAACGATTCAAACACTCAACTCCCAGTTCCAAGAATTTGATTTTGGTGTGAGGAGTTTGGTTTTGGCTAACATTGAATATACATCGCAAGCAAGGTGCAGGAAATTGAAGAACATAAAGTAAAACAAAAGCAAATTACATTTTCTTTTGGGTCCTTGAGCAAATTGCATTCACGTGATAGAAAATTGAAATGCAGTTAGAGCTATACTTATTACAGACTACACATTGCCTATTTATATGCTATTGGATATACAACTTTTTATTAGACAACTACTACGTAACATTAAATAAAAGTAAAATGAGAAGATTGTCCGAAAAATCCTAAATCTATTTTACAATAATTAGTCTAGTCCTAAACTTTTCAATTTGTCTAATTCTATGCCTAAAATTTTCAATCATTGGCTAATTTGAAAAGTTTAGGACCGACTTAGCCAGTATCCAATATGTATAAGAGTTTTTGGCCAACAATCTTAAATAACATGTAACAAGTTTAGAAGAAGATAACTAATGTTAACTTCTCACTAAAAAATTGGACTTTTGAGAAAATTTTAATAATGGTGGAAATGCTTATACTTTATTTTTCTGAAGATGAGATAAAAATAAAATGAAAAAAATGTGTTCTTTTAAATTTTTAATCAAAATTCAAGTTTGAAAATCATGCTATTAATCTCCTTTGCTTTTGGCTAACTTGAGAAAACATGGGACACCATAAAGAATTCAACAATGAGCCAAGGTAGGAAACTTATGAGTACAGTTCCAAGGTAAGGAAATTACAAGATTTCTAGATCAGATACGCGCGCGCGCACACACATATATATAATCAAAAACAAACTCTGTATTTGGCAAGTTGGAAATGCTGCTAACAGATGCTCCTCTATTTAGTTGTAAATTACCTAATTAGCACTAAACCTAAATTACATATGCTAATCCAGTACCAAAATTTCCAATTTTACAATGCAATAGTAAATTGTTTAACGATTTCCTAGGATAATCTTTTTGGCTAATTTTAGCCTTAAAATGGTGCGCATCATGTAGGAAGAAGAGAATTTGATTCTTGATCTCAACATATCATTTTAAAGATGACTTCCCCATATATAAATAAGGTTAACACCACCAAAAACCCCCAAACGAGTGCATTTGTATCACAATTACCTTGAGCCAATTTTGAATTTGTACACTTGTCCTGCATTTACCCTTAAAAAAATTTGTATTTACCATAATTTGGGGTAAATATCATAAGACGCGAAAGCACAACCCAATATCTCCATAACTCAAAATAAGAACACATATATAATAATGCAAGTAGATTTACAAACCTGTTTTGGACCATCGTTTTCCAAAGTCAAGAACTTTTCCTTTATTGCCTTTTATATCACTAGCTCAATGAGACAATCCTTCATCCTTTAACGTTAGGTAAAGGCTCATTTTGAGGCTAGTTGTGAAAATTATGGTTAGAAGAGAGACTTGAGCACTATTTATAGAATTTCCAATTGGGCCCTCTCATTACGAGCCGGGCTCAACTTTGTCCACACTAACCAGCCCCATATTAGACTAATTAAGAAACCTTCCATCTCATTTTATATCAACCCCATAAAATAATAAATTACAATATTAATTAATGTAACTTACATGAGAAAAACTCTTACATTCTCCTACTTGGGCTATATTAATTAAATTTGTACTGTATGTGCGCACCTTGGTGTAGCAATAATTTTTAATAGTCAATCATATCCTATAAGGTCTCGAACATCGAATTATGGCAATAACCGCATGTATACACATAAAGCTTTCCATGGTCACGAGTGCTTTTAATTTTATCGATATGGATTTAATATGATAGTGTGGCAAATTGATAATAACTCTCATAGAGAGATCCCATTTGTTTATTATCATTCTCTTACCTTAAGCGTTACAAAAACTTGTGCCACTACAGAATATTTTTATGGTTTCAGTGAACCCATATATTCTTTGTTTTTATGGTTAACATTTCTTTATGTGTATACATATGTTCAAAGCCAATAACCGGATGCCCCTAGGCTTCACTCAAGATTTATACAATACTTTGTAACTTTTATCAATATGTATTCAATATAATGACAACACATTCAAAAAATATCTTATTAGAGTAAAACTGAAATAGCTCTTACAAAACAATGGCATCTCATGATACTCTTAAGCCCATATTTATGACATGCCATCATTTAGTTAGTAGATTTGTAATAATATCATTTGTGGAAATATGCTTTATTATAATGTCACCATTTTGAACTGTTTCTTTATGGTTAAAAATTTAATTGTCATATGTTTAGACTTCTAGAGACCTCTGTTGTTAATAAATAACACTACAGAGTTATTATCTTAATACAACTGTATGGGTATATCTATAAAGTTAAATACGGTCAACTCCCTAATAAGGTTCCAAAGCCTAATAGCTTGAGTAACAGCTTTAAAGTATGCTACAAACTTCATTTACATGGTAAAAGATGACATAGATTTCTACTTACTGCATTCCTGCTAACATAGATATGTATTCCATTATCGATTTCATATCATCCTAATAGCTAGCAAGATTTATATCCAAATATCCTACAAGTTGCAAGACTTGAACATGTCTATAAATCAGTATATAGCCTTTTGTCTTTTTTTTTTCTTTTCTAATGACTAGTCTTACGATATGCACAATCACTATTAATGGATGCTTTACAAGAAAATTAGGCTTCTTTTTATTTTATTTTATGGTAGGTCCTCTTGTAGCACCTTCTAGAGAATAGCCACAAAAATTAAAAAGACCCAAAACAATTAAGGTTCCATTTGTTTCATGAAAAATTAATGATATAAAAATATTATCGTAAAAATGATTATTTATATCACATAAATTTATTAATAAATGTAAAATGTTTTCATCATCGAATAATAATTTATGTGTAGATTTTGTCTATAATAAAAATATTTTTCTATTTATTTATTTTTCTTATGTGATATAAGTAATCACTTTTTATAAACATTCGAAAGCATACATCACTGTGAGACTTTTGTTTAGTCATGACAAGACTGAGTCAAACTCGCAGATGTAATTAAACTCCCTGGAAAAGTATTTGATTTAACTTTCAGTCAAGCACATAAAATTAGATTCTCGTCTTAATCGCAGCGTTTTGGTTTGGTTTCAACATCTTTTTAGTCTCCACCCTTGTTCCCTGCAAATTTCTGGGTCGAGATTTTATTGACTTTCGTCAAAATAGATCTAATTTTTTCGCGCTTTTTTTTTTTTCGTGAAACCCCTCCGAAGAAAAATCTTATAAAGATCAATGGCTACCAATAATAGAACTCTAATTACAAACTTTTTCAAAAAGAGAGCTTCGTTTATTTCCATACTTATATTTGCACGTCTTAATTTCAAAGTTGTTCACTTTACACCATTAGATTCCAACAATATCTAAACGAAAAAAAACTTAGGTTCTATTTGTTTTGTGAAAAATGTGACGGTTCTGAAAAATATTTTCAAAAAGGCCATTTTCTAGGAAAACGACAATATTTTCTAATTAAATGGTGTAGTAGTAGTGATTGATATTAGGACATTTAAAAAAAGACATTTACCTTCTACATGGGTCGCATTATTTGAACACCCATGTATTAGTGTCCAATCTTAGTTCAATCATATAGAAATAACGTTGCTCAAATTTTCTCATGTAGCAAGAAGCGATAAAGCCGGTCCGTTATGAGCATCTTTCCCCTACTTGGACGACATTGACTAAGTCTTGTGGAATTTATCTATTCGTTTGGCGAATAATTCCTCTTTCCATATTGAATCACTATTGAAGGTGCTCTTATTGTCTTTTATATACCGAATTATGAAAAGTGTCGAGATGAACTTCTTTTTTTTCTCTTTATAGATATGTAATGACAAACTCTTTCTTAAGAATTATCTCTAAAACTGACACATACTACTCTAATTTACAATAGATTTATTATTCTCCTTACAGAGAGTGTTTCTTTTGCACTCTACTCATTCTGTTTCCCATTAGGGTTTGTACTTGCCTCATTCAATACTATTACTTGAGCTCCAAAATATATATATAGTTTTGATGAGTTCTAATGTTGCAAATTAGCAATTATTGATGGTCCTAACATTTTCTGTAGCTCTTCCCCTATAATATATTTTTAGAACATTTTAATTGTTTTCTCCAAATATCTCCTTAAGGATTGCCTTTGTAAGTGAGACACAGAACTCTATTTTACTAGAGATTAATCATTCTCCTTGCAAGGAGTATTGTTCAAGCACCCTCCACTCAATTTGCATTCACCTAGGATTTGTGCCTGTCTCATTCATTACCATGAGCCCAAATACGTGCTATCAAAATGATATCTCGCAAACGATAAAGTTGGCTAAACACGGAAATTATCTTGAAATGAAGTCGGTGGTTTAATCTGACAAATGTGAGCAGAGCAAGTGGTAAAACCCAACTTTTTGCGTGAACGGCCTAGAGCCTTTAATTATTTATCTACGAACAATAGTCTCTTTTATCCAAGCGTCGCTCTCGCTCTGCACGCTCTCGATTCCAACATCCCAAAAAGAAAAAGGCCAGGTAGCTACAGACAACCCAAAGAAAAGGCTATGCTAAAAAGACATGAATTGCTGATTAAGAGCGCATATAGATGTTCATTTATTCGACTCCTTAAACTTTTGTTCTTGCCTCAGCTGCATGCATAGAGGAGCTTGAGGCAATACACTCATGCAAGTACGGTAGCTCAAACTAACTTGAGCACCATTATTTTGACATAGAGTTTCCTATGGAGTATTCCCTACGATCCCGCTCATACTTCAAGGGCAGAACACGACCCTGTAGTTGGTTCCACTAGGGCAGGTGAAGGTGCTAGTCTGATCATCCTTAGGGTAACTGTAAGCATCTGGGCACCTATCCTTGAAGAACTTGGAGAAATTCGTGGGTCCGCAGCTTCCAGAGTTGCAACAGTACTGGTCGGTCTTGAACACGGTGCAGGGGTTGTTGCAGCCGCCGGGCGCCTTCAGCTGGGCAGGGCACTGGCCATTGATGTCGGCTGTGCACTTGATCCCACGGGTGCACCCATTGGAGGTCGGACTGAAGTCCATTGGGACATTGAAGCCGTCGACCAGGGAGATGTCGAAGAAGTCCTTGCCACCGAACTGGTTCAGCGCATACTCGGCCAGGGTGTTTGGGGGCTGGCCAAAGGATTTGCACTCGAGGATGCCGCCACAGTCGCCAGTCTGGCACTTGCCCTTCCCGGCCCCATCAAACTGGCAGTTAGTCCGGGCCCAGATACGGGCCTGTTTCGTGCCGGGGCTCACGTTCAGGCTCCAGGACTGGCCTCGGTCGAGCCGTCGGCCACCGCCTGGGACTGCCGCGGCCCAGACCGTGTAGGGGCAATTGTTCCTAATATTGAAAGTGGCAGCATTGGCGCAAGTCAGGAAGAGGGAGAGCAAGAGGACGGAGGAAATGCAAATAGCACGGGAGAGAGCCATGCTTAGGGTTTGCTCAGAATTTGGGTGTGAGATTTCTCTATGTGACGGTGCTTGCGTAGTAGATGGTGGGTAATGGAGAAATGCATGAGGGTTTATATAGGGGGGAGTAGCTAGAGATGGGCGGAGAGACGCCAACAGGTGTTTCCACATGATTAGTTGATTGAATAATAGATGGGGTTTGAGTTATCCTTCACTTGGCTCGAAGACAAGTCAAGAATGTAGATAAAGCCTCCACGATGCACAGAAGCTTATCCGTAACCGGTCAACAATTTTTACCATCGCAAGGTTCCAAGTTTTTTTCTTGCAACCAGGGAGTTTTCTTGCCGTGTGAGTGCTTGAGAGCTTTATCTTCAGGGAGGGGCTAATGGGTTTGGCAATTATCCACCTTTAGGCCCTTCTGCTAAGAAATTTCGACCTATCTGTGCCATAAAACATGAGCTCAAAATATGAAAATGAGGAAAAGCGAGAAGGAACTGAACAGGGAGAATTAGCAGGTGAAGTTCTGCAAGACAATTATGTCAGCTACAGCCTACTTTTTTGAGTATAAGTATATACATGTTTTTTGATAATTACATGCATTAATGTGGATACTTTAACACGAAAATTATAACATTGTTCACTGATGCAATTTCCCCATGTGGATCACATGGGTATTTCAAGTTTTGAACCATTGGAAATTATATACTTATGGCGACACTAAGTCATTCTTTATCACGCGTGTCACTCTATGCCAAAACCCTATAGAGAAATCTCTTTCCGGTGGGGGATCACCGGAAAAAATGAGGTCATATGTCAATGGCACCAGTCTCACAAAGTGTGTGGAAGAACTTGGTTTAGGAGTTATCGATGACATAAAAAGTCACACAATAATTCAAGAAAGCATATATAAATAAAAAAAATTTGTTCAGTCACGTGGTAATGGAATTTGCTACTCTTTTCATGGTCATGACTTCAAGTCTTGTTGAGAGCTTTAAAGTTATATTAAATCCTATATGTGTTGGGCTGATATTAGGGGAATGTGCCCTTAAGACTGCTCGAGGAGTTAGACGTCTAGTTGATGTGCACGAAAACTAGCTCAGACACTACTTGACCCCATTATAACAAAAAAAAAAAAAAAATCACCATATACAGTCATGTCCAATATATTCAGTCATTTTCAACTTGGTATTATTTAATTATATATTTCCCAAATTTATGATTATATAGATATTCTTTAATTTGCCCTTTCAAGATATTAAATAAAATTTAAATTTTTTCATTGAGCGGCAATCACTCTCCAATGTCACAAAAAGATTGAACTCTCTTAAACAAATTAAACGTTATAATTAAACGTTATAAATGGTAAATCACTTGAAAGTTTTTTTCCCTATTTATTTATGAGTATTTTCACTTAGTTTTTTTTTCTTTTTTAAGTCTGTGATCTTTTGATGGCGTTATTTGTTGATTTATTTTTGTTGGGGGTTGGGGGGGGGGGGGGGGGGATTATCCTTGGGGGTTGAAAGTTCACCATGAAGAAGGGTCGGCAAACGTTATTGTCAAAGTCTTGACTAAGAAAATGCGACGCAGAAAAAATTAAGAGTAGAAGAAAGAGGTGCAATCACGTGCTTACACTTGTTAATCCCATAGGACAAGTCGGATTCCTATCCTAGACAGGAACCTTATTATAGGGAAAGAGATTTTGAATGGGAAGGTGAGAAAAAGTCGTCTGAGGAATTCAAGATGAGTACGATTTCGACTCGTGGCATCACAGTAAGCACCGATCCATGCGCGATGGGCACGGTATGTCGGTTCAATAACTAGCACGCAAGCTCCTGCACTCACTCTCTCTCTCTCTCTTGCTCTCTCTCTCTCTCGGGTTGTTGTCTTTTGTTTTTGGATAATAGGGTGAATCAGGAAAAGTACCAAAAAGTCCTAAAATTAGTATCAATATAAGCATCAATTTAATCATAAACATTTTTATATTAATACTAATTTATTTTATTCGATTAATTTTGACCGACCGGTGGTAACGTAGACATCGGCTCGTGGCTAGATGCTGACGTAGTAATTTTTAAATAATTTTTGTTAATTTTTGAATTTTTTTATTAATTTTTTCTTTTTTATTTTTCCTTTTCTATTCTCTCTTCTTCCTCCTTGGACTGTCCTCGCAGTGGCTGGCGAGCCTCCAGTGAGGGTCATGGCCCTCGCCCGCCCTCGCCCACCTAGTCCAAGGAGAAAGAAGGGAGTAAAGAAAAGAAAAAGAAAATAAAGAAATTCGAAAAAAATAAAAATTATTAACAAATTGCCATGTCAGCATGTAGCCACCAACCGACGTCCACGTTAGAGCCGGTCAACCAAAATTGGTCCAATGGATTGAATTTGTTCTAATATGAAAATATTTAAAATTAAATTGATCAAATTGAAAAGTTTAATACTAAATTAGTACCAATGTAACTTGATACTTTTTCTAGGTGAATCCCGAGGGTTAATTCTTGTATTCAAGAGTGGATACAAAAAAAAAATTTGTTCATATTGGATTTAAGGTTGATCAAGAAACTTTGTTGTAAAGTCACCTTTGGCTGAACACCGTCCCCACACAACCGCGGAGTCTCTTGCCTAGTAAGGCAGTGGCGAATGATTATGAACATCTAACGAAGGACCACGAAGACAGATCCTTTGATTTACCTGCTGTTTTGTATATATGACTCAATAGTTGTAGCAGCCTATTAGGTAACTTGTAATTTATCATCAATCAATTCATTTAGCGGGTAATTAGCGTGAATCCGGCTAATTCTAGTGCAGGGTACAAGCTGCAATATCTAAGTGAATATGTCGGATTAGTCGTATGCACTAGGCACTTGGCTTGAATCACTTATCAATTGAATTTGAGGAAATTTACCGGGAAGCAGCTGTAGTTATTTGAAGCAGATCGTGGATTTAGTTCATATCAAAAGGTACTCGGACGACTGCATGCACTGTGCCGTCGGATGAACACCGTGCACGTCGAGCGGGCCATTTGGTTGGATAATTTGGCCATGCCAGAGTTCGGGGGCCACAAACATGGAAAAATCCATGAAGGGATCTCTGTTTTTAACAGCCTCATCCGATCCTTGTCGGTCAAAGTCCCAAAAGGAGTACTTAAAAAAGGTTATTCTTTTGGATTCGGCATTTATTTATAAATCACTTTACAAACACCCTCTCAAATAAGGAAAATCTCCACATGAACTGGTTTATTACTGAAAAAGTTAGGGAAAAGGTCAGCATAACCATTTGAACTTTCTTGG
Organism: Eucalyptus paniculata subsp. matutina; assembly: GCA_017140255.1. NCBI lineage: Eukaryota > Viridiplantae > Streptophyta > Magnoliopsida > Myrtales > Myrtaceae > Eucalyptus > Eucalyptus paniculata. The sequence continues at coordinate 40,638,485 of CM029442.1, forward strand.
TATGGGTCAGGAATCCGTACGAGGTGAACCGAGGAGTGGAAAAGAATTCATTCTGTTGGAAAACTAATTATCATGTATTAAAAAAATAATATTTGCGTATAAAAAAAAAACACGTAACACTATTCATTGGAATAAAAATAAATAAATTTGAGAGAATAATAACAATAATATAATAATGATCAAGTCAATGTTTTTATAATATTTATATATAACGATTCTCAATCACTTTCCAAATACAAAATTGTTTGATTGTAATAAAATTTATAGAAAATTAAACATGAGGTGAGGTACGGCTAACTGAATTTCCCTAAGTCAATTAGTTCCTGCCAATAGTATTAAGTAGCTTTATAAACTATGCCTCCCAAGATACATTACCTTGAATCCATATATATTAACACTATACAAACTATGATTATGTCCAATACTTCTAGATTTCAGCACACTTAGAGGAGTGCTTTTCCAAAGAGGAATTCTAATTTGTGAATGACTATTTGCCATGAATTATAGAAGATTCCGAAGATAATTATTTTCGTAAGTTGATGATTATCTTAGAATTGTTAGAGAGAGATTCTAGAAGATTCATCATTAACACATCCCTTAATTCAAGTAAAATTTATTGGACAAAAATGAAGTAATTTGTCCCTTAACACGTCCATCCATTAATTCATCCATAATTGCATCACAAAACTATTGCGTGTCAAAACTGCCGAAAAAATGCATCCATTCACGCATCAATTAATTTGTCCATAAAACTATCCCACGACTCATGTACGAGGGCTATTGAAGGAATGCATCCATTAAATCATCCATTAACGCCAAAGGTTGAATAAGAACGAACTTATGTCGAGTTGTTAATACCACTAATTTCAACACATTCAATGCAAGAAAAAGAGAATGGGAAGGTAATCCCCAATTGAATTTCCTGTGAGAATGGGATGGTAATCCCCAATTGAATTTCCTGTCCCATAAGCTGAATATTGGATCTTCCCATACTTGGTCGCATATTGCTTCATTCTTTCAGTATATAAATTGACACAATTCACACCCAATTCCTATCTCACACACCAAATGGCTTTGAACTCCCGATAAAAAAAGAAAAAAGAAACAAAAGAAGGATGAAGAATTTTCAAGTTGCAGCAATCCTTGTGCTCTTTCTCTTTCTGTTCTTAACGACAAGTAAGTTTCCTCTTCGCGATACGTATGCTTCTTCTTCTTCTTTTTTAAAGATTTATGTTCTGAAATCATAAGGATTATATTATTTACACATGCATGATTTTCAACCAAAGGAGATTCTAATTTCTTTATCATTTCTTTTTTTGGTGGTGGGGGCGTGAAGGCGAGGTGATACTGGCGAAGTATACGGGGCATATCTGCGCGAAGGATTTTGATTTCCCCAACTGCCAGGATCACGCGTGCAACACCTTCTGCGTTAACAAGTTTGGAGCCCTAGAGGGAGTTGGGGGGGTTCTGTAGTAAGGATGGATCCAAATGCCTTTGCTTCCAACCTTGCTAATAAGTAAATGCTCCCTCTTTGTTTCAACACCTAAGTCAAAAAGATAATTGACCTTTCTATTACCTGTCTTCAGGGATCACTCTCTCTGTCTCAACTTTAACGTGAAAGTCCCCATTGCTTGACCAATAAGTGTATGTCCCAAGATATCACTAGTCTCGATCTAAATCATGTTTAACTTTATTGTGATCGGAGCTTACAGCACGAGCATCTGATACTCACAATAATAATGAAGTAAATTGATGGCACATCAATTGTTGCTTGACATGAACAAATTGGAAATTTTAAGCAATTGCAGACCTTATCTGTTAAATAGACAATCGATGATTGAAAGGAACTTGACTTGATCTCGATCCTTGAATTTGAAGTCTAATAAAACAATTTGAATACTCAATTCTCGGATTCAAGAAGTTGATGGCAAGAGATCTTGTGTGAGAAGGTTGGTTTTGACTACGTTGAATATACACCACCCAAGAGGTGCAGGAAATTGAAGAACATAATTAAAGCAAAAGCATATTACATTTACATGATAGGAAATTGATATGCGATTAGGGTTATCCTAACCTATTTATAGGCTATCATCTATGCAACTTTATATCAAACACAACACCACACAACAATAGATAAAAATGAAATGGAAAAATTGTCTGAAAAATCTTAAACTTATTATTCATCAGCTAATTCAATCATAAATTTTTCATTTTGTCCAAAAGTCCTAAGCAACATATTTTTCTCCCTTTTTCTATTTTCTCTCTCCGTCGTCTTCTTCAACCTTTAGCCATGGGGGAGGGTTTGAGCTAACCTCACTCTTCCCTCCCTCTCTTATTGATTTTGATTGTGTTTTATTGATTTTTCTTCACTCTTGATCTACATTTGAGAGCTTTCTTTTCCTAGTCTAATTCTAGATCTGAGAGTTTAAACTCTCAATCTAGTTCTAAATCTAGGAGCTATTCTCTCTCTATTTAGATTTGAGAGTTTAATAAATATGTTTTTAGGGATTTGATACTCCGGTGCAATGTCGATGTATGGGTTCCTCTGCCTCTAGACTTAATGGTGATCGCATGAACTTTAACATTTGGGTGATCAATGAAGATTTACCCTTTCAAATGTTTTAGTTGTCCTCGCACGATGATGGTGTAAAGAAAGCCAAACCTTGGTGTGTATTGACAATTGGCAACGCCGTGATTACTATGAGGAAAAGCAGACTCGAGTTACAATTAGGGAAGGAGAACCCGATCAGCAAGTAGAAATACCAGTAAGTCCTCCATCACAGTTGGGTATGCATCCTTAAGGTCAATGACAGCAATGCCCTACGTGTAGCTTCTTATCAACTTCAGTTAGTGATTCTTGTCCTTCACATCATGCTTTGACTGAAGCAATTCAAAAACCAAAACCAAAACCAAACTATCACCTCAAGAAAGCACGGTATATATTTATACAACAGAGGAAAGTGTACCTTAAAAGAAAATCGCTGGCCATCATAGTGTACCTTCGGGTTATTTGCCAAACTGTCAAAGACAGCTTTATTGGAAAGCCTATCAACATACGATGCTTCATTTATCTGCTCTGGTGTGAGCGCCAGACTTGTCTGGAACAATTCATTTCAATTAGTGAAGAGTGTTCAGATAATGTGTACTCTAGGTCTCAGATCTAAACACCGATTGGTAATGTTTTACCAACTTTACGAGTAATTATGGAGGGAGACGGGATACGACAAGAAAAGACATAAGGGGGCAGCACAAAAAAAGAATTAACAAGAAACATAACAGCAAACAGAGAATTAGACGAGAGAGATTGATGCTATTGATTGGTGTCAGGGACTTCTGGTGCAATATATGCAATCTAATTTAGAAGGTCAAGACGAAACATCTGGAAGTATGCGCAGCGGGTGGGCAAAACTGCTTGTCAATTATTCCATTATTAAACCATGACAACTTTGGTGGACCGCCTCCATTCAATGAGATATACCACTCAAAGAAGGTGCTCAGTTTGCCCACGGCCGTTGTTTGACTCCCGAATTACTAGGACTTTGCCTAAGTCCCCTATCAAACTGATTGAATTCACTGCTCCAGAAAAATCATGAACCTTATTGTAAAGCCGCATTCATCAATCAATTAGTACATACCATCACACAACATTTAAGGAAGATTCAACCAATTCTCCAATCAATGATTAATGGACCTCTAACTCCAAACAATGACAAATCCCCATCATGCATTCTACATCACGTCGAGTAAATTATTGCAGAGCCAAGCCAACTGTTCCGAAACTCATTCAGCTTGTTATACGTATCAATAATCATTAGTAATCATTAGAAGAGGGATGAAAGACAACCGAATCATTAGAATACGACCACACTCGAGTACGCATACAAATGCACGCAAACCTCTCCCAAATTCAATGCCCAGCACAAGTGAAAATCTGTGCCGACCGAAATGGGTAAGTCAGCAATCAGCAACTCATAGTAAGAAGAGCTCAAGCTAAGCATGACAAGCGAGATTGCGCAGGCTAAGCCTTGAGAGAAGCGCGACAGCAATTAAAAATCGGCAAAGTTCACATCTTTCTGCAAAAGTAACGGCCGCAAATCCGCCCTCAACCTCAGCATCGTCGGTCGAGAATAATCAGAGCGAAGCCCTCACGGCAACTTCAACAACAACGACCACGGGCGATTACCGGAAAATCACTTCGACGACCACATAGCAAGGATGTGTTTGTGACCCCGTTCTGCGCTCTGGTCACATAGTATCTAGACCCAGGGTACTGGTTAGACATGTTGTTTCTAGATATTGTGCAAAGTACATGTCTGATCAATAGGAAGCAAACTTCCGACTGGGACTTCCAATGATAATCTGATAATCTAATGCCTAGTCCGGATGCATTCCTTATTTTAACGTATCGGTGTTTACACACTTCCAAGAAAGCTTTTGTTCCCTCGCCCCTGCGAATTTTACCTCCTAGAGTTCTGACTAAAATTCTTGCTAAAATATAAACCGTTATCTACTAAACCGAATCCTCATATCTTCGACTTGGTTTCCACTAGTTGCAATTGTCCAAAGGTCCTAAATTTATTGTATAACAATCAATTCAATTATAAACATTTTAATAGTGAAAATTTAGTCACTAGGATCTCGATGAAGTCTTAAATCTTCCAAAAATTTAACTTATTATTTGGATAATTGATCGGAAGGATTGTAATGGAAAATTAAACTAAATTGATAAATTGTCAAAAAGATTTTAGAATTAAATTGGAATAATTAAAAAGTTTATGACCGAATTGCCGGTATATGAGTTTCGGACTTATTGACTGACTTTCCAAACATGTATCGATTCGCTGAAACCGAGGTCAAAATCTCATACAGAGAAGCAAGAGTAAAATGGAAAACAAGACTACCCCCTCGGGCAAAACACGACCACATCACTGGTCCAGCGGCAGGGACAAGTTGTGCCTCTGGTGCCATCTGCAAGGTATGTCCTAGCATCGGGGTACATGTTCTCCAAACATTCCGAATGATTCGCCGGACCACACTTGCCCGTGGGGCAACAATACTCGTCGGTCTCAAGCGCTGCGCACAGTTTATTGCACCCGCAGTGGGCCTTCGGTTCGTTCGGGCACTGGCCCTCGATGTCGCGTGCCACTCGAGCGTAAAACACCTTGGTTGCGCCGACAGCTCGGTAGGGATAATTTGAATGGGGATGTTGAACCCGTCGTTTAGTGAGATACGTAAGAGATCCGCTTGAACGTGCTATCGGTCCAAATAGTGCCGGACCTAGGTGTTGAGGGCGTGCCCAATCCTTCGCACTGGAGGACGCCCCTGCAGTCGCTGGTCTGGCGGTGGCCCCGGCCGCTAGCATCGATGCTGCAGTTTGTGCAGCCTCAGATGTGGGCCTTGGAGGTGCCCCGGGGAAGGTCGAGGGTCCATACCTAGCCGCGGTCAATGCGACGGCCTATGCCAGATGGTGTAGGGACAGTTGCTGCCGACGAAGATGGTGGTGGAGTGGAAAGGCGTGAGGAAGAGGCCTAGTGGGGACGGAGAGGAGGGCAAGGGGCATCTCTTCCGGTGGGGAGCAGTTAGCTCTAACTCGGTGTTGTAAATGAAGATGAATAGGTGGACTGTCAAGCGGAGTCTATTTATAGAACACGTCGCTAGCATGCTCCAATAAGTTATTCTTCTAGGGCTAAACTTAGGGCTAAACTAAGGTGAAGCTTGACCTCGGCGTTGCTGGATGAGGTCCATCAACAATGAGGTCGACCTTGCCCTACCACTGGCGAGTGAGGCTTGCCATCACTAGGTTGTCAAGGCTTGCTTAGGCCGACGAGGTCGATCTCGCCGACCCTCACCTCTGGCTAGTCGTCAACTCTCACCAAGGCATGGCAATTGGCTATAGGCAAAAGGAAAGGGAAAAAAAAGAAAAAAAAATTAAAAATCGAAAAAAAATTAAATACAGTTAAAATTAGCCAAATTAACTCAAATGACATATTTAAAACGTTGATTGCAATAGATTTACAACTTTTTGAAAAATAATCTTCATTGTACAATAACAATTTATAACATCACTTCATATAGACTTCATAATTCCAACTCAATATTTCACTTTGAATATACCCAGCAATACTTGGTGAATGCGTGAACATAAATGCTAGCAACATTTACGATTAACGTAAAATAAGCAAATGACACTTTCAAAATATGGAAATTCTTTTCTCTGTCGTTGACATATGTATAGTGAAGAAATCATTGTGTAGGCTAAGCTCTAACGGTCTATCACGGTCACATATGAAAAGAAGAAGAAGAAGAAAACTTCACTTAAATATAAAATTTCTACACAATTTGTGCATTGCACACGTTTCGACATACCTATAAGATGAAATTGCACCATCAAATATTTCGACAGGCGATGGCTGAGTTCAAATTACGATCTCCTATATAGAAAAAAAAAATTAATATGCTATTTTATGGAAAAAGTACCAAAAAAGTCATAAACCTATTATGTTAGTATCAATTTTAGTCTTAAATTTTTTAATTAGACAAATTTAGTCTTAATACTTTTCATGTTAGTACCAATTCAGTTCATCCAGTAAATTTTGGCCAGCTGGCGTTAACGTGGATGCCGGTTGGTGGCGGACACCGACGTGACAACTTTTAATGATTTTTTTATTTTTTTTTCAGATTTTTTATTAATTCTTTTCTCCTTTTTCTTTTCTTTTTCCTTTTCTTTGCTTCCTTCTTCCTCCTTGGACCGTCCTTGCAGTGGCCAGTGAGCCTCCAACAAGGGCTGCCAAGCCCTCACCGGCTATTGGTGAGGGTCGCAGCCCTCGCATGGCCTCACCCAGTGCTGCGAGCAAGGCGGCTTCGTCCAAATTTGGGCGAGGCCATAGCAGCCATGCTAGGTTGGATGCTCACCAACCATTGGGCAATCTCTTTTATTTAGAGGATATAATGACAACATACCATAGAATTGATAATAATATAGGGGTAGATACAAGAAGAACCCTAACTTGCATTGTGATTATTATTGTCTCATTAGTATAAATCGTCACAAAAGCTACTATTTAAGTGGCGAAGGGTAAGAATTGGGGAGAGTGGTTTCAAATTCCACTTGGAACGTGGAACCTAACTTGCATATCATGGAACTTAGAACCTATATTGTCACAGGTTTCACAATCAGTTCCAAGATCTACTTGATTCCACTTATATTATTAATTGAACGATTACAATAAATGATCACTTTTAACAATCATCATTGACTATAACTTATATTGAGCTACATAAAAAATATGAAAGATTAAAATAAAAGTCTTGGTTATAAAATCAAAGTTCAAACTAGTGGTTCCAGATTATACACTCATCATCAAATGTTATGGAATATCGTAGGATCGCGCGAAGACGAAAAATGCAAAGACTTACTTCCGATTTTAGGTTCCACTTACCTAGAACCTAGAACTTACCTATTGAAATATGTTTATTAATTTTTAGAGCCTGGAACCATGCTCACCCCAAGGTAAGACCCTATAAATTGAGCTCATGAGCAACTTTCATTAATTCCCCAACATTACTCTTATTTTTGTTGTAATTATGGTTATAATTATGGTTAATGGATCAACGGAAGCCAATAAATTAAGATACGTTTTTTTTTCTTTTCACATATCTCTTTTTGAATTCATGAATTTCCTATAGTTTTATGTTCACGTATCTATTGAATTCATGATTTCCTAGATTCATGTATCGTTTAGTTCATGTATTTATTGAGTTCATGAATCTCTTGAATTCACGTATCTTTGGATACATGAATCTCTTGGATTCACGTATCTCTTTATTCATGAATCTCGTGGATACACGTGTCTATTTAATTCATGTATCTCTTTAGTACATGAACTAAAATTCTCTATAAATAGATATGAGCATAGAGCTTCATAAAGGGTTTTGGTTTTTTGGTTTTTGGTTTATATACGTTTAAACTCTTCTATTTTTTCTGGGTGTGCTGGTTGAATTGAACGGTTCGACTAAGTCCTGTTTGCATAGTGCTAATCCAAACAGGTTCGAGGTGTTGTATCTTGGGAGGCATGGTTCGTGAATCTGTGGAGCACCATTGACAGGAACTAATCGCCTTAAGGAGATTCGGATATCCGTACCTCACCTCCAATTTTATGTTATTTTTCAATGATATATTATTTTCTTCTTCTCCAAGATTTGTAAAAGGAAGAATATTATAAAGTTGTTATCATCTTCTTTGCATTGATATTTTGATTACAACAAACAATTTGTGTTTTCTCTGGATTAATTTCCAACAATCTTAAGGCGATTAGATCACTCACTGTTTGTTGTTCTTGTCAGATTATTGAGATGGCTGAAAACAATCAAGTGCCTTTCAATGTCTCGAATGTTTCGGGAGACGTTCCTATGGTCGATTTGATTGTTACTATGGAAGATGTTCAACCCTTGGGGTCTGAATTTGTAGTAGCTAATGCTACGGGCCCTTGGGCTAACACCAATTTTGGTGGTGCGGGTACAAGTCATACGACTGGTATGCCCGGGACTGTTTTTCAGAACAATATAGGCCAAATGGCTTTTGGCTCTGTTTCTGGAGGGATGGTTCAACGAACCTTGCCTATCGTGATGGCAACACCTCCAGTTACAACTAATGAGAAACTAGAGAAATTTACCGGAGTGGACTTCAAACAGTGGCGGAGAAGATGTTCTTCTATCTTACCATGCTCAATTTGACAAAATATTTATCGGAGGTGTGCTCGATAATTAGTCCAAATGAGCAAGATGTCACGACGCTTGGTGCGTTGGAGGCTTGGAAGCATGGAGACTTCTTATGCTAAAATTATATTCTTAACTGTTTAGTGAATTCTCTATATAATATTTATTGTAATATTGAATATGCTAAACAGTTATGGGAGTCCTTAGAGAAGAAATACAAGACTGAGGACGCTGGCACCAAGAAATTGGTGGTTGCCAAATTCTTGGACTACAAGATGGTGTTAGGTCCAAGAATTACAATTAATTATGAGCGACATCTCTGCTGAGGGAAGGATACTTAGTGAATCATTCCAAGTGACAGCTATGATTGAGAAATTGCCTCCGAGCTGGTTAGACTTAAAAAATTATTTAAAGCACAAACGGAAGGAGATGAGCCTTGAAGATCTCATTCTACGCCTCAGAATAGAGGAGGAGAATATAGTTCAATCAATTTCAAGGAGTTTTGTGCTAATTTTGGAATAATTTTCCAAACGACTGCACCTTATGCTCTACAACAAAATGGAGTTTCTGAACGATTGAACATGACACTAAAGGAGATGGCTAATGCCATGCTTTTGAGTTCAGGTTTACCTCAGAACTTGTGGGGGGAGGCAGTTTTTAACTGCAAATTATATTCTTAATAAAATACCCCACAAAAAGACAGGTAAAACTTTATATGAGTTATGGAATGAAAAGTTGTCATCCTACAATTTTCTAAAAGTGTGGGGGTGCATAATGTGATTTATAACGGTAAGTCTAGACACATTCGTTGTAGACACAATACCGTAAGCAGTTGCTCTCAAATTGAATCATTTCTTTAGACTTTGTAAAGTCAAAGGAAAATATTGCGGATCCACTAACAAAGGTTTGTCAAAAGAGTAGATAAACTGCGCATCGAGGGGAATTGGTTTAAAAGCCTTAACCCAATAAAGAGATTCCAGGGTGGAAACCTAACCTATGCGATTGGAGATCCCATGGACTAGGTTCAATAGGACAACGCAAATTTTGGAAACTCTAGTGTAAGCACTGCCTCCCATTCCTATGATGCAACAGTGCTTTCCTACAGCGTTATTAAGGGTATGCTATGTGTTTAGTGATTCCTATAACTTGGAATATAACATCCAAGTGAGATATGGTAGGATATCTTTAATAGGAATGCACCTATATGCGTGGAGCTGGCCGACTCTATGAAAATCTTTAAAGGCTAGATTTTCTAAAGCACGCATGAATCCCGAGAGGTTAAGGGCCGAAAGAACGAACACAACCAAGAACCAATCTTGAATTGGAAATACTCCGTGTGAGGTTTATTGTCTAGGCTTACACAAACAACTGGCGATTCAAGGCTTAGTCCATCGACTAGTTAAGTAAGCCCGATAGGCTTTCACTAAAGAAGGTTCAAAGCGAAAGCTACCTATCTTGATGCGGTGTATTTCAACAGGCATGCTCAGATTCCTTCGAGTCAAAAATGTTTTGTTGATCCATTAATGTTGGAGATTGTTGTAATTATGGTTATAATTATGGTTAATGGATCAATGGAAGCCAATAAATTAAGATACTTTTTTTTTCTTTTCACGTATCTCTTTTTGGATTCATGAATTTCCTATAGTTTTATGTTCACGTATCTATTGAATTCATGAATTTCCTAGATTCATGTATCGTTTAGTTCATGTATTTATTGAGTTCATGAATCTCTTGAATTCACGTATCTTTGGATACCTGAATCTCTTGGATTCACGTATCTCTTTATTCATGAATCTCATGGATACACGCGTCTATTTAATTCATGTATCTCTTTAGTACATGAACTAAAATTCTCTATAAATAAATATGAGCATAGAGCTGCATAAAGGGTTTTGGTTTTTTGGTTTTTGGTTTATATACGTTTAAACTCTTCTATTTTTTCTGGGTGTGCTGGTTCAATTAAACGGTTCGACTAAGTCTTGTTTGTATAGTGCTAATCCAAACAGCTTCGAGGTGTTGTATCTTGGGAGGCATAGTTCGTGAATTTGCAGAGCACCATTGGCAGGAATTAATCGCCTTAAGGAGATTCGGATATCTGTACCCCACCTCCAATTTTATGTTATTTTTCAATGATATATTATTTTCTTCTTCTCCAAGATTTGTAAAAGGAAGAATATTATAAAGTTGTTATCATCTTCTTTACATTGATGTTTTGATTACAACAAATAATTTGTGTTTTCTTTGGATTAATTTCCAACAATTTTAAGTACAATTAATTCCCCAACCATTATTCTTATTTTAAGTAAAATTTTGGCCCTCATGGGCAAAATGTGACCATATAGTTTGTAACACCCGGGCACGCGAAGGATGCTGGTACATCCAGTGGGTAGGTGTAAGCATCCGGGCACCTATCCTTGAAGAATTGGGAGGACGTGGTTGGGCCACAGCTCCTGGACTTATTGTCACAACAATACTAGTTGGTCTTGGACACCCTGCACGGGTTGTTGCATCCCCCATGGACCTTCAGCTCCTTTGGGCACTAGCCGTTGACGTCATCGGACCACCTGATCCCTCGTCACACACTGGTGGTGGGCCTCAAGTGCATCGGAAGGTTGAACCCGTTGACGAGCGATATGTCCAGGAAGTCTGAATAGTTGAACAAGGTGAACTCGACGAGGTTTTTGGGCGGGCTCCCGTGGCCTGAGCAATCCAAGAGTTGGTCGCAATCTCCGGTCTGGCACTGGCCCTGGCCTTTGGCATCGAAGGTGCAATTGGTCCGGCCCCATATGCACCCCAAGTTCATGTTCGGGGCCACGGATAGTACCCACATCTGGCTAGGGTTGAGCCGGCGCCTGCCGCCAGGTGATGCCGTGGCCCAAACAGTGTATGTGCATCGGTTGACAACCACAAAAGTGGCTGCATGTGTGGGAGTGAGGAAGAGTGTCAGCGAAAGGGACAAGATCAGGGACAGAGGCGCGAGGATGGAGCTCATCTTGGTTCTTGAACACTTGACCGGGACACGAGTGCTAGAACCGCTCGAAGAAGAGACATTTTTTCCATCGCGCTCCCCTTGCTGATTATTTTGATTCGCAGGGAGGGGTCTATGTAGATTGAGGAGCCGTACATTTTGCGTAAGGAATGGGGAACTCGACGATAGAATGCCAGTGAATTTTCCCAGAAATTTTAGAGCAGACGATCGTTTCAAATGGGGGACAAAACACGAGTCATCGAATGGATTAAAAAGATCGAGAGATGAAATTCTCTCAGTTCGGTTTAGTCAAAAACTCATATTATCAATAGAAACTAGAAACCTGAGACCACATGGCATCACTCTCTCTTGTTAGTCTTCCAGCCCGTGACTGTGCGCTGAAAATCTATGACATACTTGCTGACTAAGTAGCATTGATATCGACACACGACATGACACGACACATTAGATATTGTTTCTCAAATAATAGAGAATTTTGATATGTTATAACACATTATATATTGAATATATATTTTTATTACTATTTTTATGATTATTTTAATCAAATTAATAAATAAAGTTTAGAATGAATTTACACTAAAAATATTAATCCACAAATTGTTAATATCATTCATTATTTCAATTTGACAAATTCAACTCCATTCAAATAATCCATAAAACTTGTCTAAAAAAAAGAAAAAAGTAATCCACATTTTAGGTTTGCATGTCAAAGGTGCCAGAAGAGAAGAGAATAAAACTTGAGGGTGAATTGTACATCATAGAAAGTGAGAATCGGAAGAGAATAAAATATTAAATTTTTCTTCTTTTCCCATTTATTATTTTTATTATTGTTTATTTTTTTTACATATTTATATTTTGATCCCTCATTTATTGAAAATTTTCATAATTGATTTTGTGCGTGTCGAAATCACATTTTGAAATTTTGAACTTGCGTGTTGGAATTTCATACTCAAATAAGTTGACTACATATCAAATTGTTCGATATATGTTAACTGAGTGTTTGATAATATAAAGGCTTTTAAAGGGTGTTGATATTTCATAACTTGTTAGTCGTCATATTTAAGGTTGTCGATATCGATCATTGAATCTTGCGTCGGTGTTCGATCTGAAAACTTGTCATTGTCAAAGTTTTTCAAATTTGATTGCGGTAAGTTTGCTTTGATTTGATCATGTGCATGGAAAATTTGCCCGGCATTCTTGTTAGTTGTCAGATTTAAGCTCGTCACAGTTGACTATTAGATTTTGCGTTGGTGTCCGATTTAAAACTTGTCAACGTCAAATGTGACTGCAATAAATATGCTTTGATTTTCCTCATGGCACTATAGATTGAGCCCTTCCTTTCCTTAATGATATGATCATTGAGAACAGATAATTATCATCTCATCCGTTTTAAGGATGAAGTATCTAATACACTTCACATCAACAGCGCCATGTTAATTACCTATTTTTGTTAGGTATAAATCTGTTGATATTTCAGATGGATTTTGTTAAAACCTAAATAATGAATGTATGTTAATTTCAAAACACCATCCCTCTCGTGATATGTGAAATGAATATATTTAAAAGCGAAAAAAGCTTTTCTTATTAAATGTGCTAAACAGGTGCTCTAATGGACTTACTCATTGACAAGATCCGTCCTAAAACGTCCATAGAAACCTAAGCAGCCATATAAATCATTGACATACGTTGGTTTTATTGTCTCGGCCTCTATGAAAAAGTGTTCGAATCCCACGGGTCACACGAGATCTTAAGCGTGGAGTAGTGGGTCCTCCACTAGCATTGCTCAAAGGTTTACCCACCGGCTGCCGGTTGTACGGGGTTCCTAGGTATAAAAAAAAAAAAAATGTTCAAAGAGCAATTATTAAATAAAAAAATAAAGAAGTGTTGCGATTTCGAATGCACTAGCCACTAGTCTTGCGATATGCACAATCACTGTTAATGGATGCTTTACAAGAAAATTAGGCTTCTTTTTATTTTATTTTATGGTAGGTCCTCCTGTAGCACCTTCTAGAGAATAGCCACAAAAATTAAAAAGACTCAAAACGATTAAGGTTCCATTTGTTTCACGAAAAATTAATGATATAAAAAATATTTTCATAAAAATAATTATTTATATCACATAAATTTATTAATAAATGTAAAATGTTTTCATCATCAAATCATAATTTATGTGTAGATTTTGTCAATAATAAAAATATTTTTATTTATTTATTTTTCTTATGTGATATAAGCAATCACTTTTTATAAACATTCGAAAGCATACATCACTGTGAGACTTTTGTTTAGTCATGACAAGACTGAGTCAAACTCGCAGATGTAATTAAACTTCCTGGAAAAGTATTTGATTTAACTTTCAGTCAGGCACATCAAATTAGATTCTCCCGTTAATCGCGGCGTTTTGGTTTGGTTTCAACATCTTTTTAGTCTCCACCCTTGTTCCCTGCAAATTTCTGGGTCGAGACTGTATTGACTTTCGTCAAAATAGATCTAATTTTTTTGCGCTTTTTTTTTTCCTCCGAAGAAAAATCTTATAAAGATCAATGGCTACAGAAATAATCTCTGAAGCCAAATCACAACGAAAACGCACAAAATAAGACAAAAGAGAGAGAGAGAGAGAGAGAGAGAGAGAGAGGAAAGACATGATCCAATAATAGAACTCTAATTACAAACTTTTTTCAGAAAATAATAGAGAGCTTCGTTTATTTCCATACTTATATTTGCACGTCCTAATTTCAAAGTTTTTCACTTTACACCATTAGATTTCAACAATATATATATTTTTTTTTAAAAATTAGGTTTCCTTTGTTTCGTGAAAAATGTGACGATTCTGAAAAATATTTTCAAAAAGGTCATTTTCTGGGAAAATAATAAAATTTTCCAATTAAATGGTGTATTAGTAGTGATCGATATTAGGACATTTAAAAAAAGACATTTACCTTCTACATGGGTCGCATTATTTGAACACCCATGTATTAGTGTCCAATCTTAGTTCAATCATAGCAATAACGTTGCTCGAATTTTCTCATGTAGCAAGAAGCGATAAAGTCGGTCCATTATGAGCATTATTCCCCTACTTGGACGACATTGACTAAGTCTTGTGGAATTTATGTATTCGTTTGACGAATAATTCCTCTTTCCATACTGAATCACTATTGAAGGTGCTCTTATTGTCTTTTATATACCAAATTATGAAAAAATTCTTTTTTTTCTTTATAGATATGCAATGACAAACTCTTTCTTAAGAATTATCTCTAAAACTGACACATAATACTCTAATTTACAATAGATTTATTATTCTTCTTACAGAGAGTGTTTCTTTTGCATGCTACTCATTCTGTTTCCCATTACGGTTTGTACTTGCCTCATTCAATACTATTACTTGAGCTAAAAAAAAAAAAAATATTAGTTCTTACCGCATCAGTTTTGATGAGTTCTAATGTTGCAAATTAGCAATTATTGATGGTCCTAACATTTTCTGTAGCTCTTCCCCTATAATATTTTATAATATTTTTTAGAACATTTTAATTGTTTTCTCCAAATATCTCCTTAAGGATTGCCTTTGTAAGTGAGACGCTGAACTCCAATTTACTAGAGATTAATCATTCTCCTTACAAGGGGTCTTGTTCTAGCACCCTCCACTCAATTTGCATTCACCTAGGATTTGTGCCTGTCTCATTCATTACCATGAGCCCAAATATGTGCTATCAAAATGATATCTCGCAAACGATAAAGTTGGCCAAACACGGAAATTATCTTGAAATGAAGTCCATGGTTTAATCTGACAAATGCGAGCAGAGCAAGTGGTAAAACCCAACTTTTCGCGTGTACGGCCTAGAGCCTTTAATTCTTTATCTACTCACGAACGAAGTCTCTTTTATCCAAGCGTCGCTCTCGCTCTGCACGCTTTCGATTCCAACATCCCAAAAAGAAAAAGGCCAGGTAGCTACAGACAACCCGAAGAAAAGGCTATGCTAAAAAGACATGAATTGCTGATTAAGGGCGCATATAGATGTTCATTTATTCAACTCCTTAAACTTTTGTTCTTGCCTCAGCTGCATGCATAGAGGAGCTTGAGGCAATACACTCATGCAAGTACAGTAGCTCAAACTAACTTGAGCACCATTATTTTGACATAAAGTTTCCTATGGAGTATTCCCTACGATCCCGCTCATACTTCAAGGGCAGAACACGACCCTGTAGTTTGTTCCACCAGGGCAGGTGAAAGTGCTGGTCTGATCATCCTTAGGGTAACTGTAAGCATCTGGGCACCTATCCTTGAAGAACTTGGAGAAATTCGTGGGTCCGCAGCTTCCAGAGTTGCAACAGTACTGGTCGGTCTTGAACACGGTGCAGGGGTTGTTGCAACCGCCGGGCGCCTTCAGCTGGGCAGGGCACTGGCCATTGATGTCGGCCGTGCACTTGATCCCACGGGTGCACCCACTGGAGGTCGGGCTGAAGTCCATGGGAACGTTGAAGCCATCAACCAGGGAGATGTCGAAAAAGTCCTTGCCACCGAACTGGTTCAGTGCGTACTCGGCCAGGGTGTTTGGGGGCTGGCCAAAGGATTTGCACTCGAGGACGCCGCCACAGTCGCCGGTCTGGCACTTGCCCTTACCTGCCCCATCAAACTGGCAGTTAGTCCGGGCCCAGATACGGGCTTGTTTCGTGCCGGGGCTCACGTTCAGGCTCCAGGACTGGCCTCGGTCAAGCCGTCGGCCACCTCCTGGGACTGCTGCGGCCCAGACTGTGTAGGGGCAATTGTTCCTGATATCGAAAGTGGCAGCATTGGCAGAAGTGAGGAAGACATAGAGCAAGAGGACGGAGGAAATGCAAATAGCACAGGAGCGAGCCATGCTTATGGTTTGCTCAGAATCTGGGCGTGTGATTTCTTTGTGTGACAGTGCTTGTGTAGTAGATGGTGGGTAATGAAGAAATGCGTGAGGGTTTATATAGGAGGAAGAGTAGCTAGGGGTTGGTGGAGAGAACCCAACAGGTGTCTCCACATGATTAGTTGATTGAATAATAGATGGGGTTTGATAAGTCATCCTTGGCTTGGCTCGAAGACAAGTCAAGAATGAAGATAAAGCCTCCACGATGCACAGAAGCTTATCTGTAACCGGTCAACAATTTTTACTATTGCAAAGCTCCAAGTTTTTTCCTTGAAACCAGGGGAGTTTTCTTGCCGTGCGATTGAGAGCTTTATCTTCGGGGAGGGGCAAATGGGTTTGGCAATTATCCACCATTTAGGCCCTTCTGATTAGAAATTTCAGACCGTGCCATAAAACTTGAGCTCAAAATATGAAACTTAGAAAAAGCGAGAAGGAACTGAACAGGGAGAATTAGCAGGTGAAGTTCTGCAAGACAAGTATATGAGCTACAGCCTACCTTTTCGACTATAAGTATCTACATGTTATTTGATAATTACATGCATTAATCTTGATACTTTAGCACGAAAATTATAATATTGTTCCCTGATGCAATTTCCCTATGTGGATCACATGGGCATTTCGAGTTTTGAACTACTAGAGATTATATACTTATGGTGACACTTAGTGATTCTTTATCATGCATTTCACTCCATGCCAAAGCCCTATAGAGAAATCTCTCTAGTGGTGGATCGATGGAAATAATGAGGTCGTGTGTCAATTGCACTAGTCTCACAAAGTCTGTGGAATAACTTGGTTTAGGAGTTAATGGTGAGCATAAAAAATCACACAATAATTCAAAAAATAAAATAAATAAAATAATTTTGTTTGGTCACATGGCAATGGAATTTGCTTCTCTTTTCATGGTCTTGGCTTCAAGCCTTGTTGAGAGGTTTGAAATTAAATTAAATCCATAATGCATTGGATTGATATTGGGGGAATGTGCCCTTAAGATTGCCTACGAGTTGGACGTCTAGTTGATGTGCATGAAAACTAACTTGGCCACTACTTGACCCCACTATAACAAAAAAAATCACTATATA
This sequence comes from Eucalyptus paniculata subsp. matutina, assembly GCA_017140255.1. Taxonomy (NCBI): domain Eukaryota; kingdom Viridiplantae; phylum Streptophyta; class Magnoliopsida; order Myrtales; family Myrtaceae; genus Eucalyptus; species Eucalyptus paniculata. The sequence continues at coordinate 40,656,157 of CM029442.1, forward strand.
TGGTCATATCAAGTATAATAGGTCATTTTCAACTTGGTATTATTTAATTATATATTTCCCAAATTTATGAATATATAGATATTCTTTAATTTCTTCTTTCAAGATATTAAATAAAATTGAACTTTTTCCAATAGGCAGCGATCACTCTCCATTATTGCAAAAAGATTGAACTCTCCTAGACAAATTAAACGTTATAAATGGTAAATCACTTGAGAGTTATTTTCACCTTATTATTTATAAGTATATCTTCCACTTTGAAAGTTATTTTCGCTTAGTTGTTTTTCTTTTAAAAGTTTTTGGTCTTTTGATGGTGTTATTTGGGAGAAAATTATGCTTGGGGGATCAAAGTTCACCGTGAAGAAGAATCCACAAGCATTATTGTCAAAGTCTTGACTAAGAAAATGCGACGCAGGAAAAATTAAAAGTAGAAGAAAGAGGTGCAATCACGTGCTTACACTTGTTAATTTCATAGGACAAGTCGGGTACGTATCCTAGACAAGAACCTTATTACAGGGAATACAGGGAAAGAGATTTTGAATGGGAAGGTGAAGAAAAGTCGTCTGAGGAATTCAAGATGAGTACGATTTCGACTAGTGGCATCACAGTAGGCGCCAATCCATGAGCGATGGGCACATTATGTCGGTTCATTAACTAGCACGCGAGTTTCTCTCTCTCTCTCTCTCTCTCTCTCTCTCTGATTTTTTTTTTTTTTTTTTTTTTGGGGGGGGGTGAGGGGACATTGGGATGAATAGCGGGGATTAATTCTCGTACGCAAGAGTAGATAAGAAAAAATTTGTTTGCGTTGGGTTTAAAGTGGATCAAGATTTGTTGTAAAGTGACCTTTGGCTGGATATCGTCCCAACACACACAATTTGACCGCGGAGTTTCTTGCCTGGTGAGGCAGTGGCGAAGGATTTATGAACATCTGGCGAAGGACCACGTAAGACAAATCCTCTTATTTACCTGCTCTTTAGTATCGATGACTCAATTATTGTAGCGGCCTATTAGGTATCTTACAATAAATAGTCAATCAATTCATCTAGCGGGTAATTAGCGTGGATCCGGCAAATTCTAGTGCAGGGTACAAACTGTACTGTTTAAGTGAATATGTTGGATCATTCGTATGCACTAGGCAGTTAGGAAGAATCACTTATTAATTGAATATGGGGATATTTACCGGGAAGCAGTTGTACTTAATTGAAGCAAATCGTGGATTTAGTTCATATCAAAGAGTACTCGGACGACTACATGCACTGTGCCCTCAGGTGAACCCATGCACGTCGATATAGCCATTTGGTCAGATAATCAGCCATGTCAGAGTTCGAAGGGCCATCAAACATGGAAAAATCCATGAAGGGATCTCTATTTTTTAACAGCCTCATCTGATCGTCGTCAATCAAAGCCCCAAAAGGAGTACTTAAAAGGTTATTCTTTTGGGCTCGACATTTATTTATAAATCACTTTGCAAACACCCTCTCAAATAAGAAAAATCTCCGCATGAACTGGTTTATTACTGAAAAGTTAGGGAAAAGGTCAGCATAACCATTTGAACTTTCTTGGTATGGGTCATGGAATCCGTACGAGGTGAACCGAGGAGTGGAAAAGAATTCACTCTGTTGGAAAAATAATTATCACATATTAAAAAATATATTTGCGTATAGAGGAAAACACATAACACTATTTGTTGGAATCAGAAAAATAATAAATTTGAGAGAATAATAACAATAATATAATAATGATCAAGCTAATGTTTGTATAATATTTACATATAATGATGCTCAATCACTTTACAAATACAAAACTGTTTCATTGTAATAGAATTTATAGAAAATTAAACATGAGGTGAGGTGCAGCTAACCGAATTTCCCTAAATCAATTAGTTCATGCCAATAGTGTCAAGCAGCTTTATAAACTATGCCTCCCAAGATACAATACCTCGAATCCATATATATTAACACTATACAAACTAGAATTATGTCGAATACTTATAGAATTCAGCACACTTGGAGGACTGCTTTTCCAAAGAGGAATTGTAATTTGTGAATGACTATTTGCCGTGAATTATAGAAGATTCCGAAGATAATCATTTCCATAAGTGGATGATTATCTTAGAATTGTCATAGCGAGATTCTGGAAGATTCGTCATTAACACGTCCCGTAGTTCAAGTAAAATCTACTGGACAAAAATGAAGTAATTTGTCCCTTAACGCGTCCGTCCATTAATTCGTCCATAATTGCATTGCAAAACTATTGCGTGTCAAAACTGTTGAAAAAAATGCATCCATTAACGCATCAATTAATTCATCCATAAAACTATTCCACAATTGATGCACGAGGGCTATTGAAGGAACGCATCCATTAAATTATCCATTAACGCCAAAGGTTGAATTAGAAACGCACGAACTTATGTTGAGTTGTTGATAACATTAATTTCAACACATTCAATGCAAGAAAAAGAGAACGGGAAGATAATCCCCAATTGAATTTCCTGCCCCATAAGCTAAATATTGCATCTTCCTAGCAATTGGATGGTTAATCCTCCTCACTCTCTATGTTTAATCTTATGTTTAGACATGCCTACTTATGGTGCCCCTTTAGCAGGCTAGTAATGAAATTATTATCTTTCAACCAAAAAAAAAAAAAAACTTGGTCGCATATCGCTTCATTCCTTCAGTATATAAATCGACACAATTCACACCCAATTCCTATCTCATACACCAAATAGCTTTGAACTCACAAAAGAAGGATGAAGAACTTTCAAGTTGCAGCAATCCTTGTGCTCTTTCTGTTCTCAACGACAAGTAAGCTTCCTCTTCGTAATATGTATGCTTCTTCTTCTTCTTCTTCTTCTTTTTAAAAAAGATTTACGTACTGAAATCATAAGGATTATATTATTTACACACGCATGATTTTCAACCAAAGGAGATTCTAATTTCTTTATCATTTCTTTTTTTGGGGGCGGGGGCGTGAAGGCGAGGCGATAGCGGCGGAGACTCCGCGTGCGTGCTCAAAGATTTATAGTCTTCCCGGCTGCCAGGATCTAGCGTGCACCAAGTTTTGCCTTGGTAAGCGCGCGGTTGCGGGGTATTGTAGCAGGGATGGATCCAAGTGCCTTTGCGTTGTACCTTGCCAATAAGTAGATGCTCCTCTCACCTTGCCAATAAGTAGATGCTCCTCTCTCTATAGCCTGCCTTCAATAAAGGGATCATTTTGTGACGTTTTCAAATACACACACTCTCTCACTCTGTCCCCCAAATATCACTAATCTCGATCTAAATTATGCCTACAAGAGTGATATCTCAAAATGCCGAGTAATTTTATTGCAATCGAAGCTTCATCACTCTCTGGGACGAGCCATACGGAAATAAGGCATAGATCGACAATGGCACGAGTAGCCGATGCTTACGTTACTAATGAAGTAAATTGATGAACTAATTGTCCTGGAAATTACGTGAGTTGGAAAATTCCTGGAATGCCACGTTGATTATCGATTGATGATTGGCATAAATCGGAAAATATGAGTAATCGAAATCCTTGTGCAATAAACGGACGACTAATGATTGAAGGGAATTTGACTATGCCTTGGTTCTTGAAGTTAAGGTCCACAATGATTCGAACGCTCAATTCTCGGTTTCAAAGATGTTAACGGCAAGAGATCTTGTACGAGAAGTTTGATTTTGCCTACATTGAATACGTGGTATCAAGAAATTTTCTGCATTAATTAATATATAGGAATTTGTTTACAATCAATATTATGCGTGAGAAATTTATGCAATCGATTGATGTGACGGTTACATTTGAACGATGGGTTAGAAACTTACTAAGTTAATTATTTACTTATGTTCGAAATTTTTTTTATTAAATGTTTTGACAAGTTTAAAAGTTTTTTCAGATTTATCGATATTTAAAATGGACGTTGATTTTCTTATTTATATATTGATTTACTTGATTCCTTAGTATTCCAATAGAAAAAGCTACTATAGAAAGCCGTTCTTTTGGCTTCTCTTCCATCGGCAGGAGAGGCTTTGAACTTTGTATTTTAATTGAGGGATATGTTCACTAGAAGTCCTAAAACTTGTGATGAAAGTGTAATTGAGTCCTATGAGCCCTAAAACTTACAAAAAGTGTAATTAAGTTATAAAACTTATCAAATTGGTTCAATCTAAGTCCTAAATTTAACATCATCAATTTGACTAATGATAAATACTAACGTGGCTTTTTAAAATATTTTCTCTTTCCTATGTGGTGATGACGGGGCTTAAATTATAATTTATTTAACCAAAATATTAATTAAATTAAATAAAAAATTATTTCAAAAAACCAAATAAAAGGAAAAAAAAAATGAAACTATGGGCAAGGGCAGCAGACCCTGACCACTGTTGCCCTCGTTGCCAGAAAGGGTGGTGGGGGTCCCCAGGGCCTTGACTAGGGCCAGCAACCTCACACAAATCTTGGTAAAGTGACATTTGGCCGGATATCGTCCCAACACACACAATTTGACCGCGGAATCTCTTGCCTGGTGAGGTAGTGGCGAATGATTATGAACATCTGGCAAAGGACCATGTAAGACAAATCCTCTTATTTACCTTCTCTTTAGTATCGATGACTCAATTATTGTAGGGGCCTATTAGGTATCTTACAATAAATAGTCAATCAATTCATCTAGCGGGTAATTAGCGTGGATCCGGCTAATTCTAGTGCAGGGTACAAACTGTACTGTTTAAGTGAATATGTTGGATCATTCGTATGCACTAGGCAGTTAGGAAGAATCACTTATTAATTGAATATGGGGATATTTACCGGGAAGCAGTTGTACTTAATTTGAAGCAAATCGTGGATTTAGTTCATATCAAAGAGTACTCGGACGACTACATGCACTGTGCCCTCAGGTGAACCCATGCACGTCGAGATAGCCATTTGGTCAGATAATCGGCCATGTCAGAGTTCGAAGGGCCATCAAACATGGAAAAATCCATGAAGGGATCTCTATTTTTTAACAGCCTCATCTGATCGTCATCAATCAAAGCCCCAAAAGGAGTACTTAAAAGGTTATTCTTTTGGATTCGACATTTATTTATAAATCACTTTGCAAACACCCTCTCAAATAAGAAAAATCTCCGCATGAACTGGTTTATTACTGAAAAATTAGGGAAAAGGTCAGTATAACCATTTGAACTTTCATGGTATGGGTCATGGAAGCCGTACGAGGCGAACCGAGGAGTGGAAAAGAATTCATTCTGTTGGAAAAATAATAATAACGTATTAAAAAAATAATATTTGTGTATCGAGGAAAACGTAACACTATTTGTTGGAATCAGAAAAATAATAAATTTGAGAGAATAATAACAATAGAATAATAATGATCAAGCTAATGTTTGTAGGGAGAATTACCAAAAAAGTCCTAAACCTTTTGCAATTATGTCAATTCGGTCCTAAGCTTTTTTTTTTTTGGACAATTTAGTCCTAAACCTTTTACAATTGTGCCAATTCAATCCATCCAGTCAAAATTGGCCAGCCGGCACTAACGTGGACACCGGCTGGCCGGCAAACGATTTTTTTTATAATTTTTATAATTTCGAATTTTTTCTTTAATTTTTTTTTCTCTTTTTTTTTCCTTATCTTCTTCTTCCTCTAGCCAACGTCGGTCAGCCTCGTTGGCCACTGGCGAAGGTGAGCCTCGCCCAGCGACGGCGAAGGCGAGCCTCGCCAAGCGACGGCGAGGCCGCCGTCGCCAAGGCCGGCGGGGGCGAGCCTCGCCCAGCGATGGCAGCCTCATTGGCCACGGGCGAGGTGGACCCTCGCGCAGCCAAGGCGAGGCTCGACCTCACCAATGGCCGGCGAGGCTCGACCTCGCCATAGCTGGGTGAGGCTGAGCCTCGCCTTGGCTGGGCGATGGCGGCCTTGCCGTCGTTGGGCGAGGCTTGCCTTCGCTAGTGGTCGGCGGGGGCGAGCCTCGCCCAGCGACGGCGAGGCCGCCGTCGCCAGATGTGGCGAGGCTCCCCTTCGCCAATGGCCGGTGGGGGCGAGCCTCGCTAGTGGCCGGCAAGGCTGACCTCGCCGGCCAGAGGAAGAAGAAGATAGGAAGAAAAAAAACAAAAAAAAAAATTAAAAAGAAAAAAAATTTAAAAATTTAAAAAATCGTTCGCCAGCCGGTCGGCTTCCATGTCAACGCCGGCCAGCCAATTTTGGCCGGATGGACTGAATTGACACAATTATAAAAAGGTTTAGGACTAAGTTGGCAAAAAAAAAAGTTTAGGACTAAATTGGCACAATTGCAATAGGTTTAGGACTTTTTTGGTAATTCTCCCAATGTTTGTATAATATTGACATATAATGATGCTCAATCACTTTCCAAATACAAAACTGTTTCATTGTAATAGAATTTATAGAAAATTAAACATGAGATGAGGTACAGCTAATTGAATTTCCCTAAATCAATTAGTTCCTGCCAATACTGTTAAGCAACTTTATAAACTATGCCTCCCAAGATACAATACCTCAAATCCATATATATTAACACTATAAAAAATAGGACTAATGTCGAATACTTCTAGAAATCAGCACACTTGGAGGAGTGCTTTTCCAAAGAGGAATTCTAATTTGTGAATGACTATTTGCCATGAATTATAGAAGATTCAAAGATAATCATTTTCGTAAGCGGATGATTATCTTAGAATTGTCGTATAGAGATTTTGGAAGATTCGTCATTAACATGCCCCTTAGTTCAAGTAAAATCTATTGGACAAAAATGAAGTAATTTGTCTCTTAACGCATCGATCCATTAATCCGTCCATAATTGCATCGCAAAACTCTTACGTGTCAAAACTGTTGAAAAAATGCATCCATTAACGCATCAATTAATTCATCCATAAAACTATTCCATGACTGATGTACGAGGGCTATTGAAGGAACGCATCCATTAAATTGTCCATTAACGCTGAAGGTTGAATACGAACTTATGTTTAGTTGTTAATAACATTAATTTCAACACATTCCATGCAAGAAAAAGAGAATGGGAAGGTAATCCCCAATTGAATTTCCTGCCCCATAAGTTGAATATTGCATCTTCCCATACTTGGTCGCATATCGCTTCATTCCTTTAGTATATAAATCGACACAATTCATACCCAATTCCTATCTCACACACCAAATAGCTTTGAACTCCCAATAAAAAGAAAAAAGAAACAAAAGGAGGATGAAGAAGTTTCAAGTTGCAGCAATCCTTGTGCTCTTTCTGTTCTCAACGACAAGTAAGCTTCCTCTTCGTAATACGTATGCTTCTTCTTCTTCTTCTTCTTCTTCTTCTTTTTAAAAAAGATTTACGTACTGAAATCATAAGGATTATATTATTTACACACGCATGATTTTCAACCAAAGGAGATTCTAATTTCTTTGTCATTTCTTTTTTTGGGGGCGGGGGCGTGAAGGCGAGGTGATAGCGGTGGAGACTCCGAGTGCGTGCTCGAAGATTTATAGTCTTCCCGGCTGCCAGGATCTAGCGTGCACCAAGTTTTGCCTTGGTAAGGGCGCGGCTGCTGGGTATTGTAGTAGGGATGGATCCAAGTGCCTTTGCGTTGTACCTTGCCAATAGGTAGATGCTCCTCTCACCTTGCCAATAAGTAGATGCTCCTCTCTCTATAGCCTGCCTTCAATAAAGGGATCATTTTGTGACGTTTTCAAATACACACACTCTCTCACTCTGTCCCCAAATATCACTAATCTCAATCTAAATTATACCTACAAGAGTGATATCTCAAAATGCCGAGTAATTTTATTGCAATCGAAGCTTCATCACTCTCTGGGACGAGCTATACGGGCATAAGGCATAGATCGACAATGGCACAAGTAGCCGATACTTACGATACTAATGAAGTAAATTGATGAACTAATTGTCCTAGAAATTACGTGAGTTGGAAAATGCCTGGAATGCCACGTTGATTATCGATTGATGATTGGCATAAATCGGAAAATATGAGTAATCGAAATCCTTGTGCAATAAACGGACGACTAACGATTGAAGGGAATTTGACTATGCCTTGGTTCTTGAAGTTAAGGTCCACAATGATTCGAACGCTCAATTCTCGGTTTCAAAGATGTTAACGGCAAGAGATCTTGCACGAGAAGTTTGGTTTTGCCTACATTGAATATGTGGCATCAAGAAAATTTTTGCATTTATTAATATGTAGGAATTTGTTTACGATCAATGTTATGCATGAGAAATTTATGCGATCGATTGATATGATAGTTACATTTGAAGCGATGAGTTAGAAACTTACTAAGTTAATTATTTTTCGAAAATTTGTATTAAATGTTTTGACAAGTTCAATATATTTTTCAGATTTATCGATATTTAGAATGAACATTGTTTTTCTTATTTATATATTGATTTACTTGATTCCTTAGTATTCCAATAGAAAAAGCTACTATAGAAAGTCGTTCTTTTGGCTTCTCTTCCATCGGCAGGATAGGCTTTAGACTTTGTATTTTAATCTAGGGATATGTTCACTAGAAGTCATATAAAACTTGTGAGGAAAGTACAATTGAGTCCTAAAACTTACAAAAAGCGCAATTAAGTCCTAAAATTTATCAAATTAGTTCAATTAAGTCCTAAAATTAACATCATCAATTTCACTAATGGTAAATACTGACATGGCTTTTTTAAATATTTTCTCTTTCCTAAGTGGTGATGATGTGGCTTAAATTATAATTTATTTAACCAAAATATTAATTAAATTAAATAAAAAAGTATTTCAAAAAACCAAATAAAAGGAAAAAATGAAACTATGGGCAAGGGTAGCAAGCCCTAATCGCCATTGCCCTCGTTGCTAGAAAGGGTTGGCGAGGGTCCCTAGGGCCTTGGCTAGGGCCAGCAACCTCACCCAAATTTGGGTGAGGATTGTGGCCCTTGAGCCAAATTTGGGTAAGGTTGCCAGCGCTTGCCCAGCTGTCATGGCCCTTAGAGAGGGTTGTTGGATCACGCCGAGGGCAAAGAAGGTAAAGTTGTCTACTCATGTATTGATTATGTTACTCTAAACATTTGTGATTGTAATGTGAGGGCAAGTGTGAAGGTGAACTTTTACTTTAGATTTAGAGATTTCATTTGCTGGGTTTTGGCTCATTCCTTTATTTTTCTAGAAATGTAAGATGGCCCTTTTGCCACTACTACTTTTTGAAGCCCAAGTACACATAAAGTATGAATATGAGGAGGTTGTGTTGCCTAATATATTTTTGACGCATACCAAGTACACTACTTCGGTATGAGTCAATGTCAAGTGGGCTCCTCATCGGCATATAGTTTGGTCTGTGATATTAAAAAATGACTAGATGGGACCGCCTAGAGGCTTTGGTGGTCCTCCTAGTTATGTTGTCAAGGAGCCGATGTTAGGGTATGTTATTGATTCTTAGATGACAGATCAGTGCTGTACATGCGGGTTTTTGAGAGTGGCGGTATGGTAGTGGAGATGAGAATTACCTCGATTGTTCTATATTATGAGGTGCTTTGTAAGTGATGCATAGGTACATTAATAAGTATGTGAGGTAATGATATGACTTATTAATTATTTTGTTGAGCTTCCGCTTGTGAATGAATTAATAAGAAAGAAGGTAAATATGACACATGTAGCGTTTGGCGTACTTGAGGCGTCACCGAACATGGCACAGGAAATTGAAGAATAGATAGTTAAGCAAAAGCAAATTGCATTTACATGACAGAAAATTGATATGCTGTTAGACTAATATTTATTACATACCACCCACTGCCTATTTTTAGCCTATTGGATATATAACTTTTTATCACTTAGACTACAACACAACATCATATAAAAATAAAATGGAAAAATTTCTAAAAATTTTAAACTCATTGTATGATGACCAATTAAGTTATAAACTTTTCAATTCGATCAATTTAAGCCTAATTTTTTTTGATGATTTTCCAATTTAATCATTCCACTCAATTTTAGCTAGAAATTATTGATTGCTCGTAAGAGTTGTGGGTCATCACTGGGGCCCTTCCAAGAAGATGAACAATGGAAAAGAAAAGAAAAGAAAAAATATATTGAAAGAATAAAAATTTATAAAAATTTATGGAAATTATAAAAACTTGCACAAATTGTCCACGTCAATGTTAGTAATGCCTTGTAGGAAGACCGCCATTGATTGGACCACTATGTTAGTGATTTTTAGTCAAAATTGGCTAGGACTACATTGGAAAAGTGTTAAAAAGTTAAGGACTAAATTGGCTAATTTAAAAAATTTAAGATCAAATTGACCATCATACAATGGGTTTATGATTTTTTTAGATAATTATCCCAAATAAAATGTTTCAAGTTTGAAAGAAGACAAGTGTTGTTAACGTCTCACAAAAAGATAGGACTTTTTAGAGAATTCTGATAATGGTGGAAATGCTTATGCTTAATTTATCTGAGGTGAGAGAAAATTTAAAAGAAAAAAATGGGTTCTTTCTAATTATTAATCAAAATTCAATTTTGAAGATCATGCTATGAATCTCATTTGCTTTTGTTTAGCTTGAGAAAAACTGAAATACCAGAAAGAACTTAACAATGAGCCACCCAAGGAAGGAAGCTGTCTTGAGTATGGATCTAGGGGAAGAAATCCTGAGTCCACACAACAATGGTAATGAGTACCTTCCGTTTAAAAATGATGGTTTACTGTTCACAGAAACTAATTGTTAAGTTGGAGCGCTCCGTCTACTTCAAGTATATATTAGTTCTATGAAAAAAAAAATAGCGTCCCTTGTCAGAAAAAATGGAATATTGGAAGGACAGTTGGCGGTGCACTAGCAAGCCAAGAAGCTACAGGGAAAACCACCTCCTCTGTTCTCAAGTCCAAACAGGAGATGGAGAAGAAATTGGCCGACCCTGTGAAGGAGATGGAGGTACTGGAGGAAAAGCTGGCTGATCTAGAGCTTACTCAGGAAGAATCGAACATTTTATCCAATATTGTCCACTCTAACAATGTTAGGCTCAAACATGACGTAGCCTTTCTCAAGGCTGTTTCGGATAACACTCAAAAGGTGCGCATAAATTGTAAGTCAATTGGGATGTAGTCATCTTTGAAAAATCGCTTCTGATGTCATCTTAACTGTTTGTCTCAGGAGTTGCACTCGACTAGAGGAGTCTTTGCAGGAGAAATAGGTAGGACTTTCCAGCTTCACGTATGACTTTCATTCATTTCAAAATTTGCATTGATAAGAGCAGTCTTTTTTCACTATTAGAAATTTCAATACATGGAAGAAGAACTGTTTTTTTTTTTTTCTTCTTTTTTGGTCGAAAGAAGAACTGCTTTCAATGGCTTTAGATTCGTATGTCTTTAAATAAAGGAAAGAAAATTGCCTGGTAGAAAAGGCAATATAGCAGCAGATTGTATCCATGGTGTATAATTCCTCTTCACCATTATGTGGCTTAGCTTCTACTCACGTTGGGATACGGTAACCGGTGATACGGCGATAGTGCACTCGTGCCATGTCTTTGTTCTTATCATTTTCCACTCGCAATGCATGTAGCAGTTTTCCATCTCAAGCAGAGGTTGCAACCTATGGAAAATAGAGCGCCCACCTTGAGGAGAAAAAGTGTTAAAAAAGTTATAAACTTTTTGCGTTTATGCCAATTTAGTCCTAAATATTTTTACTTGGCGCCAATTCAGTTCTTTCCGGCTAATTATGATTGGAATTTGCTAACTAGGTGCCAGTCGGCTAACGTGGCACGATCAACGTTGATGTGAATAACTTTTGATAATATTTTAATATTTTAGAATTTTTATTTTCTTTTTATTTTTTTTTTTCTTTTTTTCCTTCTCCTCTTCCTTCCTCCAGTTGGTCACTGAATCTTAGCAATCAGCCAGAGGCAACGGCTAGCAAGGCTCGAGCCCTCGCCAGTGGTCGCAATAGCGGCTTCATGTGGGCAACAAGGCTTGCCCTCACCAGCTCGGCATGAGGCCGCACTCCCTCGAGCTGGCCTTACGTTGGGCAGCGAGGCTAGCTCAAGGCCGCCCATGCCACGAGGGCGGCCTTGCTGACCGTCACCTCTAGCCGGTCGCCAAGGTTAGGCGACCAGCTGGAGGAAGGAGGAGGAGAAGGAAAAAGAAAAAGAAAATAAAAATATTAAAAAATATTATTAAAAGTTATTCACATTAGCACTGATCGCGCCACATCAGCTGGTCGGTGGTCAGTCAGCAAAATCTAGCCAGAATTAGCCAGAAATGACTGAATTTGCACCAATAAAAAAGTTTTAGGACTAAATTGACATAAATGCAAAAGGCTTAGGATTTTTTTAACACTAGGCTTAGGATTTTTTTAACACTTTTTCCCACCCTAAGAAACCTTTACATGCTTAGGAGCATAGGAAATCTTGCTTTCCTCACATTTTGATGAGCTTTTCTCTTCTCATCTAATCTAGACCCCATTTGGTGAGGTTTCTATCCTAATTTAGTCTAGATTTGGGGATTTTTGCATATATGATTTTGGGATTTCACTTTCTCAAGGTTTTGTTGGTGTACAAATCCAATTTCAAAGGAGATTGGAGAAGTTAAGAGCAATCCTTATAAAGACTACACATTGCCTATTTATAGGCTATTCGATATGCAACTTTTTATCAGACACATTACACCACAGCATCAAAAAAAAAAAAAATGAGAAAAAACCTATCTGTTTACACAAAAAAATGACCAAGTCGTTGACTCGTATGAGCAATGCGTGCGTGGATATTATCATGCACGTGACACATTGTTGACAACCATGAGAATTGATATTGATATTAGCGCATGTTGATAATTCATCACTGATCGGTTGTCGATATACGATGACAAATGGTTTATGATGATCGACAAGGGTATCCATTAGTAAGGGTCTACTAGATGTGAAGGTGTTAGAAGAAAGTTGAATGCATAAGGAGCATCAAGATACTATTAAACTTTGAAGTAAAGAACACAGCAATTAGAATTGTGGAACAACTTGCATTCCTTTTTTTAAAAGGTGCAACCATATGAGAACAAAATCATGGCATCATGAAAATATGGGCACAAGATTCTTAGAGATCGAGGAACATGGACACAACCGCTGGAACTACCCCTCTTTGCATCATTAATTAAATTCTGGCATGTATCTTTATCTTAGGTGTTGTGTTTTCAATTAAATTCTAGTGTAACATCTTCATATTCTCAAGCTTGTTGTCGATTAAATTCCCACATAGTTTGTTTGCACTCGGTTTCATCATAGAGTCTGTATTTTTTCAAGCCTTGTCATCAATTAAATTCTAATAAGGTTCATATTTATATAGTCCTGTTGAGGTTGAAGTTGTTGATTCCCTTATTACTTGTGATAATTCATGTCCAGAGTCACCAGAAAATCTATCCCTTCTATTTACAAATCGAAGAATGACTTTTTGTTAAGATATTTTTTCGTGGAATATATTATGGTTAATAGGTAATTCGGTCCTAAACTTTTCAATTTGACTAATTTAATTTCAAGCCTTTTAATGATTTTCCAATATAGTCATTTTGACCAACTGCGGTTGAAAATCAAGGGTGAGCAAACAGAATTGCTTGAATCGGGAGCTGCCCGAACCGAACCAACTCAATCGGTTGGGTTTGGTCCCTAAAGACACCAGTCTAGTTTTCAATTCTATGAAATTGAAACCAGTGAATTTTGGTCCGGTCCCTGGTTCTAGAAAATCACTTGAAGTAAGGCCTCAAATTAAGGCCTTTCTTGGTGATGTTGTTCAATCAACATTGCACTTGATCATAGCCACGGGACCAACGAAGTTCAACCTCTTTCCTCGCTATTTAAAGAGGCACCATTATCTTCCCCCAAAGATAAGCCACTCCAAGAGTCCCACGTCAAACAAATAGCGGAGAGAATAAGAGGTTTGCGGATAAAAATCAAGCTTAGCAACTCCTTCAAGCACATCTTCTCTCTCTCTCCCCTGCCTCACTCGCCAGAGATAAGCCACTCCAAGAGTTCCACATTGAACAAATAGTAGAGAACATAAGAGAGTTTGTGTATAAAAGTCAAGCTTAGCAACTCCGTCGGGCACGTATTCTTTGGCATTTTGGCTAATATCAATTGTACAGCTTGTGAAGTGTGGTCAATGAACACAAATGCTAAAGTAGTCGATTTCACTGGATTGCCAGAGAACCAAACCGAGCTGAGCCAATCGGTCCGGTCCCAAATTGTTCCAGGCTCCTTCAATTTGGTCCTCGATTCTGAGAATGGGATCCGATTCGATCTTTTTGGTCCAATTCCCAGTTTTAGGTTGGGAATCGGACCACCCAAGTACCAATCTTTCCTACCAAATATCACTGACATGGCAAGCAGAGCCTCACCTAGTGGTTGGCAAGAGTCATGGGTCATCGCTGAAGCCCTTCTAAGAATAGCCCTTCTAAGAAGACAAACAATGAAAAAAAATAAAAATATATATATATAATTTTTTTTAAGAAATGCAAAAATCATTTACCACGGTTGGCTGGCAAGAGTCATGGGTCATTGCTGAAGCCCTTCTAAGAAGACGAACAATGGAAAAAAAAAAAAGAGAAATATAATTTTTTTTAAGAAATGCAAAAATCATTTACCACGGTTGGCATTGGATGGGCCACCATGTCATTGGGCCATTGAAAAATCGTCAAAAGATTTAAAACTAAATTTTCTAGGAATTGGTCTACATTGAAAAATCGTCAAAAGATTTAAAACTAAATTTGCTAAGTTGAAAAAAAAAATTGATTTAAAACTAAATTTGCTAAGTTGAAAAAATTTAGAATTGAATTAACTATTATACATTGGTGTAGTACCTTTTGGACGACATTTTCAAACAAAATGTCACTAAGTTTGAAAGAAGACAACTACCATTAGCTTCTTGCTAAGGGATAGGACTTTTGAGAAAAATTCTAACACCGGTGGAAGTGCTTATGCTTTGCTTTTCCAACGGTGAGAGAAAAATAAAAATAAGAATAAGCATTCTTCCTTATTATAAATAAAAATTCGAGTTTGAAAATCATATTAATCTCTTTTGCTTTTTGGTTAACTTGAGAAAAAAAAAAAAGGGACACTGCAAGAACTGAAGAATGAGCAATACAAGGTAGGAAATTATCTAAGTATGTTTATAAGGGAAGAAGGCAACCCATCTAATCCAATCAGGTAGAACATCCGATTTGACAGGAAAACTCAGAAACGCTTAGCTCACGAAAGCTGTCTAATGCTTGCAACTTCCATCGACTCTGTCCATTCATAATTAGCCGAATGAATTCGGATCAATTGCAACATGGTAGAAACTTTTGTCACACAAATTTGTGGAAGTAGAGACGGATCCCTCAGTCAGATGGTAAACAAATTCCATATAAGACAAGTCAATGGTGCTAACAAATGCTCCCCTAATTTGTTATAAATTACCCAATCAATCTTAAAATCAATCTTAAATCTATCTATGAATGCCATTCAGTGATCAATTTATCAATTATGCTGATGTAGTGTTAAACCTTCTAAAGTTTTTCCAACATGATCTTTTTGGCCAATTTTAACCTAAAGATATTGACATACCATGTAGAACAAAAGCATTTAATTGTTGATCTCGACATATTCTTGTAGAGATATCCTTTGCTATATAAAGGTATTACAAAGTGTTACACTTCATAAGTAAACAAGACAACAAAGGAAATGGTAAATGAAAATATTATTATAGTGCAAGATCTATCGATTCTTAATTTACAATCTCCAAGAATCTATGTGTGATTTTTTAGGGAAAATTCCAAATAAGACTCGTTTTCTCAAATAATGACTCGAAATTGATGTTATTTCTACTATGGACCTAAAGTGGCCAAATCGTCTTAAATAAGGGTCTGAAGTGATTAAATCATCTCAAATAAGGGCCTTTGGTCGGTTGGTGACTATTCAAGCCATCAAAGAAGGGGTATTTTGGTCAAAAAGTTGTAACTATATTTTTTTAAAAAAAAATTTCCTTTCCTTTTCCTTTTTTCTTTTTTCCTCTTCCCTCCCTCAACTATCCCTGTCAATGTTCAATGGAGGTCACATGCTGTAGGTGAGGGCCGCCCTCACCGAGGCGAGCAAGGCAACATTCGCCGACACCGAGCAAGGGTGTTCCTTGCTAGCACCAAGCGAGGGCCACCCTCGTCGGCATTAAGCGAGGGCCACCTTCATCTGAGTTTAGCGACCTTTGCCATGGCTAGGGGAGGGAAGGGGGGAAAAAGGAAAAAAGAAGAAGAAATAATTTTAAAATTAAAAGACAAAAATACCCTTTGATGTGAGAGGTTTGCCCTTTTCTAAAATTAATATGGTTACTTTAGGCTCTTATTTGAAACAAATTCCACTTTATACCCTTATTTGAGACGATTTAGCCACTCCATGTCCTTATTTGAAATAAAGTTTACTTCGGACCCTTATTTAAGAAAATTGGGGCATTTCAGGCTATTATTTGAATTTTCCTAATTTGTTATTGACAATTCTAGATTCTCACTCATTGTGCTATCTTGGTAAATTTCTTTTGGATAGCCACATTTGTCGATAAACTAGTGCCTTTATTAAAGAGAGAATTTACAAAATTTAAATCTTAATTGAGTAGTTGAAATGTCATGTGAAATGTGTTGGGAGGGCTATTAAATTTTTGGTCAAACACACACATAGACATACTTCCTGCACTTAAATAAATTAATATCATGCCCCTAATATGGAGTAACCCATCAAAAGATTTCAAGGCAGGAAAGGAGGGAAATCCCTATTAAATTCGTTACCTTGTGCAAAAGGGTAAAGCCTCTTCATGTATAAAATGCAGCATCTTTACATATTTCGCTATAACCTCTATTTCGTCTGTATATGCTTACCCAAATCGTTTCTCATGCTCATACACAAAATCAGAAACTTCCAAGAGCAGGAAAGAACAACCAAGAGGAAACTTATAAAAAATAAAAAATGAAGATGAAGAACTTCCAAGTTGCTGCACTCCGTGGGCTAGCTCCATTCTTAGCTGCTAGTAAGCTTCTGATTTCTCGTACTTTTTAACTAATTATGCTTGCCTAATCAGAACTGTAAGCTAGCATGAATAAGATCCTATTTTTAATTTCTTACAAGGAATAGACCTAACTTTGTGCTTTTCCTACGTTATTTTTACATTTAGGCAATGTAATTTAAGGGAATTATACAGGACGCGTGCGGCAAGGACTCATGATTTCCCCAGCCGCGAGGAGTCAGGACCAAGCGTGCAATGCCTTTTGCCATGAACTGATTGGAGCCATAGAGAGGCCTCATGGCTTTTGCAGTAAGGATGGAACCAAAGTGCATTTGCTTTCACTCTTGCTATGTGCCCTGAAATAGTCACTAATTTCCCAGGCTCGCTTGATCAATAAGGTCGCTGCTTTTTGACCTTTGAAGAGGGTCTTTTCGATATAGTTTGTGACATTGAAAAATCAATCTAATCTCCTTAGTCTTGATGTGTATAGCCTCCCTTTTATTTGATGAGGAAGGTACATTTAGCTTTGTCGCCCAAAAATTGTATCCCAGAACACCACCTAACTAAATTGAAACAAAGGTGAATGGCTAAATAGGACATGCGTAGGCAATAACAAGAAGCATCCGAGCCCAAGATAGGAATTGACCTAACTAAATTGAAACAAAGGTGAATGGCTAAATAGGACATGCGTAGGCAATAACAAGAAGCATCCGAACCCAAGATAGGAATAAAGTATGACGGCGAACGCTGGTTCTAACATCGGATTGGGTCAAGATCTCTAGCCGAATCCTGCATTTCCCAATCTCGGAACGTTGGACCAAACACTAGAACTTGCTTTGCGAAAAACGCTATGACTTTCAATGTTGTAATTACCATGGTCATCTTGGAAAAGCACATGTATCGACAATCACTTCTACAGCTAATTCTGGCCACACAAGCGCTTTTACCATTTGCTGACTTAAAATTTTCTAAACTTAGTAATTCATTTTACGCATTCTTGATTAATAACGTGTATTTTACATTTCTCCAAAGGCAACATCACTACAACTATTAATAGATTTTCTACATGTTTAAGGAAAATCTAGTCCACAAAATAATCAACTCACGGCAGCATAGAAAAATCCCATATCGGACAAGCAAGACAAGAATTTGCCACTGTGGCAACTGAATAAACTTATACTCGGAGAAACATATGGATCAGGTTGCTAGCGCTGCTCGGCCCTTTCCGCCTTCTTCCAATTAAATTTAGGACAAGGAAGAGATGGCTATCGACAATACTTTCAAAAGGAGGCTACATACAGAATATAATACTACACTTTTCTTCTTTTGATAATTACACCGAATTATTCAAAGAAGCACGAAATCAAGAAGCCAGTTCCAAAAGCCTAATCTACACAATACTACACATGCCAAAGCAGCAATACTCATCATCAGTGTCAATGCAAACTACAAATCACAACCAATAGTTTAGTTCAGACATCAGACTGGGGTTAGCATTAGGGACCACTCCAACAATGGGGGGACGGGCTTTGTCATTCTTCTTCAGGTTCTTCCTCTTCTTGCAATAGGTTCTCCCTATTATCATGGGCCCAGAAACCACGCACATCAATGAGCATACTGGCTACCGTCCCACCTTGCTTGCAGGTCAGAAGATCAGCCAACGTGATTCTCAGCGGGTCAGCAGGTTTAACCATATCCCAGATTTCATCTCTGACATCGTCGATGCACAGCTCATAGTTCCCACCCTCAATCCACTTCTGATGCACATCCCTGTCCATGAGAAAGAATAATGTACACACCCACAGAGAGGTTAAGTGTAAGTTAACAAAACTCAAACAAAAAGGAGGATGTCAAAGCATGCAGTAGTAGCCAACCACAAATGAAAAGTTGGTCCAGCACTCTTCCCATCTCATAGCATTAAACATAATTTTTTAAGTCTTATGACCTCTACCTCCATCCCCCCAGTTCCTTCCTTCCTGGGCAAATAAAATCAGGGAAAGGAAAGGACATCTGGCCAAGTTTATATAGTGCAATAAAAAAAAAGCCCTTCATAGTCTGTAAATCAAAGGATTTCGGCACTTAAAAGAGTTTACATTCAATAATCATGTCTCAGCAACTTTGAGACTTGCACAACTTCCTTAAATTATGCAAGCAGGAAACTGCAGAACTTTTGTTATAGGAAGACTGTATCAGGTAACATCTCCACATACAGATGTTTCCCCTCTTTTTCTTCCATTTCCAACTTCACTTTGTTGGAATACTCAGATATGACACTATAAAAAGATATGTTCTTTAGTCTCTTTCACACTGTCAAAGCAGACTTTCAAAAAAAAGTAACTAGATACTTTTGCCAACTCGGATCATTGGGCATGAAGAATATAGTATCAAGTAACATTATGACAGAAGAAAAGAAATGGAAATCAAAACACATTTTTCACCACATACATTGCTTTAAATTGAGTTTAAGAAGCTATAATACTAAGAGGGGAACTTGTTTAGGATGTAGGAGCAATTAAAAGTAACATTACGACAGTTGAAATAAAATATTAACCTGAACAGAGAGTGTATATCAGCCGTTGTGAGAAATCCTCTTCCATTGAGATCAAGACACCGAAAAAGATATGTTAATCCTTCAGGAGTGTCCTTGTTTTCCAGTGCCAGAACAAAGTCAAGAAAACTCTCAAAATCCATCTCCCGAGAATTCCCTCCACCACTTTTTCCACGGCGTACGTGCTCATCAAATACTAGAAGGAGCATAAAGAAAATCAGTTGAATGAAGCCAGCGGATAAACTGAAAGTGAAAGTTAAGATTTTCACCATTTTGTTATTAGCACAGGAAGCAACTTCTTCCCTACCTCTTTCAATGAAGATCTCTGTTAGTGAACCATCTGCATATTCTTTGAGCTCCTGCTTGCTCAACGTTCCATTCATATCTCTGTCAAGTGCCAAGAACATATCTAGGAATAAAGAGAAAATGAAATGTGATGATGATATCAACTACATAGATATAGAGGTTATACAAATATAGAGAATCCAAAGCACTCACCACATATGCGCTGTGCAGACGTCAAGGAGAACCAATTTTCAGCTTGTTCAGTGTCAGTAACTTCTTCCTCACTTTCCTGATGCAGAATTAGAAAAAAGAAAATACCTAAACATTAATACAAATTTTCAATATCAATCAATACACCCTTAACAGTAAAATAAGTCATTGATTCATTGATTAGTTTAAGCTTTAAAATTTCCTTTCTTAACTAGCTCGTGCAAGTGCTTGTTTCTTTTCTGCTAGCATATGGATTCTATTATACATTGAGAAGACTCCTTTCTGATATTCTCTAATGCTAGACACAATACCTATCCAGTCTCCAACCTCCCAAATAAACCCTCCCCCTAAAGCTTTGACAACTAAAGCTGAGCAGCATCTCACTAATATTTAACAGCTAATAAAAACCGTTGGAAGTGCACCCGGGGGTGATTAGCCATCTAAAAGAAATCAAGTACAGGTAATGTATATGAGAAGATTCAATTGAGAAGCCCTATTAAAAATCCTAAACCAAGAATTGCAATATGCTATGAAATGGCTTAAAGAAATGATTGTATATGTTAAGCTCCTTCTACCCAGTCTATGAGAAGAAATGAACAGGCATCCACCAGCAGCTATCATCAAAATAAGGTCCATCTAATAATAAATTGTTGAGAGAACCAAACGTGTGTGGGACAAATTCTTGTCAACAGAATTCATAACCTACAACAACTAAAACTCAGACAATAAAGATGCTTCTAAATGACTTTTCCACAAGTTCCCTTTTCAGAGCTGTTCCAGTGGTGTACCAAACTGGTAATTGCTTGAGTCAAGATAAGCAAGTATAAAAGAACTTCTCCAACTTAAAATGAAAAACAGGAACTAGGTGACTGCATAAGGATGTGCAAGTGATAAACCCTCCTTATCATCAGGAAGAGGAATTCCCAAATAAAAATTGAATAAAATAATCTACAGCCCAGGGGAAGCAGGAAAAAACAGGAGGATTGAAGTCTACAACAACATAAAACAGTTTTTATCAGAACATTTGGAAAAGGTTGCAATAAAACCTTCATTTATATCTACCTGGTGCAGTTCCATAAGTTCTTGAAGGCAGTTACTAAGCAGCACCTTCTTTATACATGCTTTCCCTGGAAAGAATCTACAGAGTCAGTCGCTTTTAACAGAAGAGAAACTTAAGAGTTCAGACCTAAGCATCCAAATATCCTATCCTTACATGGAAAAGAATGTAAGAAAAAATAATCCACCACATCTATATAGTCATGTTCTATGAGCTATCTAGTATGTCGCAGTGATACTATCACCTATTAAATTGGAATTTAAGACCGGTCAACACTGACTAAAAAAATCCATAAACTCCATCTCGTAGCATTTAAAAAACTGTCAATCTTGACCATTATCATGCAACAAGCGGTTACTGGTATGACCAGAAATTTTATTTACACACCCTAGTATACCCGATTTAGTGATCAACATAAAAAGGAAATGCACATGCGACCTCATAGGTTATTCAAAGGGGGCCACTGTCATCAATAAAAGAGGAAAAAAGTTTGATAACAAGTTCATTCAAAGAGAACTCTGATCATGGTTCAATAAAGGAGACAACCATAACCAATACCTGTATAAGACCTAGCCACATACCTCGTCTATGAGGATCACAGAAGAAGAAGAACTTGCGTGCAGCAATGCGGCAGTACATTTGAACAAATGCAGCAGGCATGTCTCGTAGCTGCGCCAAATTCGGAATCAGACCCCTTATGTAAGCCTCCATTTCCTAAAACACAAAACCAGAGCAGTCAGCTTCTTCACAAATTCAGACAAGTGATAGCAGTTACACAGACACTATTATGACTGCAATATAAAAGTCCGACAAAATAGAGAAGTAGAGTAGAAAAGAAGCTCAAAAAGGCAGTATCATACATGAGGTTGAAGGAAACCATCAGAATCTTCATCTAGCTCACTCATATCAATTCTGGCCTGCGTTAGTGAAACCTGAAGAAGAAACAACACATACGTTTTAGCAACAGATAGACTTATATGTTGTTCTAAAAAACCGATTCAAGCCTAATATTGTGCTCTGCAATTTGTTGACAAGAATAGCATGATGCACAAGCATTACCTTTATCTTGACAAGATGACATTTTATTGATAAAAGAATTGATCTAGAACATTATAAATATGCAAGAGCAGATAAGGATAAATAATCTGCACACACCAATCCTAAGCATTCATGTTCAATTAAGGCATATTTACATACCTTACCATTCCATATTCACAACACAGGGCACGAGTGAATACCTACACTGCCAATGCTCAATGACCAATATGCTGATGAAGCAAGAAAGTGACTAAGTTAAAAGTAACAAGTCATGCTTATGCACAATCACCTTTCACTTTTCTTCATTATGCACTTTCAGATTATTCGATAATGATCAACTATTCCTGTGGACTCCACTGACAATCAAATTTTCAGTGGAGGCATCAATGAGTAAGACATACCGTGCGCATCACATAGAGGTAGAAAGGAAGAATGGCAATTCGTCCTGACTCGTCTTTCTCAAATTTCATGAAATTTGAAGGGCTGAAGAATCGTCGGCATTTGGGGCCTATTTGCTCTGTACATACAGATGCAATATGGCAAAAATCTTCATAGTTCATCTGAAAATGAAGTAATCTTTAAAACTCATTCAGAAACCATTATTACAAACACCAAAAGAAAAGCTGCCTATATGTGTAAAGCAATGATCTTTTGAAAAGAGGCACGAGGGAGCCCTTTTTTATACAACAAGCAATATGGAGCATACATTTCAATCAATCTCATTATGCATTTGATAAAAAATCAGCAATACCACCAGCAACTGTAATTAAGTAAATAATATTCAAATTGCATTTGAAGAGAAATGACATAAAGTACCATTG
Organism: Eucalyptus paniculata subsp. matutina; assembly: GCA_017140255.1. Taxonomy (NCBI): domain Eukaryota; kingdom Viridiplantae; phylum Streptophyta; class Magnoliopsida; order Myrtales; family Myrtaceae; genus Eucalyptus; species Eucalyptus paniculata. Next base: position 40,679,083 of record CM029442.1, read on the forward strand.
AGTGAGATAGAGTCAGGAAACAGCTGTCAAGGTAAAGCTCCATACTTTTGAATATATGGAAGAGAATACAAGGAAGCTTTACAATATGTAAACAATTAATATATGCATTAGAAAGAAAGGGGTAATGCTGAAAGAAAACATTCGAATTGCTCTCTCTAAGAATTTGATCAAAATTTAACAAAAAAATCCTCCATGAACTTTCATATACAAAATGCAAAAAACACTGCAGATCTATGAAGATAAAGTCATAGAAAAAAGGGACACAAAAATGGATGATGCTCAAATAAACAGACCTTTTCTGCCCCTGTGGCGTCATCAATGACACAATTTTCTCTCAAGCAAACCCACATTGCATCCAGATCGTCTGCATTAAGCAAAAGATCCGATTGCTTCTGCAAAAGTGAGATATAAATGTGAACTTCTGAAGAAAGAAAAGTATGAACTACTTGGAAGCTTCTTTAAATTTCTTAAGAACTCTGTCGTCAGTACAACAGATACATACCTTGAGAAACCGGTATTTTGCAAGCCTCTGTACTCTTTGACTGATGGATCCTTCTTCGGGTTTCTAAGAGGGTGAGTAGAAAATCAGAATTGATTAGTCATCACACAGAAATATAAGCACACCAAGCAAATGAAATCAAATTCTACAATAATTAAGGAAAATTCCTGCCCTTATGCTTTTAGACCAGCTGTCCGGGAACTTAGTTCAGCCAGTGAAAGCAAAACATGATGCAATTACACTTGTTAACAGGGAATGAACTAAGAATCAGACAATTATTCAATATAATTCTATTGCATACCTTCTTATAAAAACTTGGAATGGAGCCAGCTTCAGCACTTTTTTGTTGCTTCTCCTTGAATATGTCAAGCAAAATCCTCTTGGTCTCGAGTTCTGCAATGGGGAGAAACAAGACGATGATCAACTCCATTTGCATGTTACATTTTGCAAGTGCATGCAAACCGCTCTGAGACGGAAGGATCTGGGAGGAAAAATACTTCATCTACCCTAATTAACCGTCACGGAACAGGCATGTTTCAAAAACTTTGTCCAAGTCTCTACACCCAACGTGGCTAAGGCCCATAGCAGCTGCTATGTCAAGAAAATCTCAAAGCTAAAACAAGAACAACAAGAGCTCGTGTCATTTTCTTCTTCCCGATAATGAATCGATTTAGCAAACTGGAGCTAATTCCCACTGGTCCACTTAGACACTTCAAGATCAATATCCCAAAAAACGGTCACATTTACCCTTAATTGTCATGTTACCTCTACATTTCAAAGAAAAGTCCACGCCAGCTTTAATATTATAGGAGAGCAAAACAACATATACAAACAAAAGAATTCGATATCACCAACTCATCAAAACCATATTTTTCAAGTCCAAAGCATCACGCCACTAACAATCCAATCTCCCCGACACCCGCATAGCTTCAGCAGATCATTAATCGCTAAAGATCAAAAAGACCCTTAAGAGGTTACTTCCGAAAACGAGGGCTCAAAATCCTTTCTTCCCCATTTCATGAGCTCCAATCTCATACGCTACCACAAAGATCAACCCTAACATCAATCGGCGAAGTTCCATAGAAAAAACGCGCGACGTATCGAACGCATCACATCGAGAAGGAAAAAAAAAAAAAAGGACAAACAAATCGCGCTCGAACGGAGGAAGGTACGAATGTATGTAAAGTGAGAAGGTCCAAAAAGGAAACAGACCCATCAAGGCTTCGGAACCGAGTCCGGCCCCGGATCCGATAAAGCGACGGAGGTTGCGGACCCAGGGCATGGAGGACGCCGGGGGGATCTTCCTCTGCGACGCCTCGTGGCTCTCGCCGTCGCTCGAGCCGCTGTACATGGCCGGCGTGGGATGTCTGGCAACGGGGGCTTCTTCGCGGACGGAACTCTGGACCCCTCGAATCAGACCTCGCCGCCCGACATGCGAGGGCGAGACGGGAGCTTCGCTGTGGATTCGGGGACCGGAAGCTGGAAACCCTAGGCGAAGCGCATTGCAATCGAGAGAGAGAGAGAGGGAGAGAGAGAGAAAGAGGGGATTGGAAATGGAGGATTCGACTGAAGTGAAGAGGATCGCAAGAAGCTTCAGCTGGTGGTGAGCTTCTTCTTTGGGTTTATGCAAATCGAAGCTCCTGCGAATTTGAGGGGTTGAAGAGAAGAAGTGAGAACCAGAATTTTATTTCTATATTTCTTTTTTCTTTTTTTTAGGTACAGCTTTTTCAAATTCTTCTTCTTCATCTTCTTCTTGTGATTTTCCCAGCATTTTCCTCCTTTGAAATGAGAATTTTATACTTCGAAATATTTATTCCAATTCTCCCCCTCATGTTTTCCCCCACGAAATTGTATTAAGGCATTTTCGCCTGTTTTGATTTTACCCGTGCATCTTTCCCGATGATTTAATGCATTTCTGCTGAGACATTCGGAATCTTTCGCTTGAAATAGTATTGACAAAGCGCCTTTCAAAACATAGAACGATGTGGAAATCAACGAAAGATATGAAAGGCCATTTAGACTGCGTTTGTTTTTTTTTTTCTATTTCTAAACATCCTTTTTGTTTTTTTGTTGCGGGAGCAAAAAAGGAACGAAACGCGTTTATTTGCGTTTTTGTTCTAAAACTATTTTTTTGTTTATAGAAACACATCTGGAATAGAAACAAGAAACAAAAAAAAGTTATTTCTTGTTTTTGGAATAAAATTCAGAAACACTCTCTTTTTTCTTCTTTTTTTCTTATTCTTTTTTCTTTCTTTTTTCTTTGGCCCGGTCGCCGGCCTCAGCCATGGCCGGCGACCAACTATCGAGGGTCGGCGACACCGTCGAGGGCCGGCGACCTCGCCAGAGCGTCGCCGACCCCTGGCGACCCCTAGCGAGGCTCGGCCTCGCCTTGGCTGGGTGAGCTTGAGCTCGCTCAGATCCAACGAGGCCGACCTTGCATCGGGCTAGGCGAGCTCGCCCAGCTCCAGCAAGGTCGAGCTCGCCTAGCGACCGGCGAGGCTTGGTCTCGCCGGGGGTCGGCAAGCCTCGTCGTGGCTAGGCGAGGCCGTCGGCTAAAAAAAGAAAAAAGAAAAAAAGAAAAAATTAAATAAAGATATTAAAAAATTAATGGAAATAAAAAAATTATAAAAATTTACCAAATGTGTTTTTGTTCATTTTTTATTCTCGGAATAAGTTTACCAAACGTGTTTTTTTGTTCAAAAATTGTTCCCCGAAACGAAACGCTTTTTCTATTTCTATTTTTTTGGAACTTTTTTTAAACATAAATGTTACCAAACGCGCTTTAGTGGATTTTTGAATAGAAAATATAGATTGACGAGAAAATTAAAAATACTAGGGGCAATCATGATTAGTCATGTAAAATGATAGTGAAATGGCAAGATAAGAGAAAGATAAAATAGAACAATCAATGTTATTGATTGATTAGCGATTCTTTGCTCAAACTGTGATCATAATAATTATAACTACTAGCGATGTGGATGATTAACAATAATTATAAAGAATAAAATTTACATCATACGTGATTCTTATTATTCAGTAATATATATTTACAAACGGTTATCAAGATATCAATTATTTCACAGTTATGACCTCATCACTTACCACACGTCAATCATTTCTTCTAGAACTTGCAACTCCTCTTCTCGATGGTTGTAACAACCCTTTGTCGTTATTAATTATGACTATGTACTAGTGACAGTGCCGGCATCAATTGTCTTGATTTTAGCTGAAATAGTAAGCCTACTAATTTGAAAAGTTATCTTCATCCTCGTTCATCGATCTTTCTTTCAACCGAATTTCACTTAGCTTCAATTGGTGGCTCGACGCTTAGTAATTTTTCCTATAATGCCCGTCAGCGACTTCTCATCACCTTTGTCAACTATCTGTGGTTGCCGACTAAAAGAACTCAGTAAATTTCATCTTAGTCATGCTTTGCTCGGTCTCATACAATCCGAGTTTTTTTTTCCCAAATTATACGTCCAAGTTGACGGTCAATGACTTGCGCAATTATGTATATCAACTCAAAAATAATTTAAAAAGAAAAGTTTTGATTGACCTTTTTATAATCCAAAAGATAATTGTAATATAAAAACACCCTTAATATTGTATGGAGACTTCATTTTTATCGAGATAATTGCTCCAACTCGGACATCCTTGCGCATTGGCCCTCGCCTTAAAATAGTTATTGATCACTCCTTGAATTTTGACCCCATCATATAATAGGCCACATACTTCAACAATTATGTATTATCAATGATTTTCGTTGCCGTCACTAACATTTTGGTCTATAAAGCCAGTTGATATTCCAAAAATAAATAGAGTGCCTTATTTTGCTCGACCAAAATAATTTCTACTAATTACTCTCTTTTTTTCACTATGCCTAATTATCTATTTTAACCTTTTTTCAATATATCTCATTTCGTCACTCAGATAAAAATGCTTTCAAATTTAACTTATTTCTTCCTCTTCATTACTCAATAATGGTAGCATTTAATCATCTTTTAAATCCAAAATATATAATTGTAATTTCTTTTCATTTTCAATATCATTCAAATTCAATTATTAGATAAAAAATATGAAAAAAAATTGATTAAAAAAATATCTAAATTGATATATATGTGTGTGTGTGTGTGTGTGTGTGTGTGTGTGACAAATGTACCCAAAATTAATTTTATTAACAATCAAAAATAAAAAATCAATACATTTGTAAAAAAATCATTAATTTACTATGATATTACAAACTAATACATCCATCAATTGTTACATGTCATTTAATTCAATAACTTTACAATAAAATTTAACGGAAACTAATAAAGTGTAAATTTGTCATAATTGTATAAGTTTAAGGTTTTTAATTGTATTAGCCCCTAGATAAATTATGTTTCTGCAAAAAATCTCTAATTTACGGAAAAAAAAATCTCTAATTTAATTTTTTTTATTCCAACAAGCAAGCATTTTTCGTGCGGTATAATTTTCGTATCCCAAACCGTATGATCTCCGTATCCTTAATTTTTACTCCATATAGATCGCTCCGTATCTGACAAACAAGATACCTCCGGATATTCCTTTCCCTTCTCCTCCGAACGTGCGTCATCCCTAGCAGCCCCCCCGCGTGTATAAATAATCGCTTCGTGCGCACTGCCTCCTCACCTCATCTCCTCCGCTAACCTCACTTGCGCCGACCGGCTCTGCCCTCCGGGAGACGGCCCGCTCCCATCGGAGCCTCGCTCGCCGGAGCCGCATCCGCTCCGGCCCCGAGCCTCTGTGATCTTACCCAGAGCAGAGGATCTGCCGGATCCGCCGGTTTTAACCGGCAAAAGCAATTCAAGGAACCCTTCGGGGCGAGCCCCATGCCGGATCGTCGGGTAAAACTCGCTTCCCTCCCCGCATCTGATCGACCCTTTTGTCGTGTTCGTATGTTTTGCGGGGGAGGGTGGGAGTTTTGGCGATGGAAGGAGCGATCTTGCTTGCGGGCTCGTGCTGAATGGTTCGTTGAATTGCTTTGCCGGTTAAAACGGGCGGATCTGGGGACTTTTCTGGTCTGGCTGGGATCTAGAGGCGCGGGTCCGGAGCCGAGGCGGCTCCGGCGAGCGTCCTGATGGGATGGCGCTCTCCCGAGGGCAGAGCTGCTTGGGCATCGAGGTTAGCCGACGGGGTGCGGCGGAAGTCTCGGGATTGGTGTCCCGATCTGGATGCGCCGGCTGCGGAGGCCCTTCAGGCTGGACGTGCGGCGATGGCCCGGTTTGGTTCCAGATCTGGTCGGTCTGTTATGTCGGTGGCTTTGTACCATCCCGTTTTTGCTCGATCTGTGAATATGATGTTCCATTGGCGAGATTCCGATCGGCGGGTCGACATTTTTTGAGCTGGGTGAAGGCTTTGCTGGTGAAGATCAATTTCTGGATGTATCATTAGGTTATTTGTTCCATCTTTATGGCGTCTGTAATCAATCAACTGTAGAAATTGTTACAGTGGTTTGCTTTTGTAGTTCTTGTTTGCTGGAGATTTTGCTGTTTGATTTACTTGAGGCACATTGACATTGTGGATGGTTCCACCAAATATTGTAATTGGTACAGATCTGGGTCGAGGTCGACTAAATTCAATTGCAGCTTTTCATTTTCATTCTCAAATGCATTAACATATAACAGATTGTACCACAAAAGATATTGAATTGATACACTTGTTGGTCGGGTTGGATTCACCTATTATGAAATACAATTTTATTGACCTATATTCGACACAATCCATGCCGATTCAATCCAGGCTTCATTATCTGTAATTTTCTTGTCAAGTCGTTGCCTCTCTCCGTCTGAGTAGGGATGACGTGAAGGTGTTGAGGCCAAGAATGTCTATAGACCAGATATAAGAAGAGAAATCACACTCCCATCTAGCAGATATCGGCACATCATCTGATAACTATATCAACGTATGCCATACAACCTTTGCACTCCTGGTTCTTACAGCAACGCGACGGCAATGATCATGCTAAAGGTCAGTGGACTGACCATTGCCTACAAACGTATTTCACAAGAGCAGCGTGAGAGAGCCCAGATCGCCCTTATTAAGCCTGTGTTACCTTAACCAGGCAAAGATTCATAAGAACCCTGATCTCGATTGAATATGCCATAGACAGTTAATGATAGAAGCAGTGTTCAGCTGGTCCGTCTCAGGCCAAGAAGGCCATCTTCATGATTGGGAAGGCATGCATGCTCCCATTTGACCTTAACTCCACCTTTTATTTCAAGATCTCCTTTCCACAGATTATACCTACACTTCTGCTGAATGTTGCGATTGACCATTTTGACGTGAATGGTTGGTGAGACTACAAATAACTGATTTAAGCAAATTGAAGCTTGTCTGCATAGGAAAGCCTCTTGGCCGTCGGCACTTGTACCTGTCTGAAGGCTTACAATCATTTGTAGTGAGCCTCCCAGACATCAAAGGCAGATCAAGGTACTTTACAGGTAAATTCTCTCTTTGAAACCCAATGATAGAAGGAAGTCCGAAAACATACTGCTCAGTGTATAACATCCGGGACTCTTTATATGGTTGAGACATGAGATTCTTCTAAAGTAACTAAAGACATGAGAGGATCTACATTCCCTTTCAAAACATGATTTCATCGTCTGCAAACAAAGGTAATTCAGCTGAAGCTTTGATCAGAAGGGATGATGCTTGATATCAGCAGTAGCAGCAGCAGCAGCAACTCAAACATTCTGGATAGCACTTCCATAGTTAAGGACAAAGGGATATGGCAAATGTGGGTCACCAAGTGTCACGCCTCCCTTTCCAAGGAAAAATCATTCAAAGTGAACCACTGAAGTTTACAAGAACCATTCAAATTAGATCAGATCATCAATGGCCCCCTTTCGATGGCAAATTTGATGATGGTGATTGAGTAAATAGAGGAGGGAGAGGGAAGATATAGAAGCAGCGTTTGAGTTACTCAATGCAGGTACACGAGGCCAGATCAACTAGAAAGTAGGGAGACCAACAACGCTGGAGGCAGATGAGTTCACCTCTTTGGAGGACTATCAGAGTTGGGCGGCAGCGATGCCAGAGATAGCTGTTGAGGGTGGCCGTGATGTGGATCAGTGGGGATCACAGAGGAGGGCTAGTCATGATAGTGCAATCGAAGAGGGAGAGAGAAAAGAGTAGTAAAGATCGAAGAGGACTGATACCTATTTTCATAACTGTTTTGAGTACCAAGAGCTCTTTGGAAATAGTATGACTTATATTTTAATTAGACTCATACATAACTCACTTCAATAAATTTAGTCAAAGTATGAACTGAAATATCTGAGTACAGTTCTCGCCCAGAACCAATTGACTGAACTTGGTGCATATTATCAACTTTTGAACTGTAACTGCTGTCTTGAGACTCTTCCAGTGACATTAGATAAGTTTGGGACCATCTCGCAAGGAACCATATTATAGCCTAAAAAAGGCATTTGCTTCAATACATAAATCAAGAGCAACACTAGTGCGAAGTGAAAAGCCCAGACAAGTTCAAGCATGCCAACAATGTGTAGTTTATTGAATGAAAAAGAATGCAATGAAGAGTGCTATATGTGACAATAGAAATGATGACATGCAATTTCTCTGTATCTACTGCCAAAATCTTCTGGAGAAGGGTCCAAATAGATAGCTTTTGTAAATGCTGTGGCTTACATTACTAATTGCATTTTTGGACTGATAGGAAACTCTTGTACAACATCCTAAAGTAATCGTCAAATAAAATACTAACTTACTCCCAGTGAAGATCTCTTTCTATATGTAAATAGGAACAAACAGCACCCAAATTAACTGGGAATGAACTTGAGATGTAGCTCCATTAGTCGAGGACTGAAAAATGATGATCTACTTTCCGGATTCAAGCTTTGTTCAGCAAACCCGATGATTGAGCTGCAACAACAAAGGAGAATCATATAAAATATTCCACGTGAAGGATCAATCATTCTCGTTAGAGAGAGTAAAACATGCTCCGGTAGCACCGCTGTCCCGTGGGGTAAAGTATGAACGTGAATAGGAAAAAGAAAAAAAAATGGTTGCATTGGCAAGCTAGTCGTCTTTACGCAACTGCAACCGAATTGAAGACAGACTAGTCTCCAAGCCGTGTAGCACGGCTAATAGGCCAGACAATTAAATAAAGCACACGGAAGTACATTGCCTACCGCTGTCCTGTGGGGTAAAGTATGAAGGAGAATAAAAAACCACATGGTTGCATTGGCAAGCTAGTCATCCTTACACAACTGCAACCAAATGGAAGACTGACTACATCTCCAAGCCGTGTAGCACAGCTAATAGGCCAGACAATTAAATTAAGCACGCAGAAGAACAAGTGTACATTGCCTATTTTCAACTACTTCAGCTACAAACAAAGAACAGTCACAAGATTTTCTTTTGATTCTTGTTATTTGCATATATAGCAATTTCGATTTATTGTAGAACGAGAACAGTCTACACATCTTATAACCACTGGTAAATTAATAAAGATTAATTAACTGTGGACGTCCAGTGAAAATCTTTCTCAGCAAGCATCTTCGTCTAGCATCATCCATTGTTGGTCAATCCAATATTACACCAAAACAGATGTTTCGTCATATACCTGAAAGTTTCAGGTATGATGATATGTTTGTGCAACACAACATGTCAAGCGTGTTAAGAGTCATGATCCAGCATGAGTGCACACGAGACACGACTAGAGGACAAATTCGTACTTGAGTTATTTTCTGCAGAGTCTGACAGTAGCATGGAAGCAAAGAAAGTCAGAAGGTGAAAGTTCTGATGTTGCTATCAGATGGCTGGAACTAGACTTGAAGCAGAAGGCTTCAGTAGGAAAAGTTAGAGGAGGTTTTCACAATAGCACTTTTCTTTATGCCCTTGCACGCCCTTTTGTACAAAGAGGATGCATTTTATGACTAAATCCTTGTCAAGGGAATTGTTTGAATGTTAAATCTACTACACAGAGATGCATGTGCCGCTGTCTCATAAGGTATATAATGAAAAGTACCTACAAAGGATGACAACGGGATTATTATCTGGTTCCATGAAGTCTGCAAAACGCCTTTGTATAGCAATTGGAACCTGCAATCACATTGCATAAGCACAAAGCATCAAGTCATGGGATTACTACTTGAATATGTCATCCTGAACCTTAGAATGTATCTTGCATTATCTATAATGAAGAGATCTTAACATGGAAATGGTTTGCATGGCAAACATGTATGAGCAACAAGCATTCTGTCCGTACAGGAGCCAGCACGCGTATCTTATGCCATTTTCTCTCTACCATCACCATATTCTGAAGAATCTTGATTTATGGTCCTTTTGAAGATCTCATGTGTTCTCAGACCTTACCTATGCCTACTGTATGGAGTCACGATGGTAAACTTATGGCTTCTTTTTAAAGCATCCGAACACCTCAGATTTCATATGTCAAAACCGCATCAAACAAGTTTCTTCCATCTTATTGTCAATTGCCTGTCCCCCATCATTGCTTAAAACATTGTCAAATCTATTCTCTCATTCTAGCTTCTCTTCATTGGCTCATCTTTGCTTTCTATTGCACGACAGGAGCATGTCTGCCCTCGGAAGTGCCATCAAAGATTCATACATGGGAAAAGGTTCATTTTCTGCAGTGAACTTCTTTACGGACATTCTGGTGAAATTTGGTTCATCCCATTCTCAGGAAGAAAATTGACAGTGAGATTCTTGGACCTCTTGTGCATGCTTAACATCAGACATATTTGGCCCCGTCCATCCATGCTAGGTTAACGAACACAATTTGATTTCACAGCACTAGAGTGGATCCTATATTAGAAGGATTTTTCCCGGGTTAGTAAAGGAACAACAGAGAACTGCAAGATGGCAAAGTAAGTCTGCAACATGCATCTCATGGAACTGACAAATAAAAAGCAAGGAGCAAAAGTCATTTTTTGCACCAGGTTTCATGTGAGATGTGTGAGCTGTCAAATTTGCTGGGTCCCACATGAGACACGTCATCTAACAGCTCACACGGATCGCGTTAGGCTCACATAAGCTGGGTGTTTTTAAAAATTGCTTAGCAAGAAGGCTGTTTTGAAGCTGACATTTTATTGGTGATCATAAGACACCCTTCAAGCACAGAGAGCTTCTCTCTTTTCTCTACAAGCAGGGGCAACAATTTCAAAGAGAGAAGTAGCCATTTCCTAGTGGATGTTTAGCCAAACGGACTGTAACTCCTGGCGAAGCTCCAACTTTTTGTTGCGTCACACACATATACCTCTCTCTAAAACACTATATTATGATTAACAGGCAAACGCAACACAATGCCAAATCAAGAAATCTCATCAATTTAATCTAAAGCAACGGTTATTTTCTTCAAAGAATTAACCAATGATAAACTTCATGTTTGTAGTAAAAAATTACAGTCTAAAGGCAAACATTGACAATGTACCAGGGGCGTCTCTCCTTTGCCTTTGTCGGCAAGTACATGACCCGTTATTAGCAACAAAGAATAGAGTTCTTCCAAGGTTTCGGTTGGATCGAAAGAGCCCCCGCCCTACATATTGCGTATATAATTTAGTAGATAAGCCACGGACATTGAGAATGGAAGAAACATGAAAATCTATTAGGAGAAGGCAAGACGCGGATAAGAAATATTTTAAACGGAAGAATCCAAGAATTTTATCAAAGCAACCCATAGCATGGTAAGCTATGAATTGACTGGCTCATGACAGACTAATACTTCTGAACAACCTCATCAGCATACATCCAGGTTCTGTACTTATAAATACAACAAAATTTTTAACTGTTTCTGGAGAGATCCCCAGATCAGCCAAAAGAAAACAATCAATCACTAAATAACTTGGAGAAACATGGTAGTTAACCTGGATGCTTTACTGACACTTCCTCCAAAACCTTCTCTCTATATGCTAATCTCCTTTCCAAACGTAGTCTCTATGTCATTTACAGGTATGGAAAATTCCACCTAAAGTTGCCTTTCGTTTCCTTTTTTGTGCACAAGCACCATATTTTTACCAAGAAAGCCAACCACCTACGGGAACCTAATCTTTCAATTACCTCGCAAATGAATGAGCAGAAAATTGAGTAAAATAAGTCAATTAAGAAAATGTCGAATCTCAGCAGTTCCTGATATGGCAAAGGGAGTAACTGCATCAAATATAGGATAGCAGTTTGAATAACAAATTAAAATTCACCGATCAATGTCCATGGCAAGTACTAGGCATCCAAATACTTTCCAGGAAAAAAAATAACCAAAGAAAATAAGGCCATCAAATATATCAAAGAGAACCTGATGTAGACGTGAAAACCATTCAGTGCAATGTCTTGTGAGCAAAGGTATTGCAAAATCAATAGCGGCTCTTTCAATAAGAGCATAAGAGCTTAGCCTTTCATCCATTGCTGTAAAAATAGGTTGACAATGAAAACTGTCAAGGATTAAAATCTAATGAAGACACTATGCTAACAAAAGGAACTAAAGCCATGAACTGACTCACCAGAAATGGAAGTGTGAATATAGTCTGAGTCAGAAATTGAACGCAGAAGCAGAAGCAGCTGTTGTACAAAGATTTAGCCAAATGCTTATGGCAGAGAAACAAAGTGATGCTGCAAACAACCTACATAATTACCTTTTAACTTAGACTCTACAATGTATGCACAGAGGGTGGCCACAGCATCAACACCTTCAGGTGGAAGCAGTACAATCCCAGCAGCGCTACCCAGCGGCTAATAATAGAAAATAAGTTGTTTTAAAATGATGGTTCATGGTTCAAAACAAGAAACTTTAGAAGATAAAGTGAATCAGATTATCCAAATAAAGGACTCAGCTATACTGGTCAACCTTCCCAAACTAACAAACGAAGATCTTCATTATAATTAGGAAATTTTATTGATACACAGCTAATGCTTAGCCATTCACCTGAAATTATTTGAAAAGCACTCACCCTCATCTATGGAGTAGAGATCAGCCACTTACTAAAAAATGGATCCTGGGAATTTTCTTTCTATGTTTCTAGAAGCAAATGATGTCATTGCACGCATCTATGAACATTGACAATGTATACCATGAGCAGCGCAGTCCAGGTATCTAGTAAGATATCACGCGCCTCCCAGCTCCATGTTTCCTCATCAGGGTCCTTCGTCATGAGGACTTTTATGACTTCACACATCAAGGTAGATAACAGGGTAAAGGTACTAAATGGCCTGACAAGTGGAATAAGTCAACATGTTTCAGGCATTACACATGGATAACGGCTATCAAGTATCAACCCAGCTATTAAGATCTCCGCGCATCATTACATGACATAAAGAATTAAGCATGAACAGAAGAATAACCTAATTGATTTAAGGAGTTGATTAAACATAGTTGGGCTTGTTACAGTTGCCATAGCCAACAATGCCCGGCAACCATCGAGCATCTCACTGCATTAACAAGAAAGAAGAAATTGAGGGATCACTAAACATAGTGAGAGAAATAGCCAGCAGCTGATGTGATTCAGAGAAAAGTGACCTTTCACTCATTCCACATTCAATCTGTTTTGAAACAAGATCTGGTGGGTCTATCCATGGTATAATCCCTGAAAGCAGTTGTACCAGATGATGCTCCTGCAGTTGTCCATTGTCTGCATATTAAATGATGACTGGTGTCAGCTAAATGAATTCTTAAAATCAAGAGGAAATCAGAAAAATGGCAGATTTTTACAGCTTTATCAAACTGATGTTAATAAACGCTAATGAAAGGAAATGCATTTCCTTAAATATTATGAATGAAGAGACATTAATAACAAACTCAGGGAAAGTGCTAATCCTGAACTGCTATTAAGAGCCACTTTTATTAGTTTTGGAGGATTTTTTTTTTTTTTTTTTTTTTTTTTTTTCGGGAGAGGGGGGAGGAAGAAGTATCTGGTATGATTGGAGTTGCTGTGGCAAGCAATTTATAGCTCTATAATTTGAATGTCGTGATTTCCTAATAGCAATTCAGGGCATCACATCAGTTTGCCATTTCAGAATAACAATGCAATCTAGGTACTGGCTCAAGCAGCAATATTGATGTACAACTCATTACTAGATGACCAGCCTAGCATCAGAAATGAACCACAACATCCGTTCTTCAATCAGTCTTCATGATGGCATTTACTTGTTCCTTACTCCCACCAAAATAAACCTCAGGACATTGTCAGTTTGCCACCTTCACCAGATTAATTCGTATATTGCTAACATTGAATATACTATTCTCCACCATACTTCCACCATGATCAGTCTTTTGGAAGCGCTTGAAAATATATGCTACCAAACTCAAGCAGAACAACTTGACAAAAAAAAAAAAACTCAAGCAGAACAAACAGTTGGAGGATTAAAGGATAATGGCATCGTAAACTGCTTCAACCCAAAAAGGAAACGAGAATTTGTTGCTTTAAAGACAATTAAACATTCAATTTTGAGTTGTGCATGTACCTGAAAGAAATATCGTGCCTGTCAAACAACAGTACTGCAGAATAAGCTTTCGAGCAGAAACTGCAATTGGGCAGTCTATCGAAAAACCTTCATGGTAAAACTTCCGTCTGAGAGCTGTGTATAAATTCAATGGCCAAACAATATCTCTGCTAGAAATTAAGATGAAACAAAAAAATTAGAAGAAAGAAAAAGAAAAAGCAAATAAAAAATAAAAAACTAAAATGGCACGCCATCCAGGACCAGGCTATTAACAGCAAATAGAACCAGGATAACATAGGGGCAGAGATATCTCCAAGTATGGCAATCCATCCCACCAGACACAGGAAAACATTGTACAGGATCAGATGAAAAGGTCAAACATTCTACTACAGAAGTCATTATGAATAGAAAAGAACCAGCAAGCACTGATAATATGCAGAATGATCAGACAATTTCCTCACTCTTCTCCCAGTTCTTAAGTCAGTTATCTGAATTCGCCAGCAAGACTGGTTGCACACAATGAGAAGCTATTGAGAAAACAAACCTGCACTAAGATGCACTCGGTCCTGCTGGACAATGGAGTATCATGTCTAATTCCACTTGAGAAAACATTCACCCCATTTTTTTGCCATTTGAGTTGCATCGGAATTCCCAATTCAGAATTTGGAGAATGAGACACCCCTTTTTTTCCATTTGAGTGCAGCTGTACAAACTTTAACCTCATCTGCTGCAGAATCAACCCCAGTTATTTTGTTTGCAACACTTAGAGCAGCATCACGTGTCCAACAATAGAATACCTACCATAAAGTACAGTGAAATGCCTCTACTTGCTGGGACTTTTAAGCATTCTCTAGAAAGAGGTTATGCTATTAAGTTAGGCTCAGGACAGATCTGATACATAAACAAGAATTATGAAATGCCTCTACTTGCTGGTACCCCTCCAGCAATAGTTTCTTATTCTTTGCAACAAAATAAATAAATAAATAAATAAAAATAAGAATGAGCAAAAATTTTGGCTTGTGTGGAGGCAGACAGCCTCGATAGTGTCAAGAGATTTCTTCTCCAGTAAAATCAAATAATTACACATTTCTGAGTCTACTCTCCAGTTATCTCCCAAGTGACAGCAACTTTCAACAGCTTTTCTTTGCCACATAACTCTTCAAAGAAATTTTACCACCAAGTCAAAAGATAAAATAAATCCCCTATCCATAACTGGTGTTGAATATGACCAAGACTTTTACTCGAAGCTTTATATTGCTAATGTTATATACGCACCCAATGCCAATGATGATATCTCGTCTTGAAAGAAGCTCTTTGTTTTCCAAACAGTTCTCTTTCTTGCTGTTAATCATCTCAACAGTTATAAGCAACTTAGGACTAAAATTGATGCCCTCTAGCTGGAAAATAGGCACGTATGTCCTCCAAGAGTAATGAGAAAAGCCACATTCAACCACAAGTTGTAGCTGTTGTTACATAGGATCGCGTGTTGATATGGCAATCGTACTCAACAATCATAAGAGAAAACTGAGGATTGCTATCTGAGTATATAAGCATCATGTCATGGAAAAACAAGATTCTAATATAACATGTGGACAAGTCCAATGAGATGAAGCCAAAAAAAAATCTAATATAATAGGCGGTCTATAAGCGTGATTCGTTAAGGTGTGATGACGCCATGGATAGCATCCGCCGGTGGCACAACCGCGCCATTCAGCAGGACAGCATTTGCCAGTGGCATGACTGCGTCCACCGGTGGCATGATCGCATCCACCGGTGGCACGAGCGGATCCGGAATAGCAACGAACAGTGGGTAGATAATCTGTTTCCCATGAGTATGTTTGTTTCTTCTAAAGTAAAGATCTAAGAAAACAATTTGAGTCAGTTCACATAGATTGTTGCGTATTCTAATTCTAAAATAGAGAGGGAGAAACCTAGTTGAACATTCTCAGTTGCCCATCGAGTGTATAACTTCCTATGAAGGTGGCAATGTGCAAACCCGGATTCAACGAATGAAGTGAGATTTGGAATTGGGAATGCCCCAACTCATTCAACATGGCTAAAATCGCATTCCCTCTGATCACGTGCATCCCATCAATATTGATGGAGGATTGGGGTCTAAAGAAAAGGCCTATGCCTGCTCTATTGAAGTCGAAGGTGTGATAAAATTGTCTGCCAAAATATGCGACAGAGCTTGAGCAGCCATTGTAGAGGAAACTGACAGAGAAAGAGGGGCGTCAGCGAGAGGTTAGCAGAGAGAAAGCCGGTGGTTTCGGGTCAACATAACTGCCAGCCTCTTGTCGTCGTTGCTCTTTCTCTCATGGGTCGATGTAACTGCCAGCCTCTCGTCGTCATCGCTCTTTCTCTCTGTTAGCCTCTCGCTGCCGTCGCTCTTTCTCTGTCAGTTTCCTTGCAATGGCTGGTCAAGCTCTCCAGACTGCCGCATCTTTTGGTGGACAATTTTATTACACCTTCGACTTCAATAGAGCGGGCATAGGCCTTTTAGACCCCAATCCTCCATCAATATTGATGGGACGCACATGATCGGAGCGAATGTGATTTCAACCATGTTAAATGAGTTGGGGCATTCCCAATTCCATCTGATGAATCTCACCTCATTCGTTGAATCCACGACGGGTTTGCACATTGCCACCTTCATAGAAAGTTATACACTCGCTGGGCAACCGAGGATGTTCAACCAGGTTTCTCCCTCTCTATTTTAGAATTAGAATAAGCAACAATCTATGTGAACTGACTCAAATCGTTTTCTTAGATCTTTATTTTAGAAGAAACAGACAAGCTCGTGGGGACACGGATCATCTACTCACTGTTCATTACTATTTCAGATCTGCTCATGCCACTGGCAGATGCCTCGTGCCACTAGTGAACGTGTTCATACAACCGACGAATGCTGTCCTCCTGAATGGCGCAATCGTACCACCGTCGGATGCTGTCCATGGCACCATCACACCTTAATGGATCACGCTTATAGACCGCTAGATTTTTTTTTTTTTTGGCTTATCTCATTGGATTTGTCCATATGTTATATTAGAATCTTGTTTTTTCATGACCTTGATGAATATGAGATCTTAGTTGAGATCTCATTGGATATGATGCTTATAAATTCAGATAACAATCCTGAGGTCTTCTTTCTCTTATGATTGTCTCTAATAAATACGATTGCCATATCATATCAACCTGTGATCCTATGTAACAATAGGTATAACTTGTGATCGAATGTGGCTTTTCTCATTACTCTTGAAGGACATACGTGCCTATTTTCTAACTAGAGAGCATCAATTTTAGTCCTAAGTCATTTGCATAGTGCATTTTACTCTGTAGGATTTGCTTATAACTATTGAGATAGTTAGGGTGTGCATGGAAACGTTTCTAAGAAACGTTTCCGGCACACTTCTGTACGGAAAGTGTTCTCGGGAACAAAAAAGGAACAGAAACGCGTTTGGTTGCGTTTTTGTTCCTTTTTTGTTTTTTTGTTTCTAGAACGAAATAAGAACAGAAAAAAGAAACATAAATTTTTTGTTTCTTGAAGAAACGTTTCTCTCTCTCTTCTTCTTCTCTTTTTCTTTTCTTCTTCTTTTTTTTCTTTCTTTTTTCTTTCGCAGTCGCCAGCCTCGGCCATGGCCGGCGACCGGCCGTCGAGGCTCGGCCTCGCCCAGATCCGACGAGGCCGAGCGTCGCCGGCCCTCGGCGAAGCTCGGCCTCGCCGGATCTGGGCGAGCCCGAGCTCGCCCAGCCAAGGCGAGGCTCGGCCTCGCCCGCGCCTGCGACGCCGAGCCTCGCCTTGGCTGGGCGAGCTCGAGCTCGCCCAGATCCGGCGAGGCCGAGCCTCGCCATGGCTGGGCGAGCTCGAGCTCGCCCAACCACGGCGAGGCTCGGCCTCACCGAGGGCCGGCGAGCCTCGCCGTGGCTGGGCGAGGCTGCCGGCCCCGTCGGCCGGTGACCGGCCGGAAAAAAGAAAAAATAAAAAGAAAGGAAAAAATAAAAAAATAAAATAAAAATGTTTAAAAAATTAAAAGAAACAAAAAAAGAATAAAATTTACCAAACGTGTTTGTTCATTTTTTATTCGGGACCAAACGTTACCAAACGCGTTCTTTTGTTCAAAAATTGTTCTCCGGAACGAAACACTTTTTTTGTTTCGTTCCCGGAACAAAAAAAGAAAGAGAACGTTACCATTCGCACCCTTAAAACAAAGAGAAGCTGTTCTTTCAAGACGAAATATCATCATTGGTATTGGGTGCTAAGTGATTTGAAGCTCCGAATAAAAGTCTTGGTCATATTCAACACTAGTTATGGATAGGGGACACGGATAATCTACTCACTATTCATTACTATTCCAAATCCGCTCGTGCCACCGACGGATGCGTCATGCCACCGGCAGATGCTATCTTGCTAAATGGCACAATCGTACCACCGGCGGATGCTGTCCATGGCGCCATAGTCTGAACCTAAGTCCACACAAAATTTTCAAAAAACATATCGCAGCATAGTCTGAATCTAAAGCCGTCGCCGCTCTTTCAAACATTATGCACCAAGCAACACAAACCTCCGCTGACACCTTAAGGTACGTTTACTCAATAGAGAGTTCGAATCTCCCACGAAAGCACATTCACTTTCAAGCCGGTTGGTCGGCTGGTCGCGAGCGGAAAAAGGAATCAGAAGCGACACTCACCTAGAACAGCGAGACACGACGGAGTTGGCAACGGGGGAGAGGAAGGGGAGGGGCCTCGGGAAATCGGCGTCATCCCTGGCGCTCGATTTCTTGCGGACGAAGAGGGACCTGAGCGAGCTCTGCTGGCCTCGCATGAAATTCTCGAAAAGTGTTACCATCTTGCCGCCATTGCTACTGCCGTTGCCGTCGCCCCTCACGATGGGGAACTCCATGCTTCGGTTGCGCTCGCGAGCTCTCTCGATCTTCGTCTATTTCGCCAGGGATGAAGGAACGAGGATCGACGCGTCTCGGCGCCAAATGAAGATGCCTTGCGTGATTTGGCCATGTTTCGATTTAGGGGTGAGCGGTTCCCGATTCCGATTCGGTTCCGTCTGAAACTTGGAACCTACCCTCGGGTACAGGTTCGTCAATTTTTGGAACCTGAAACCTACCCATCAAAACTGAGAACCTGGAACCTACCCTGTCACAGGTTCCGAAATTGGTTCTAGGTTCAAACAGTTTTTTTTTTTTTTTTTCATTTTCGTAGTGGGCGCGAATGTTCGAAAGCCAAAATAATTCAATAGTTGGCTCTCTATTTTCAGTACCTGCCAATACACAGCAATGTGAATCTTTTACATCCAAATAGACAACTAATTTCATAGTTTTCTAGAGAAAACATTGTCTAATGTATAATTTGGTGATTCCTTATGGTTAATGTGTTTCATAATAATAACTACGGGCATGTTGTATGAGCATAGGCTCTTGGCATTTCGCTTTTGACCAATGAGCTGTCTTTGCAATTTACATATTACTTGGGGAAGAGAACGTGAGCCCTCAACTGCTCCTTTCTTTTTTGGATTTGACATAGGAAAGTAGAGAAGCAAAGGAAATTGAAGACAAACTGACGTTAACAAAATCACAAACACAAAGAACTAATTACACAAAACTAAGCAAAGAATTAGTTCACGAGATTGAGACCTGTTCATAGCACCATCAATCATTCGTGCAGAGTCGCATATTGGTCTCAAGCAACATACCATATGGAAGCATCTCCGGCTAGTTCTGCCTATATGGTATATTGTGGGAGAAGCAATTGCATGGACTCTTGTAAATACACACCATTTTGCAGTTAGCACATCACAAATAATTGCAGTCACAGAATATCAAAACATGATACTTTATATCTTTAAGTTATCTCGTATGCTACTCAAGATGAACCATATCTCTATTTCATCAAATCAAAATCGAACATGAGTGAAGATAACAGGGGAAAATAATCTTTCTTCATTCTCTAGTATAGTAGCCAAACAAGCGATAAAAGTTCATCTATCGCTATCACCTTGCAGCCTTTGATCCAGCTAACAGAATGATCCAGCACATTATCACGTCAGCTCACAGATCCGAAAATAGAGAGCTTCTCTTTTACCTCATTTAGCTCCTCTTAATTCCTCTATGCGAATCTGGCAATCCATGACGAATCCGTTAGTAGCTTCCTTAAAATCCTTCATTTCGCCGGTCTGCGCTTGGTAGAATCCGTCCTTCTCCTTCTCTGCCTCCTCAAATTTCGCCGGTCTGCACTCGGTAGAATCCGTCCTTCTCCTTCTCTGCCTCCTCAAGCTCCTCC
Source organism: Eucalyptus paniculata subsp. matutina (assembly GCA_017140255.1). Classification (NCBI taxonomy): domain Eukaryota; kingdom Viridiplantae; phylum Streptophyta; class Magnoliopsida; order Myrtales; family Myrtaceae; genus Eucalyptus; species Eucalyptus paniculata. Next base: position 40,699,307 of record CM029442.1, read on the forward strand.
ACCTCGCACTTCAACTCCCTAAAATCAAGCATAAATAAGCCATAACATGCGACCAAAATCTTATGATGACAAGTCTATGCTTCACCTCAGTCGCTGCACATTGTTGTCGTACTCGGCATGGAGAGCGGCAATCTTAGATTCGAGAGCCGAGATCTTCAAGCTCTGCGAAGCCAGGCTCCACTCGAGCCTCAAGCACCTCTCTTCCATCGACACGATGCCGCGCGCTCGACTCCGGACCGGCGATTCGGCGGCTTGCAGCTCTCTCTCCGCCTGCAAAAATTTCCAGCACCTCTCATCCGCTACTGATCCATACCGATCGCCTCGCGAAGAAAAGTTCGAGGGATCGCGTCACGGTGGAGTAGACCTGGAGGAGAGAGAGGCGCCGGTTCCTGGTCCGGTCCAGCTGTTCCAGCCGCTCGCCGAACGCCGCGGAGAGCGACATTTCCGTACGGACCGGAAGCTAATCTTAGGCGGCGGCGGCAAGAGGTGGTGACGGTGGCTTGGGGACGGCGGCGGTGGCTCACGGCGGCGAGGGGCGGCGCGACAGCTCGTCGGGCTCGACGGCGAGACGGCTCGTCGGACGAGCGGTGGGTGGTGGTGGTTCGGTGGCCAAGAGGTGGTGGTGAGTAGGGCGTGGGGCGGCGGTGTGGTGGTGGGTGAAGCAGCAGCCAGCAAGAGGAAGGAAGAGGAAGAAGAAGAAGAAGAGAAGGGGTGGGGTTTCGGCCGAGAGAGGGGGAAAGAGAAGAGAGAGAAGAAAAGAAAAAAGTTGGGGGGGGGGGGGGGGGGGGAGGAAGTGCGTGAGAGGAAAAAGGAAAGAAAAGAAGGAGAGAGAGAGGGAAAAATAAAAACGAAGGGAGGGAAATCAACGCGGGGTATTGTTTTTTAAAAAGATTTAGCCGGTTTGGTTCCGCCGGTTCCGGTTTCGCCGGTTTCCAGAAAAAGGGAACCGCAAACCAAACCGGACCCTATGGTGCGGTTCTCTGGTTCCCGATTCTACCCGGGAACCGGCTCACCCCTATTTCGATTCTCGTGGCTCTATTGCGTCTTTTGTTCTCCCCCTGCAACGGAGGAAGAACGGAGAGAGAGAGAGAGAGGAGAGAGAGGACGAGTCGATAGGAGAGTAGTTCGAGCAAAGGAGGGAGAGCATCAGAGTTTGCAGAGTGGTGGGCCCCAAGTCTACAGGAGAAAGTAGAGGAGAGGGGGACCCCAATTTTAAATGTCTAACGCCATTTACATGTGGAGCCACGTGTCGACTTCTAAGTGGTCTTACCTTTGCTTACATGGAGTGTAAAACCAAGCTAATATTTTCTCGCTTTCTTTCTTTTCTTTTAAAAAGGGCCAAATGTCACAAACAATCCATAAACTTTCACTTAATCTACAATATCGTCCTTAAATTTTTAATTTATTTAATTTGATCCCTGAATTATCGATAAATATCCAATCTAATGACAATTTAAAAATTGACTAATTCCATCATTCCATTAGTTAAAATTAACAAATTTGGCTTACATGGCTTTTAGTCTCTTAAATATAAAATAAAAAAAGGACATGTGGAAATATCAATTACCTTTAAAACAGGTCAAATTGTGGCCACCATCCCAAAAAAAGATACAAAATCACTTATTCTCTTTGCTTTTGTGATTAGTGCTACCATCTCTAGTTGACTCATAATTTGTTTTCCTTTTTTAAGATATATATTAACTCATAATTCTAGTAATCCAACTTAGTTTGACGTCATCAATTAATGCTCCACGTCATCACTTAACGGTTTGAACAAACGGAAGGACTAGATGGAACATTTGTTATTAGTTCAATGATAAATTAAGTAAATCAAAGATCAAGAATAAAATTGAACATTATATGAAAGTTCATGGACTATTTGTGACATTTTCCCATTAAAAAGAAAAAAAAAAAAAAAAAAGAGGAAAAGATTATTTAAAAAAAAAAAAAAAAGACAACAAGCGAGACCAGGCCAAGGCCAAGCTACCCCAGCCTTCTTTCCTTGTCTCTTTGTCCATTTCCTTTGGGTTGGGCTTAGTCCGGCCTCCTTCACCAGCCCGGTCTTCTTTTCCTCCTCTCTCTCTCTCATGCTTTCCACAAAAAGACGGGAACGCAAGGAGCAAGCGAGGCAAAGGATCGCACAACATGCTCCTAGGGTTGGGTCCAGGAAAGCAAGGCAACTAGTGGTGGCAGGAGTCATGTGCGCTTGCCAGCCGAGCTTAAAAGGAAGAGAGGAAAGCAAGTGGGGAGGGGGGCTCAGTTCGAAGAGTGAGGGAGCTGCGAGCTAGAGAGTGGCTGGAGAAAGGAGATCCGGGAGAGAGCTGGAGGGAGGGGGCGTCGTGAGAGAGAGAGTAGAGAGACTATGTCATGCAGCATTTTATATTTCGGTTCCGTGCTTGATATGATAGGGAGAAGGAAAAAGAAAAAGAACAATTGCAGTGTAGCCTATGTTTTCCTTAACCGTGTTTAAGGCTGGCAGTTTTATTTTGACCATTGATCATGTGTGTGAGCGTTTATAGTATCATCAACCAATTTTAGCCCCATCATCAGGGTTGTTCCTAAAATTGTAGGTAGCACTTTTCTACTTTCACAATCTTACATTTATCCCCTCTCTATCCGGATTCACCTAGATTACAAGAGTCTTGCTTTGCTGTTTTAAATCCTGGACAGCTAGATTTGATTCACTTGAATGTGCCGCCAGCCAGATTGTAGGTCATGCGGCCGTTGCTGAGGTTGCGCAATCTCAAACGAGGGCTGTCGATGCCAAATCTAGCTGGCCAGTTAGGTCATGGGATGATATGAGACCTATAAGGGATCAAGAAAATGACACTATGGATCAATCCAGGATCAAAACATGTACAAATTAGTTCATTATCAAGGCTTGTAAATGATTGATCCATAGAATGACAATGACATATAGATTCACATGAAAAAATGAAAAGAAAGTAGCAACCATGTCTACAATTTACAGTTTCTAGAATAGATTAAGTTATTTCAACTTTTCCCGGTACTACTATCTAATTGGTGGAAATTAAGTTTGGCCGAGTAGCAAGATGGAAAGGAAAATGAGTAAAAAAAAAGAAAATCGGTGGAAACAAGAAAAATTATAATTTGATGAAGAGATTATTTCCAATTTTAGAAAAAGAATTCCGGCCTTTAGGCCATTAAACTATAAGAGTGTGAATGGTAACGTTTCTGTTCTTTTTTTGTTGCGAGAACGAAACAAAAAAAAATGTTTTATTAGGGAACAATTTTTGAACAAAAGAACGCGTTTGGTAACGTTTGTTAGGGAATAAAAAATAAATAGAAACACGTTTGGTAAATTTTATTCTTTTTTTGTTTCTTTTAATTTTTTAAACATTTTTATTTTTTTCATTTTTCCTTTCTTTTTTATTTTTTCATTTTTCGGCCGGTCACCGGCCTCCTCGTGATCGGCGAGACGGGGCCGGGCGGCCTCGCCCGGCCAAGGCGAGGCTCGGCCTCGCCCGCGCCGGCGACGCTCCGGCGAGGTCGCCAACCCTCGAGGGCGTCGCTGGCCCTCGACGGCCGGTCGCCGGCCATGGCCGAGGCCAGCGACCGGCCAAAAAAAAAAGAAGAAAAGAAGAAGAAGAAGAAGAAAAGAGAAGAGAGAGAGAGAAGAAGAGAAACGTTTCTAAAGAAGTGTTTCTTTTTATCCAGAAACAATTTTTTTGTGTTTCCTTTTTTCTTTCCGATTTTGTTAGGGAACAAAAAACGAAAAAAAAACATAAACGCAACCAAACGCGCGTTTTTTTTTTTTGTTCCTAACAAAAAAAGATGCAATGTTTGAAACGTTTTTTGGAACGTTTCCATGCACGCCCTAAAATTACATGTTATGGTCCCTAGTTTTTTTTTTTTTTTAATGGCTGAGGACAATGGGGAGGTCTAGCGGGTCACGTTAGAAAGTCAATACGTAATTGATTGGGTAATTCAGATTTGCTGGATATTCCTCCAATTCAAGTGCGGACCTTTTCCTATATTAGTTCTTCATTTCAAGTGCTAATCCAACTAAATTTACATGCCATTTCATCCAATTCCAATTATGATTAATTGATTTAAGTCTTCAACTTTATTTCCACACATGCTTCCGGCTAGACTAATGAAAAGGCGTTGTCAAAGTCATTGCAGATTGACCGAAGTCTCTATGATCTAAAGCACAAGTAAGGGCTTTTGTTCCTCCATAGTGCGTCATTCAATGGGCTCGGCAGTGGATGGAACCAATTAGAAGTGCAAATCGTGCAACTGAAGCAGCACAACGACTTGGATTCGTGTCGGAGGAGTTTTGAGAGCGAGCTACGACTCATGCGTTGTCGAGCTAATGCGGATTGACCAAAGTTTCTGTATGTTTTGCAGATTGGCCATGTTCAAACATTGCTTCCACACATGCTCCGGCAAATTACTTCCATCGTCATGAACAAGTTGACAACTCAGCCAACACATGTAACGAGAGTCGGGTGATTTCTGCACAACAGAAAACAAGAGAATGCAAAAGCTACTGATTTGACTTTGAACTGCCTTTTCCATCTATTTTTGTATGTATAGGTCCTTAGCAAGACCTTAAAAGGCTATGGCATTAAGGAAGATTGGATACTGTCGAGATCCGGGGCAGGAAAAAGATTCCGGCCCCACTGTCCAACCCGGCCACAACCCCTTACGGGGTTAGGGTGGACACCCTGGATGGTCCCCTTCCCCCTGAAAGATTGGGGGCGTGCAAAGAGAATGCAAAAGCTACTGATTCGATTTTGAATTGCCTTTTCCTATTTTTGCATGTACACACAAAGTAATCAACGTCTCATGCAGCGCCTCAGTCTATAAACCATCACTCAAATCTTGATAACGAACCAATGACAGAACCTCCAGAAGAAGTGACCACACAATAAGCTTCGTTTGCTTCTCAGAACAACCCAAGAACTGACTAACTAGAGTCATATTTCATCCGTGCATAATGAGTAAAACTGTATCATTAAACTTACAAAATAAATGTCACTGGCTAGCAGAGATTGCGGAGCCGATATTGCTGTAGTAGTAAAGAAAAACATCTCATACAGTCAAACGTCTCATACAGCCACATGATTAAATCGCAGCAGACTGCCGAAGCTTGGAAGTACAGAGCCTGTTGGAAAACAAAAAATCGAGAGGAAACAGCGGTAGACCCATGGCTCCAAATAAAATTGGCCACAATCTTGTCTTTCCGTTCCGTTATGTATAAACTATCCTGCCTTCTTCTTGTCCTAACTAAAGAGAGAATGTGGATAAGCGTAGGGAAATTTTCAGCTACCATCCCAAAATAAATGCATGTATTTCAGCCCAACTAGAAACAGTATAAAGAATGCCAGATGAACCCTTCCAATCAGCAGAGCTCCCTTCGCTGTACTCTTTCTGCTTCTTGACTAACCCGGGGTAAAGTTCGACGAAAGAAAATCCAAACTGACTTCCCACCTTCCGTAGGCTTGAGCTTGACCCAATCACAATTCCAATATCTGCCTTAAGGAGGCAAAGTATGTCTCCTATTGAATCTCCAATGTAGATGGTCAAGTTCCTTTTATCGTCCTCCTTGTTCTTCAAAATTTCATCAATTGTTTTGGCCTTGTCAATGGGAGATTCCATCTTTTCAACAATTTCAACAGTAGAAAAGGACTCATCAAAAGTCAACTCATTTGTATGTACATTCAGAAGCTGTAAATCCCCTGTGCCATGAATATCGTGAGTAAATTCCATACCCTAGGCAGATAGCAATCTCTTAAGTCCTCACATGCACAGACTGTAGATGAATTGAGCAATAAAAAGATGGTAGTAGCACTCCCAGGTGCTTTCTATGTATTTTAGTGTCCAAGCAAGTAGAAAGTCTTATGCAAAAGATGGGTAGCCCCCAAAAGGAAAGGAGTCCACCTGAAGAAAATGCTGATCTAATTAAATCACCACACCAACAGTACGAGAGCACATGAACATTGACATCCACCATCTCATTCTTGATGAGTTTCTTGAAGAAACTGGCGCAACCATCCTGAAGAATCATCCTCTCACCAGCTTTTTTTAGGTCTTCAAGATTCAGACCCTTAAGGACCCCGGACTTGATCACTCTGGAATTTGCCCGTTTCTCAAAATCGGACAGCTGCTGGAGTGCTTTAGCCAGAGCTTCATAATCAAATGCCTCCGCTGCAAGTATTAAACCAAAAATGAAAAGAACATTCTAGACAGTGCTGGCAGGAGAATGTATCAAGGTGTTGAAGAATAAATGCCGCAAACTGTACCTTTTTCAGCTGGCATAATGCTTTCTATGCATTGTTCATACTCCTCTGTATACTGTCTGGAAAGGATGTCACATGTCTTCCTCAGTTCAGCTGATGACATCCTAGCAAGTTGACTTTCAGACTGACTTGTATCAGTTCTTGGAACAGTAACTATGGCAATCTCAGCCAAAATGGCAGAAGAATCAACGACTGTGCAAGTCAGATCAAAATCAGAAAATAACATAAGGCGATTTGCTGCCAAACTGGGATCTCTAATCAAGGGGACAATGGCAGGCTGGGCAAGTGGTTGGGCAAGAAAGAACTATATTAAAAGTTTCATGGCTTGGTGATAAAGGTTTTCAATGACGTCAAGCTCCTCACCTGTCAAAGAGACACTTAGTTTATTCAGCAAGTCTTCAATTTGCAGAGCTGCTGCCTAAATTAACAGAATAAAAATACCGAGCTATTGAAGTAAGAGGACTTTCCAGTAATGTATTTCACACCAGAGCTAATATAGCAAACTGAAAACCACTCCATCTTCCAACCACGAGAAAGGAGAAAAGGTCACAGCTAAAGTGTATGACCAACCTGAAAACCCTCAAAGAGTATTGTCAATCCACTTTTTGTATGGGTGACTGTCTTTGTTGACATCTAAGAGTGCCTGGAACTCCTTACCCAGAAATGCATATAATCTCATGCATGGTGTCATGGCACCAATAGTGTAAGCTGCCACTTTTGTTCTCTCAAAGGGAGTAGCAAGTTTTCCAGGACCCTTGACTCCTTCAACCTTCCCTGAGGCTGTTGCCGACAAAAAATCAGTATACTTTACAGTTGCAGAGTTGGGAGTGCTCTCCTTGGTATCTTCTGATCCCCACTCCTGTATGACTCATACAATTAGACCAAGAAAGGACTTGCATGAATCTTGACAGGAATATTGGATGATTTCTTATAGAGAGTGGTCAAGCCATTACTGTTAATCATACTGACTCAACAAAATTCTCTGCTCAGCCATTACTTGAAGTAGAGTAAATTCTTGGGAGAATGTCGGTACGGTCCTTTTCTCACTGTCAAAAAAAAAGATTTACATTTTCTAATCACGACAAGTGAAATATATATATAAGTCCAAGACAAATGCTACCTAACAAAATCAGCCGACGCAACACGATATACTACTGAATAACTGATGACTTTCCAAATTTACAGGTGCTTTTTACTCTCAAATAATCTAAATCTCCTTCCCAACATGAAAAAAGGTGAAAAGCTTCTTTCTATTTGTATCGTTCCTCAAAATGTAGCTGATTTTCCAAATTAATGAGCAAAAGAAAAGTCGAGTACTATGTGCACAACTCCTTCAGAGTATACCTCATTTGGATACTTAAAATCCTTCATAGTTAATTTGTAGATTTCATTTCTTTGCTAATATATGCCTCAAGAGGAATAAGTTTCTGGCTCCCTTCCCTGTATCTGCTAGTCTTCAAAGCACATATATGGATGTTGAAAAGTAAATAACTGAATTCCCTTCACACGGTTGATTGATTTTGCTTTTGGTTGTTTCCTTGCTGTATTGATGGGTAAATGTCCTTTCCTGTAGTTTATAAACTTATTGGAACCTCGTTTCTATGCTTTGGACTGTTCAAGTTTTTGTTTTTTTAGTTGAGTTAATTGTATTTTTGCGATCCAATGCCTATTTGCTAAATCTTCTTGTGGAGACAAGTTCTAAATGCTTACGCAAAATTTGTTAAATTTAGGTTGTCAGAGACAAGCGGACAGGCAAAACCAAGGGCTATGGATTTGTTAGCTTTGCCGACCCAACTGACCTTGCTGCTGTGCTCAAGGAGATGAATGGTATTTATATGTTTTTCACTGACTACTGAGTCTACCATTTTGGAGTGTTTAATAGGCATTTGGAATACCTTGGACTATTTCTTGTGGTTGAAATGTTCATCGATTTTGTTAGCTTTTGAATGTTCATTTTTGGCAATCTTTCACATCTTTACCATGGGCATCAGTTCTGAGGCAATAGATCGTTATCTTTATGAAGCACCTAGCGTGGAGGAGGGATTGTACTTTCAAGATTGCTGCTCTAAGGGTCTCTTTTCTGAATGAGGCTTTGATGATTCCTTGTTATCTTATTGTGTTTAGGCCTCTGATGAAAACCCTTTAGCTTCCATTTGAACACTTTGGGTTTCTAGATGACAAGAATTGCTAATCTGCTGTAAAGTCAATTTCACTGTGTGGACACCAACGGACTCGATTTTTTATGTTGAATTCCTAGCTCTACCACATGAGTATAATATGGAAAATGCTAGAATTATTTAGACTAATTTATATAATTCATTTACTAAATGACTGTCAAACTGTATTGGTACTTGAATATGGCCTACTTCTTAATGGGGCCATTCACAGTTTAACATGTCATTTAGTAGACCAATATTGTAAACCAATCTCAATTAGTCTAGGATTGCTCATTGCTCATTTAATATTATAAGATGAGAAATGGTTTATTGTGATCGGCCTTGGATCAGAATGAGCAGTTGGGTTCAACCTTCAGTCTGCCGTGATCATAATCAATTTTACTATGCGTAACTCCCTATGTGTTACCTTGAACCTGACATACCTGGGTGAGGGACTGGATTGTTTTTAATTATGTACTATTTCAGGTAAGTACGTGGGGAATCGTCCGATTAAGCTCCGAAAAAGCAACTGGAGGGAGAGAACTGATTATGATGCTCTAGAACGACATAAGGTATCTTAAGAATCATAACTTGGTTCCTCTCTTTCCCTTCCCAGATCTCACCTTCGCTGCTAACATCTATCTTGTTATTCTGGCAGAATCAAAGTCAGAAAAAGCCAAAGCTTTCAAAGAAGGGGATATTTCACAAATAGCTTTAGAACATTACTTTTACTCATTTCTATGACGGTGATCTTAAGATTTTCGAGGTTTTTTCTCAACGTGTATTAAATCTAGTGATCCATGGGCACATTGAAGTCAGAATCAAATTATGTAATCACCCGATTTCTATTATCTCATCAGTTTCAGCGTTCTCAGGCCATCTGCCTAAACGCCATTTCATACTGTCAATGCCTGTTATTTTATCATGAAATGCCATCATGGAATGCCGGATGTATGATAATCCGTGCTTCATTTCTTGCATTTCACTTATTTCCGTTGAATTCCGATGCATTATATAGTTTGTTATACTATGGCACATTCGGCATAGAAACTGTTCCCTATGCTAACATTAGGAACGCCTTTTTGGAATCGCCATTATGCTTAGTGGCGGCTCAGTACTGAGCAGGGGTAGAATTCTCAAGGCGCTGAGTAAATAGTAGAGAGAGAGAGAGCTGGAACAAAAACTGCCAGCAATAAGTAAATAGTAATCATAGGTGGAACGATCTATTTGCAAAGTGGTTAACACAAAATCAATGATCTTTTGCCAAACAAATGATAACAGGAAGGCACATAATTGCTACATCATCATTGATGACTTTTTCACGCCCGTCCGAAGCAAGTTCTTCCTTCCGCATTCCCCCCTTATGAGCAGATTCCATAGTTCTCCAGGTCCAGCTTTGGATCAATGGGTGTCCATGAGTTCGTGCACAGGCATTCCTTTGTGTCTATGTGCATGCAATTTGTCCAAAAGAATGCTCTCACCACTTGAAAAATCTATAGCTTCTCTTAGAGCTGCAACTTCCATCATCCGCAGCACTCACCACACACGAGATACCATCTTCTGCACGCGTCACACCATCCTCAAGAACCCACGAACTTCAATCGGGAAGTTGGTCAGGTTCTTCCTAAACCTTTGGTAGTTCACCCGACCGAGTGTGCAAGAAAGCTGATTCGAACTTGTGAGAGATTGCAATGCGTTTTGTCAGCCTCGATTTAAATGTTTGATTGGCCTGTCTCTCAATCAACTTGCCTAGTTTCTGTAAAAATACGCAGTCAGCGGATCATTTTCATTAAATAACATGCTGGTTTGGTTACTATGCACTAAATAATCCAGCAGGAGTACCATATCAACTTGACATGCACGTGCATATGTATCTGGTATAGATCCTGCTCGCAAAGTATCAAGGGAAAGAGCGCATCTGCAGCAGCACCAACCAGAGCTGGACTGAAACAGCAGAGTTTAAACATGAGACGAGATAGCCGGTAATATTCCATTAACAAGGACTAAATCGATGAGTTCCCTACCTATAATCCTCAAAAAGAAGTAGCTGCAATGTTGTACGAAGGAACCGACTTAAAATGCCTTCCTGTAGTTCGCCCTTTGGATTTCTAAGACTCGAGGCATGTTCCCAAGCCCATCTTCCCACTAGCTGTTTCCTTGTAGTGGTAGGAAGCAAGTGCTCGAAGAGCTCTTAAACACATGTTAACCACTTCTGAATCCTAAAATCATGAGGAGAAAGTAACATTTTCACATTTCAAAAAGAAATAAAGCCACAGGCCAAAGTAAACGCATATCAACCGAGCACCATGGAGAAGAATGCCAATTTTGATGGTGCTATTTACTGGAGCCATGAGCAACAAAGAAATATATTTAAGGAACAACTTTCTTCTGATTGACTCATCATCTTATAGCCACTTTCACAAAGACAAGCTGAATGCATTACCTGATGATGGAGACCAAATTCAAGAGTCTCAAGAATATGACTAAAGGCTTCATTGTTTAGTTGTCCCTCCATTTCAGGATATACTTCCAACATATGTGACAGCAACGAGAAGGACTGCAGTGATAAAAAGAAAAGAGGGGAGTAAACATCAAGCAGGACTCAAAGAGAAAAATTCCCAGGTCCATTTCTTGTATGACGTGGATGACTCAACTCACATCACGACAGAGCTTGGGGTACTTCAGCAACTCAAAAGACATCAGAGGAGTGACCGTATGAAGACCATAGAAGACAACCTGCAAAGTCGAAAATTAGACACCATCTAACACAACTCTTTGTGCTTTGCATTATAAGATCCACCTGAGATATGCTTGTTCCATGGGCTTCCAAAGAATCCAATGAAAAATCAACCTACACTTGATCAAGTATGGTGGAGTAAATGATTTATGATAGCAAAATACAGAAAACATTAGGAAATGCACAATATGAAATAATCAATGAACAGAAATGTAAGAATACCAGATCCTTTGAACAAAGGCTAGAAAGGAGTTGAAGCAGAGCCCGCAGATCTTTGTATTTCTCTGTTTTTGCATCATTAAGCAAGCTGCTTGACAGACTTAAAGAAATCTCAGAAGAAGGGAGAAAACCAAAATAATCAGTCACCTATAAGATAGTAAAAGAAGAAGCATAAATACCGGCAGCTGGAACATAAACAAAATCTGTCACAAGGTCCTTTTTGTAAATTATGGATGCTACGAAAGCAAAACAAGAGATGGAAAAGGGCTTCAACTAAGACTACTTCAAAATCTTCTAGAGAAACTCAGCCAGCCAACAAGAAGAGTCTACCTACAGATAGTTTTCTTACCTTGCCAATATTGTGAGATGAGTAAAGTTGAAGTAAGCGCATGCAGTAATCAATAACAACTGTGGACTCCTGTGCTTCAAGGTAGGTAATTTGTCCGTCCACCCATTCAACAACAAACTTAAGCAGCAAATAAATAACTGCAGACTACACAATTAAAAGGGGTTAGTCTCAAATAAACCTTTGGCATCCAATACGATAATTCAGTCAAGCATGTGTCTACTGCAGCTCAAAAGTGGAATAATAATATAGATTGACATCACAATCTGAGAGAAATATCCCATTACAGAACACAAGCTTGTGCGTATAATTTTAGGTAGTCTGTTGATGATAACATTGGAAATCCTTTTCATCATTCTCTAAGTCAAGAAATTTTCTATGAATTCGAGTATAGCATTTTTTGATTTTTAACCTTAAAGACAGAATTTGTTATTTCAACTTTGAGAAAAACTGCAAAGGATTCACAGAGCTGCATAAACTAGAACATTGTGCGACCAGAAGTAAACACCATCAAAGAAAATTATATTTTCTTCTTTTGCTGAGAAAACAACTATGAATTTCTAACTAAATAAACATACATCATTGATTTGCTGGACCTAAATTCTTTGCTGTGATGCAGATTCCATTTTTACTTGAATAACCACTTAACATGGGAAGGATTGTGCTAAGTTCATAAATGGATACCTCATGCTTATAAACTCCGAGAAGACTCAAAGATAAATTTAATATTGGAAACCCCATCTCATATATGGACTTCTGCATTCGAGGTTCCGTTGCACTGGCAGCTCCACAAAGCCGCTCCAACAGGCAACTAACCTACATGAGCCCACTTCAATGAAAAATGAGGAAGAAAATGGTAACTGACAGGTGTGTAGTTAAACAATTGGACCTTGTTGCCGCAAGTTGGTGTAGAAAGAATCCATCCCTTACCGACAGGATAATATCTGGCTGTTCAGCAACTCTTTTCAAGTCATTCCTGGAGGATATCTCTACTAGGTATGTTGTCATATGTCCCATAAGATTTCTCACATACCTGAGAACGCACCTTGGCGTTAGTCCTGAGGCAAAATCAATGCTTTAAATTATTCCTGAACAAAGAGGAGAACCGCACTCACTGATTTGCTGGCTCAGAATCTCTAAAGCCAGATGCAGAAAGAACAAGTGTTTGAGCCAAGGATTTCTAACAAATAGAGAGAAGACGACGTTCAGCAAAATGGAGAAAGTACTATAACCCATTGGAGATGCCTACCTGGTGAGATGCATTCAACATAAACAGCGTTTTCTCATTAGCAAAAGCAATGGCCAGCTTGCTCCAGGATTCCTGTGAAATACATCAAGACAGAGTTGACATTTATGCCAAAATAACAAGAATTTTAAGTTTTTCAAAGTATCTACTTGCCAGATATTCACGGTTATTGATAACAAGACAAAAATTAAGTAGCTTACCAGCGTTACAAGGTGGATGCATAAGTTCTTTTGCCTAACTAGCGCATGAAGCAGCTGGCAACAGGTCAGGCCCTACAAAAAGAAGAAAAAGTATTAATTAGTCCATCCTTTTGAAAAAGTCTCTAAAATACTGAAAATGTAATAACACAGTGGTTTGGGGGCAATTCCCTAATTATGGGAAACAGAAGTATTCTTGAAGCAGGAGCGAGCAATTTCAGCACAAATGTAAAAAACCATCACACGATAATGCATCATATGGTACTTAAAACAAAATATGCATCGCTTAAGCAAGTTGTAATGCCAAAGATAGAACAGAAATAGCAGTGCATCAGAAATTTGCTGGAGCGATCTGCAGAATATGCCTCTCTTCTGCAATGAGTTCTAATGCTTCCGTCGTTTTATTCTGTTTTTTCTCTTCCAATCTCTCTCTGTCATTCTTTCTGCCTATTACTGTCACCTTTTGTTTTTCCTAATGCATGATTGTTGACTGAACACTGTTTCATTTCTTCTGTGATGAGTTCCAATGCTTCCAACTTTTTTGTTTTTTCTTCCTCAATTTCTCCCTCTCATTCTTTTTACCTATTCCCGTCACCTTCTTCTGTTCCTTGATCAATGCTTATAAACTAAAATCTATATAGTTACTTCCATCAAGTTAATCCGCCTCCCTCAATTGGGTATGCAGAAGGAAGCAGAAAATAATTATTCTTCTTTTTTCTTTTTCTTTTCCTTTTATCCTGTTTCGGCTGGGGGCACTCAAGTGTTCTATTCCAGTGACTGTACCTGCAAGAACTTCTCCCCTGGATAGGACATGAATGTTGTTGCTAATGGCTACATGGACAATGATGTCAAGGACAGTCTTGCCATGATCATACTAATGAGTTTGTAACCCATTTGGCAGCTTTCTAGTTATAAAAATCTCAAACTAGTAATGTAATATCAAATCTATCCTTCATAAAAAAAACCTTATGTCCAACACCTAAACTAATATTGAACGAGAGTATTGATTTGTGTTTTTTTTTTTTTAATATGGAAAACTGTTTAAGATAAATGTGATATGGGAATATTTCTATCAAGTAAATTATTTTTGGATAAATGTGATATGTTTGTATTTGTTTAAATTTTGATAGTGTTTCAAGACACAATTTCATGAGCTCAAGTCCAATCTAACCCAAACAGGATGACACTTCAAGTCCTTCATAGAATCACTTGGGCAAATCTCCGACTCAATATTCGCTTAATTTTCATTTATTTTTTTTTTGTTTTAATGACCCACTAAATGTACAAACAAATAATGTAAATTTGATGCAAAAAATGCACATCATTAAAATGGTATCCGAATTTTAGTTCAATATTTATTATAGTTCCTAAACTTTTAAACATTTTCATGTAGGGGTTATATTGTATATTTACTAATAATTTTATATATATTACTACAGACTCATATTCCACGCCTTATGAACACATTATCCATTTCTCTCCCCCTCAAACATCGCAAGACCAGTTCGACAATGGCGACCGTCGCCTCCACGTCCCCGCTGATCCGTCTCTCTCCGCGGTTTCAAGCCCGCTCCGCGTCCGGGAAGCGCGCCAACGGCGGCGGCAAGCCTCCGCGCTCCCGCCGGCGGTCCGAGAAGCGGGGCCTCCGCACCCGTCACGAGCCGCCGCCCCGGCCCGTCGCTCCGGCGAGCTCCGGCCCCGAGGCGACCACCTACACTCGCCTCCCTCCCAGGGAGGACTTCTCGGCCGCGCCCATCGATGCCGTGAGCGAGGTGAAGCTCTCCGATTCTCGCGTTGCGCTTGTTGATAGTGAAGTCGATAGCTTTAGCGGTGAAGTAGGAGAGGAATATGATTATGGTGACCTGGAAGATGGCGCTGATGGTAGTTTGGGGCTTGACTATGTGTCGCGAGATGTGTTTGAAGGAAAGCCGAGTGCTCGAATTGATGACGGTGGCGACTATGATGATGATGATGATGAGGAGGAGGAGGAGGAGGAGGAGGAGGAAGAAGGAGATGGTGATTATGGAGAATTTGAAGATGAGAAGGAAGTGTTAGGGTTTGACGGTGGACAGATAGTTAGTGGTCACGACAGTGATGGTAACAAAGTCATGGCAATGCTCTACACTGTTGGTGATGATGACGATGAAAATGATTGTTTTGCTGGCAAAAGATTGGGACTCAAGGGGGGCAAGGCGGTGAATTTGGCAGATTCCGAGGGTGAATTAGATGATGAGGAAGCTCGAGTGAAGGAGAAGGGGGTGCCGGCAGTGATGAGGTGCTTTGACCGAGCCAAGATATTTGTGAAAGCTGGGGATGGTGGCAATGGCGTGGTGGCATTCCGCCGCGAGAAATATGTTCCTTTGGGGGGTCCATCAGGCGGCGATGGAGGGAGAGGGGGGAATGTTTACTTGGAAGTTGATGGTTCAATGAACTCATTGTTGCCGTTTAGGAACAGCGTGCATTTCAGGGCTGGGAGAGGGAGGCATGGCCAGGGGAGCAAGATGGCTGGGGCTAAGGGTGAGGATGTTGTGGTGAAGGTGGCCCCTGGGACGGTTGTCAAAGAGCGGGGAAAGAGGACGTGTTGTTGGAGTTGTTGAATCCAGGACAGAAGGCATTGTTGTTGCCAGGTGGTAGAGGAGGGAGAGGGAATGCTTCGTTCAAGTCGGGGATGAATAAGGTGCCTCGGATAGCTGAGAATGGTGAAGAGGGTCCAGAGATGTGAGTATTTGTCTTGGAAACTATACCATGTCTTTGGAGATTGTTGATATATATTGGGTTTGCCATAAAGTGGTTTACGTGTTTTTGCCTTTTAGACATATTAGTAGCATTGCAGATTGATTTGCTTTTGTTACCATGATGTTTTTTTATATCTGCTCTGGTTTGACACAGGATATAAATTTTGTGGACGAATAACTATGAAAACTTATGTGCATAGTCGTATCCTTATACAACACAATGTACAATACAGGTGCTGGCCAGGTTGATTTATTTATTTATTTTTCCTTTTGTTAGTAAAAGTTAATTGTATGTCGTTACACTTTCAGGAAGTGATAAGCAATGTTTATCCTACTTTGTGATTGAGAAAGCACATGGAATGACTATGAAATAAAACTAAGACTTGAGCTAGATTAATTGCTAGTCACCCAGAATCATAGCAATTTCAAGTTGAATTTCCAGGATCAAAACAATAAATTCTATGATCAAGTTCATTATTCAGGAATTGAAACAGAACATTGATTTGCCAGCAATAGCTGTAAGGAGGCCTTATGTCATCACGAACTGGCTCTAATGCATCATGATTTGTTGAGCTTTATTATTTGGGCATATTAACTTTGGAGTAGTTTTAGTCAAGGTTCTCCTCAAAAGGCTTCCTCAAGTGCATGAAACTAAGGATGGTCTTTTGGTCAGGTGGTTAGAGCTGGAGCTGAAGCTGGTTGCAGATGTCGGAATTGTTGGTGTTCCTAATGCAGGAAAAAGCACCTTTTTAAGTGTGATAAGTGCTGCGCAGCCGACAATAGCAAATTACCCCTTTACAACTTTACTGCCTAATCTGGGTGTTGTATCATTTGACTATAATTCTACCATGGTTGTAGCAGACCTACCAGGTTTACTTGAAGGAGCGCACCAAGGTTTTGGTTTAGGTCATGAGTTTTTACGACACACAGAGAGGTGTTCTACTCTGGTAGGCTACATTTTAGAACTTGTTTCTCATTTTTGTCTACACTTCAATAAGCTGTCTATAGTGCAGCTCATGCGTTTGTCTGTATCTTGGGGCTTTTTATGATTTTCAATGGCATGCGTTGTCTTTTGTTACTAGGCATAACTTTTACAGTTTCTATCCTTCTCAATTGGGAAACTACCTAGGAAGACTGGGGATTCATTTTTTGGTAATGCATTTTATTTTGTTGCATTTCAAGGAACTGATTCATATCCCATGAGCTGCAGAAGGTTTTTAGTTGGGGGTTTTCAGTTTCTGTATTAAATGCTTCATTTCTATTCTGGTTTTGACCTTTGAAGCCAAATATACAATGACCTCATTGTAGATTGTAGATAACTTTGAATCTAATGGGTGCATAACAAATATGATTTGCTGATGGATTTACTAGTGGGTTGCCCTGTCTCCTGGTGGTGTTTCCTTAATTATTTTGGCACAGATGACTCAGTTTCATTGGGTCGAAATTGGGTACAAATAAGCTGTTCATGGTTCACATTTTAATGTGGCATCATTTCATTGTTTAGTATGCTTCATCTGTCTCACGATTTCATGTCTTCAAAATTGTCGGATGGCTAAAGTATTTGAAAAAAGAGAGAGAGATGAAAGTGTCATAACTAGTGGCATAGGAAAGTATGATAAACGATTGTGTTGACAGAGGTGGAAAGTCAACATTTGCCCATAATTACTCACTTTTTCTATGCGGTTGTATCTTAGTTGATTTATTACTGATACTTTTGATCCTTAGGTACATGTGGTTGATGGATCATCGGAGCAGCCAGAGCTTGAGTTTGATGCTGTCCGACTTGAGCTGGAATTATTCAGCCCTGAACTTGCTGAAAAGCCATATGTAGTTGCTTTTAACAAAATGGATCTTCCAGAGGCATATGAGAGATGGCCATCATTCAAGGAAAGGCTGGAAGCTCGTGGGATTCAAAGTTTCTGTATGAGTGCAGTGAAAAGAGAAGGCACTTATCAAGTAATTTCGGCTGCTTATGACACTCTACAGAAGCATAAGGAAGCAAAGGGCAGTTTTGAAGGTCAGGCTTGTTGTCTTACATGCTTCCCCCATCTTGCAATCCCACACTTTTTCTTAGATGTACTTTGTTAATGCCTTCTCATTTTGTTTTCCCTGCAAAGGTTACAGAACCAGTATGTTTCTATGATCTTTTTTTTATTCATCTGATTTAATTTATGGAATATTGATGAGTTTTATTTGCATTTAGGTTGGGTGGATCCCAGCAGTCTGAACCATGTAGCTGAAAAGGTAAAGGATCAAAGAAAAGCTTCAATTAGTGATTTTGAAATCACTCATGACAGAGGTTCGCGCACTTGGCATGTTATTGGATCTGGATTACGACGGTTTGTTCAAATGACAAACTGGAGGTAGGATGATTATTACTCGATGGCCATTGCTAAGCAATGCTATGCAGTTCTATTTCCCTTTTTCTGTCTTGATCATCTTATCAGTGCATGGTGTATTTTTCAGTGTTTATATCTAGAATGTGTAATGCAACTCTAAGACTGAAGAGATTAGGATGGTAAAGTTGCCCTGCTTGTTTAGTCATGGCAATCTGGGATTCACCATAGAGAGGAAGGATGCAGCTCATACCTTCAAAATTGGATTACTCGTCCCCTTTTTCTTAGCACATATGCTCCCCATATATGTTTGATTTGCTGACTAATTAGTTGAAGTTCATTTTCTTTGTTTTGAGTAACTGATTGTGAGGAATTGCAAAGTCTCTATCAATTTATCTGGACAGAGTCCAATCATATGTTTCATAAGTATTTGGGGAACCTAGGAACCTTTTAGGAGTTGGAGTCATGAGAAGTCAAGTTGCAAATTTTTTTTGTATTGTTTGATAACTATCTCTGACAGCCAGATGCATATAAGTTTATGGGGATTTGATTAGTTCTACCTGTGTTGGCAGAAAATTCTTTTCCTTCACATATCATCTGCTGGTCTATTTCTTGAAATGTATTCAGTATGATTTCTTCACTTAAGAACTGTTGTTGATATTTTCTATAACAGGTATCTTGATTCAGAGAAAAGGTTCCGGCATGTCTTGGAGGCTTGTGGTGTGAATAAGACTCTCATAAAACTTGGTGTAAAGGAAGGGGACACAGTCGTCGTTGGAGAGGTAGACATCCGTTAGCTTCTCTCTTATTCTCACATCTTTAACCATTTGAAGCTTGATAATGCATGGAGTATACATGAATAAGCATGCACATGTAATGCCAAATGGCAAACATTGGCCTCGGTGCAATTCAAATTGACATTCTTCAGAGTGCTTTTGCATCCGATTGCAATCTCAAGATTCTTTACCTCTATTTTGCACATCCTTTAATAAAGTGTAGACTTTACTTTCATAATGACAATATGTTCCACAATGTTCTTTCTTGCCTAAAAAGAATTATTATCAGTACCAAATGCAGTTTTGGATATTCTTCTGGCTTGGATGAAGTTAATCCCATCAAGAAAATGAGGAGCCTTTCTCTTTTATTTTTTTCGCCAGTCTCATGAAGTTGACTTTTTGAGCAAATGCTCGGAAATCCCAGATATCCTGTCATTTTTTAGAAGATTTTATTCTCTTCTTTATTATCGATTGAATCATAATAAGATGGATTATGTTTTAAATTTTGTCAGTTGGAGATGGTGTGGCATGATTCCGCTAAGAGAACGGGTCCATCAAGTATAGATAAGGCATCCACGGATTCGGTTAGATGGCCTCAGTGGAAATAGCTTGCCTGTATATGGCCATCGCTATCTATTATCTGGTAACTATGTTTGATTCATGTAGTTTATGATCTGAAGATTATTTTGACGTCTTATGCCTGCCATTCTCTTGCTTCCTTCATAAACAGTTTTTATTACTTGCAGTTGGATTACGTGCACATCTAAGCATCCACTTATACGTCATCATGAAAGTGCTAGTGGTATTCTCTGCCTTGAAAAGAATTTGTAGAAATGAGGATGCAGTTTTGCAGGTATTGTCTTGTCTGTCTTCTGCATTTTATGACCCATTGGGCATTTCTCGACTAGAAATTTGTTTAACATGATTGTCATAAAATTGATGCATTGTCAAGCTGAGAAGATTGATCTGATTTACTTTTCAGCTAATGGAAACCAGGAGTGACAACATGAAGGAGTAACTGTCTGAATCTATGTGTCCAACAGGGCGCAGTACTTCCTAATAAGCAGTCAACTTCTGGTTTGCTAACAATGATCTCAAACGTTGGAACTGAAGATCCATAGAACTTTATCTAAGTGCTGCATCTAACCAGACGGGCTGCCGATGAAACGGTCTGGTGAGAGAATCTATCAAAGGCAAGAGAGTAGGGTTTCTCTAAGAACCATTCTATTATTTTTATTTGTAACCCGGATCCTCGTTGTTACGAGGCAAACACCATTACCTCCAGCATTGAATTCGATGGGGAGAAAAGAGGTAACTGCATGATTTCTGGAAAAGTTGGTTGTGTTATAAGGAGCATTCGAGGAGAACCATCAATGTGCTAATGATCCCTGAATGTACTATGCTCCCTTGCAACCCAAAGAAGAAAATGAAGAATGTAATAATGACCCGGGGCTTGTCTCAATGACCACCATTCTCGTATTGGGGGTTTATGGGTTTATTGTGTTTCTCCAGGTGGGCCCATTAGGGGCCCGCCGAGCTTCTCATAGAGGAGCTCCAAAAGGAATACACCTAACAGACCCAAAAAAAAAAAAAAAAAGATAATGAAGAATGCACGTTACCGAAATCAAATGGAAGAGACCATTTCTTCCATCCTAATGTGTTGTCAACAGAAGGGAACATGGTCTGGGAAACCTATAACTCTGCTTCCGAAACGTGAATCTTGCTACTGACTACTGAGTGTACCGACGGCATCGATGCACTCATTGGGGGTAGTGCCTGCCTGCCTGCCTGCCTGCCGAGCCAGCAACCATGACGAGTCTCTCGCTCGTTAGGACAGCGAGACTCTCTCGTGCGATTCTGCAACGGACTAGATCCCCAAGCGTCCCGTCGGATCCTGCACGCTAACAAATTTGACAGGTCGAGATGTCAAACCTGCCCCGTCAATGGGGATTGGGGGTGGTGGTGAATTCTTCTTTCCCAGATTCTATGCGTCCTCTCTTCTGAGGTTACTGTTGTTCATTATGCCACCTTCCGTACTTTGTTCCCCTGGGGACGTTTCGGTTTGTTAGGGGAGTCCTAACGACGCCCATTCGATCGTTATCTTATATGCCTCGTGAAGGAACGTTTGAAGCGACCAATGCTCGAACCCTTGTCCTAAACGCGTCAAGATTCTCAATGAGCTAAATCCATGGAAGCATGTACTCGAATCCTATTGAACTAAAAAAGATTTCAAATGCTTCCTAAGCACAGCGACCTAGTCCAAAAGAACAATCTATTCAGATCAATAAGAATGCGGTACCCCGAAAACATTGAAAAATGCCCGGCCAGTTCATGCCCGGCTATGTTTATCTCGCTTAATGGGGGTCGTGGACCTTGAGCGACAAAGTTCTGGCGTGACCCGACCACTCGATGATGGGTCTAGTCCGACATAGCTCCTTTCTTACCGTGAGAAACTCTTAGTCGAACTCAGAAACTTCATAGCCAATTCCTCTTCAACTTTAAACACAAAATGCCTTTGCCTTTTGGTTTGGCTGTCCTTGATGCTACTACGCTGGCGCTCTCCGTGCACAAGCGTAACGTACGTGACGGGATAGGGGGAAGTTGGAGCACCAAAATCCGGTGATTTGCACCCCCCACGACCACTCTCAATCTCTAGCCCGTCAAATCCTACCCAGTTCGACCAAAAAACATAAAAAAAAAATCCTACCCAGTTAGTCATCGACATCAATCAAGCGCACCTCCCTCCCTCCCCGGTTTTTCAATCTCTTGACTGCCCCCTTGCTTTCGCTTTCGCACTGTCCGATCATCCCCCTCCTCGTATCGGGAGCAACTACGATGAGGTGCAACCGCTCTCCCACCGGCGCCACGTCGCCAGATTACCCGACAGCCGCGATCTTCGTAGGTACCGGAGGGGCTGACACGTCGGCCCCCGGGGCCCCTGGCGTGAGGTGAGGGGTCGATGGCGTGGCAACAGTGTCCACGTGTCACGTAGCTTTGAGGGTGTCGCACGTCCCCTAGGGGCTTGGGTGGGGAGGGTGGGGTTGGCTGTTGAGCCCTGATTGGCCGAGACGGACGGAGTCAGCTAGAAATCAGGTCCGGTGTTGGGGCCTCGCCGTGACGCTGGGGGCTGCTTCTTCTTCGGACTAGGGCATAGTTAGGATTCTCCGAAGACTCGTCCCTTGTCTCCCTGTTAGGAATATCAGTTGGGATTCGAGCATGGAGAGGCTCGCTCGTCATGAGATGTGTCCGATGATACTAGGGCAATCTAAGCTTTTGGGGGTTGAACGGAGAAAGAGTTTTGGTGAGGTTAGCGAATGATTCGATGGAAGACGATAGAAAGGTCGGCTCGCATTGGGTATATATTGCATAGTATCCAAATAATATTTCAATTGGCTATTTAGTCTCGTTACATATTGATGAATAAAAGTATTGACAACATAAGAATCATTGGAGTCATATTGTTGAAGTCATCTATGGTCCTAACATTCTTAACCTCCGATGCTGAATCAAATGATCCCTCCTCCGTTCACGTCCTTACTCAAGAAGCTTAAATGAAGAGGCTCAAGCCAATTAAATTCTTCAAAAAAATAATATCAAAGACAAGCAAGGTTGATTTATAGTGGATATATGTTGTGTAGTATTAGTTATTCGATTGGCTACTTATGTCCCGTTACTTGTGTAGCTAATACAAAAGATGAGAACGAGTCAGGTGAATAATAGTATTGATAATGTAAGAATCGTCGGGGTCCCGTTGTCAATATCATCTTCTATAGTCTCGACATTCTTAACTTTTGATGTTGAATCGGTTGATCCCTCCATAGCCATCTTTACTCGAGGAGCTTAAATGAAGAGGCCCGAGCTGATTAATTTCTTATAAACACGGAGGTTGAATGGGGATTGTTAAAAGGAAAAAGATGACGTGACATTATTTCTTTTCATTCAGGTCATTTGACGGGTGTCGCAACCATTAGCGATAAGATTGATTGAATTTCAAAGCACCGTCTCTACAAGTTTCGAAATCCATGCCCTTTCACAAAAAAGGAGGATAAACTAATCGGGTAGATATCAAATTCATGAAACGTTGCACGAAGGGGAGTCAAGAATTCAATGCCTCGAAAAAGGGACCTTAATCATTTGGTTTTAACAAGCGTTTTTAATAATGCTTGTGCGGGGATGCTCATAACGAGGAGGATGACTAGACAAACTTTTGGCAAACCTCAAAGACACGTGATGAGCAGAAACTGAAAACGCAGTGGCCTTTTTCCTCAAGCAAGGAGGGGGCACAAGTTGGCCAGAAAAGAAAGTAAAAAAAACAGGCATGGGGTGACAAAGGCCCGGCTTATAGGGGGGCGTTGGAGGGTGATGGCACTAGGATTTCTTGGCTTTTGGTGGAGGGATACATGTGTGCGTTTGACCAGAAAGCAGACAGCACAGAAGCTGTGAACCATGAAAAGGCTCAAATAAAAAAAAAAAACCCCAAGAACAACAACACCCCCACACCAGTTCATTATATTGAAAGGATTGAATTGTTCGAAAACAATTCTTTTAAGAATCCTTCTCTCTCTCTCTCCCCTTCTCTGTCTCTCTCTCTTTCTGTCGTCAAAGTCCAAGTCCAAGTCCTATGAGAAAAAACAATCTTTTTCCCAGAATTCCGGGCTCCCTTTAGCGAGAAGAGGAAAAAGAAAGGAGGGAGAAAGGAGGGTTTGTGTGTGTTTGTGTGTTTGGAGAATGCTGAAAAGTTCCTCCAGCTTCTGACCCTCTTGTCAAGAGAACTTGACAGGAAAGCAAAGGGGTTGGGGATGGATGGGTTGGCCCCTACCCGATGATTTTTTTCCACATAGGAGGGCCACTTCCCGTTTCCATCGTCGAGCAAGTTGTGGGAAATGACTCGCTTTTTCAGATAGGACTTGACCAGCCTTTTGATGTCCCCTTTAAGTGGCGAATTTCGCAACATTAGCCCTTCCCATCCGAAGAAACTTCCATGTCCTCTCACCTCCAGCAGCTCTTGTGCGTTCAGTTCCAGGTTGTCTGGTTGGTAATGGAATTCGCCAACCTCGCTATTCCTATTTTGAACTCTTGAGTTAGAACCGCCGGGCTTGGAAACTGTCTAGGAAGTATGCCGAGGGACACGGATCCATATGTCTGATTCCTATTTCGAACTCTGAATTAGAACCCCGTGCTTGGAAACTGTCTTGGAAGTATGCCCAGGGACACGGATCCATATGCTCTCACGGTGCATTTGTTGTGTAAATGAAACGAAAAAGGTGTAGCCGCTACAAACGAATATTAATCTAGTGATCGGAAAAGGCACTAGATCCACCCTTGTTAGCAAAAACGTATATCTACCGGCGTTATTATCCTACATCCCATATGTCTATCGTGATGAATTCTGAAGAGGCTAAGCGTGCATTTGCCATTTAAAATTGAAATACCTTGAAATTGACAATTCACTAAAAGGTATTATGAAGTACTGCAATCTTAATGCGTTTGTCAAGTATCACGTCAATATCTATCTAGATACATGTATATAGAGTAAGGCTCACGTAAGGGTGAGCTTAAGAATTATTACAAATTTTCAAAAGAAACTAAGAATGCGTAGATAACCATCATCCCAAAAAAGTTAATATAAAGTGAAGAAAGAGAATATTTTCTTATAGGGTTGATTCCATGACTGTCACACATGGAGTCCCGTATTTCATGAAAGCATTCGATGTCATCGGGTCCACATCAATTTATGCCAGGCATGTCCCCTTTCCCAAATCGAAATTTTCAGTGGAAGAGTCAAAGGTCATAGATTCTAGTTCATGGCTTGCATAAACAAATTACAGTAGTTTATAAATTATGCACAGTGCATCTTGTGACCCTGTCTCCAAGACTAGATTAGAGCGCCACGTTGTGCATATTTTTATTTTAGTGACTCCGTTCATTTCATTAAAAACATGTATGATTTTATTGCGTGTGTAAATATATAATTCAAGTGGCTGGCTTTTCTTAACAAAATATTTTACTTGCGTCATGATCAAACTAGTTTCTCAAATGACTTTTGTGTGCGTAGTTTCTACTTTAAAAACAATATTTTTGCGTAATTAGTGTGCTCAACAGTGTCATTAACATACGAGTTAACATGACTTATTTAATTGAAATTGCTTTAATCATTTAATCACTGTGATGCACAGCCACCGATCATGGTACGTAGGGCAGATATCTGATGTGTTTGCAAGAAACGACAAGAGAACCAATTAAAACCCTGAGAATTAAGACCATAGTTTATGTAATTCCCAATGCCATTTACGTACGCGAAAGATTAATTAAAGAGGGATGAAATCATGCTTTTTCCTGTTGGAACTTTCAATTTTAAATAGGGTTTTGAGTGCCCCACTAATTGCCTTTTGTTTGGGCAGTTTAATCCACATTTGCTTTTAAAAAAAGGATTATTTTCTTAAGCTTTGATTGCTCTTTTTGACTATAGCCTTTTTCTGCTTCTTTTATTATGATCAAGTTCAAACAAGCTGACCCCTGTCCCTTTTGATTGTTTATTATTAAAAAAAAAAAAAAAGGAAAATTTATGACAATCCAAAGCATCAGTTTTGGGAAATGTAATGGTGATTAAATTTTCTCCCCCCGCCTGTGTCTTCGAGATGAGAGGACAATCATCATCATTTTTTCTCCAACATTCATTGTCTTTCTCCTCCTTTTCAGAAAAATGTGAAAAAATAACAATAATTGTTAAGTGAAAATTGCTATACATATATATTAGTTCCTCCTACAGAAACTTCAAGTAGCACAGAATACCAAACGTAAAAACTTACGTTCAAAATGGAGAAAGATTACGTGCATAATATGAATATATATATATATATATATATGTATGTATAAGGGATGTGAAATATTTTAATAAGTCACAATTCCCAAAGACCCAGTTATTTTCTCTTGAGCACTATTTTTATGGAACTTAATTAAAGATGTCATCACAATTATCTAGTGAGGGAAACGAATAGACTCTAATACTACCTAAGTGATTAACAAGGGAAGGGTTAAGTAATGAAGGGTGCACAAGATAATGTTTCGCCAAAGAGGTTATATGAGGAGGCACGTGGAACCCAAGTGGGGTCCACATGTGACCACTGATTTCAATGGTATAGATTTAGTTTAGTACATATATGCATGTAATAATTTTCATATATGAATAGTTTTGATATGTTACGATTACCATTGAAGCGAGGAGAAGATTTACTCTGAAAACCATCAACTCTTCTCCACTCCTTTGGGCTAGAAAATGTCCTTTTCCACAGATTTTTTAGGTATTGACCAGATTAGGCAAAAGACTTTTGCTAAGCTTTCTCACGCATTCTTCAAAGTTCCTATAGATTTACCTTGCAATGACAACATTTTAAGCGCGGAGTAAAGAAAAATCAGCGCATTAAACAACTAGTAAATTTTGTTTATGGTGAAATATTCATGTATAAATTCCATAAGAAAACAAAGGAAACAGCACTAGAGCTTTGACTTCTTGGACCCTCTTTTCAAAGGAACTTGTTTTGTTTTGCGATTGATGTGGGGTTTGTTTGCAATTTCAATTAGGACAAGAGGAGGTCCAGAAACGAAGTTTCTTATTTCATAGAATAATATAATTATACTTTGCTTTAGTTGGAGATGATCTTAACTGCTCCCTTTGAAAATCATGAAGCAAACAAAGATGTCATAACTCATAAGGGGTGATGGAGTAAAGCTATGTGCATGAATTGCGGATTTTACATGTGCCAACCTGATGAGGTAAATACTAAATATGATGTTGTAATGACCTCAGTATCTTCGAATTTGAAATTTTTGATTCTCTCAAGGAGTATGTGGACAAAAAATTCATGTCTTTTTTCAATTTTTCCTCTTCTGGCTTTATCTACCTAAGATTAACCTTGAATATGCGTCCATTGACTTTTCATTAACCAGCTCCTTTCGACATTTAGCCGTTGTCTTATATAATCTTTAAATGATATGAGAGAGAGAGAGAGAGAGAGAGAGAGAGAGAGAGAGAGAGAGAGAGAGAGAGAATGTTTTACTGAATATATAATAATGCAGCCGGTGTAGAGTTCAACATTTGAGTCCGCAAATGGATTTATTATTTGTAAGTATATGACGCATGCATCACGTAAGGGCACTTACTAAATATTATTAATATATAATTACTTGTTTATCGAAATATTATTTTCATATCTCACGAGAAAAGATGTTGTGACATTTTCTTATAGTCCATAAATGTCCTCAAGTGCATTACCAAGTATTAGATGATTATCCTCATGAAGACCAACGTGAGAAAGCTTCTTCTGGCTCCAGTGGTGTTTAACCTAGAAGACACAACCTGAGAAATACTAAGGGAATTCTAAATCCTGCCCATATGTTTAGTACAAATTATGATAATTCAATGCCAGGGAATTGATTGAAGGAAGTGGAAGAAAAGAAAGATCAAAAAGTAGGTGGAAAAGATGGTCTTCCAACAAATGACATCCTTTGGTCCTTCTGTACAATCAATAAAAAAATAGAGGAGAAAAATAATTATTAAATCAAATCAATCACATATCAAGAAACAGTTAGGTCTATATCGGATTCTATAAAAGAACACAAATTTTCGTTTATTTTAATTTATTCGTGATTATATCTATTCATTATTTTATGAAATGAGTCTATCTAATATATTTTCGGAAATAAAATATATTAATAACAGGTAACACGTCCACCTCCTTATAAAAGCACAGTGCAACTCCTCCACTCCATGCTCTTATTAGACTTCAGAACCTCGGCTGTACATTCCTCCTGCTTCTCTCTCTCTCTCTCTCTCTCCACCATTTCGTTCAACCCCTAGTCAAAGCTCTCAAAGATACCGATCAAGGATCCTACAAGCTCTTCATCCATGTCCACTTCCAAGGCCTCAGAGACACACTCGAAAGGTCTTGAGCCAGGCTATGCTCCACTGGGCTTCTGCATCCTCCAGAGGAACACTGCCCCGCCACAGCCCGGGGAGAGACGGGGCCGGCGGAAGCAGGCAGAGCCAGGGCGGTTCCTCGGGGTGAGGCGGCGGCCGTGGGGGCGGTACGCTGCCGAGATCCGGGACCCTGCCACCAAGGAGAGGCACTGGCTGGGCACCTTTGACACTGCCCAAGAGGCAGCCCTGGCTTATGACAGGGCTGCTCTCTCCATGAAAGGCACACAAGCGAGGACCAACTTCGTATACTCTGATCACCATCACCAAATCCAAAACCCTAATAGCTTCCACTCTCTTCTTAGCCCCTTCGAGGTCCAAGCACTTCTAACACCTTCCTCACACTTCTTCACCACCACCACCACCACCACCACCAATAATAGTCAGGCAAAGAGCCGACCCACCAATTACAGCAATCCACCTCAGCCCACCAGCACTTACAAGACTACCATGATGACTAACCAATCCTATGAGGAAACTTGTCCTGAGACCAACTCATACGACGACTCTGATGCAAATCAAGATAGCAACTACAACAACTTCTTCCCCTTAGGGGATGATGATTATTCAAACTCAGGCTACTTGAACTGCATTGTCCCTGACAGCTGCTTGAGACCTCCTGCTAGTGCTGACGATTCTCCCAATGCAAAGCCCAATACCATCAGAAACTACTCTAGCTCTTCAAATTTCATGGGAGATTTTGAGGATATTGATTTTTCACTTCCACAAGATGTCGTCACTAGCTCAGGAGGTGATATCTTTGTCGCCAGTGAGCTTTGGAGTAGTGATCAGATGGCATGGGGGATGGACTCGGGCGAGCTTTCCGCCGTGATCAGTGGCCCATCCAGGTCGGCGAAAACCGAAGAGGGGTGCGTGGGAAGTTTGCACGCAACCGCTGAGAATAGTAGTTACAGCTTCTTGCCTCAAGCTGCTCCTAACTATTATGGGGGAGGATCAGTTGAATACGGAGGATACTCTCTCTATTGATATAGGCGCAATGCAACTGTGTCATTTGAAGAGCATGTGTGCTTTGAGGTCGATCGTGTTGTTACATCGCATGAATATTTTTCTTTTTAGGATCTTCGGTAGTAGGGCACGTGTAATTCACTCATCGTCAGGCTTTAATATAATCCATGCTCGATGGAAAAAGATATGGCAATGTTGTCTATTTTGATGCAATGCTTATTGCTCATTAATTCATCCAGTAAATATCGTTTTCAGAAAATCTCCACCAGCCTCCATGTTTGATGTATATAACATGGTTGGCTGGTGTTTGTCTCTTGCATGAAAGTCGCTAGGGTTTTAGGAGGATCCTTGCATGTAAGCATGATACATAGTCTCTCTTTTCGGCTGTTTAGCATTGATGTGACGTATTTTCTTCAAAGTACTAAAAAAACAAAGAAAGAAAATTCAAAGGGTTTGAAATGTTTCAACGTGCGCACATGCATTTTGCTTCATGCAGATGATAAACTTTTGGTTATATGTGCTTTTGATTTAGCAGCGCCTTTAGATGCTTTCATCTATACTCCAAAAAGGGTAGGGGGAAAAAGAGGAAGTTAAAAATTGGGCAAATACACAAAAACATGCTTGAAGTTTTACCCAAAGGCCAGAAGCTTAACTTTACTTACATCTTTGCACCTTGAGTTTTAGCTCTACATTCCACTTTACATCATGCATCAGTTCTTAGTCCCTTTATTTGGGAAACTGCCATTTTCACCGAAACAGAGGGATGCAGCAGTCAGCGACAATGGACACGGAGGTGGAAGATAGTGTGGCTGATGGTGGTGCGTGGAGAGATTAGGGTTTTCGGGGAACTTGAGAGAAAGGGGATTCGATCTTTTCATGATGGGCCATCGATAAGAAATGAGAAAAATGCATTTCAAAAAGTAGAGGTATGAAAGTAAGGCATGTTTTTGTTATTTTTCCTTAAAAAGATCGACTTTTTGCACACTGATTTTGGTTCCTAAAAGTCCATATCCGATGTCGACACCATAGGATAAATTGATTGATGTCTACCGTCTAGTCCTCTCGGTTGTGAAAGAAGGATTTTTCTGCAATAGAGGGAAATTTTTAGCTACTGATTCCTCTTAATGTGTGATGGCCAAGTAGACATATAATCAATCCCATCAAGAATTAACCAATTAATGTGATTATTGGGAGATTTCACCTGCTTCAAGCGAGAGAGAGAGCAACTAGGGAAAATATGTACACTGATGTCTCATGCGCATATGATTTTTCGCATGTGAAGGTGTGAAAACTCAACTGGTGGCGATCTTCTTTTGGTTAGAACTCAACCGGTGACAACGACGGTTTTATGCCTCCCTTCTCCTAGTGGGGATCTACACGCATCTCTTTCTTTTCGAGAGATCCGCCACGCTTGTTATTCCTCCTCACGAAAAGGTCGAAAGGTCAATCGCATATCCCTATAACTCACACTGTACGCCGAGAGAATCCATCCATCCGCCGATAGCACCTACCCCTCTTCAAGTATTTTCGACAAAAATATTTGCTACGTTCTGTCAAGAGACTACCTGTGCTTAAGCCAACGCTCGTGACAGAGACATTAATCTTCTTCGAGCTTGACAGACGCAAACAAGTTTCATCTCGGCTGCGATTAAATTATCATTGTATGTCATAGTTATTGTACCACCGGAAATGTGATTGAACATGACACAGAAAAAGATTATTTGCATGTGTAACGCTAAACATCTGGAAGTCGATTTGAGTTATGCCAAACAGAACTGAGAATGATATTTCCTTTATGAGTTCTGGTATCTGCAGAATGGGAAACCTTCTAGCCACAAGGTTTTCCTTAACATACAGAAACAACCATAGATCAAAGTACCAAAGGAAATGCATCTTGTAAAGCTACGCAAAGCAAAGTCGTCACAAAGCTTGATTGTATTCCTTGTATGGGTATATCGTAAATAGTATAAAGGATCAAGTCTATCCTTCATCGGCACAAAACCAAAAAGATACAATCTTCTCTACAGAAATTTGCATCGCAGCGACTTATGGACCTGGGATGAACAGAGAAAACCAGAATGATCAAACGTATCTCAAGTTTTGCTTTGAAGCTTGTTGCCTTTGTGGAAAGGCTCATAGGCAAACACTCAATTCCCATGATGAATGCCTAGGGACCGAATTTCCCATTTCGGGGAAAGAATCAGATATAAATAACAAGCTCATGTAGAATCTTGGCAGGTATCTATTGACTGCAGAAACTTTTTGCAGTTATTCACGAGGGAAGGCGGATGACTAGATGGGTTTTGCTTTATCTTTGAAGATTGGCCATGTCTTATTCAAAACCTAGACTACGGTATGGCCCTATAATTAAAGAGCAGAGAGATGACCTAAGAGCTACAAAGAAATAATGTCACCTATCTGATGAATTGCTCATAAGAAAATTGTGACGGTTCTCACTTCGTGGAAGGTTGATCTAAGAGAGGAGCCAGGGAAGTCCAGCTACATTCTTTTAGCCAGGGCTATGATGCTCTTTGGTGTTGCAGTTAGCCTGATTTGTGGAACTCAGATCAGGCAATTGGGAAGGCGTAGGCCCACTACTCGCACGTGCTGACCCAACCGATGTAACTGACATGCTCGTTGTCGAGGATGATCTTGTCGGCAGAGAATCTTCAGTGGGTCCAGAGATGATTTCGGCCCTCAACTCTGGAGATGAATATGATGGGAAGAGCATTCCGAAGGGAAACCCAGCAGGGAAGGGGTCTCCAAGAGAAGACACCGATGGATTGTAGCTCGGGGGCCCAAACGAGTGATCGTATTTGCATGCAGGACCAAATTTGCATTCTCCACGTGCGAAGTGCATGCAAGGAGGTGCACCCTGCAAAAGAAACAGCTACATAAGTTCAAGATCGCAAGTTTATTGTAGATACTAAACTCTTAGAGCCATAAGCACAATGACAAGCATTAGCAGTGACGTAAACAAAATGGCAAATACACAGTACATATTAAAGATGCAGCTTGATCGGAACTTGCAGGAGCAAATAAGGGATAATTAGCAATTGGCGACACTAGACAAGAAGCAAAAGAAAAATGACAGAAAAAAATAAGAATAATCTCAAATAGTTGTGGCCTGTATGTTATTCCACAATTAGCAAGCTGGGTGGAAAACCCAGATAAACCATAACAATCAAGATCTTTCCGCAAAATAGAGCACCCCACAAATAAGAAGGACGTAATGACATTTCAATGTGTTTTTAACTGTCAAGTCCTTGATCAGTAGAAAAAGACCTACAAAGATATCAAAGGAAACATTCGAAATAGTAGTCATGGTTAATTGTGAGCATACTACCTAATTAGATGCTATCAAATTATGAATGCCTATCCCAGTTCCTAAACAAAAGCAACAAGCAATTTTGGACTATGATTACCATAGCCCTTGGAATGATGGTCACATAAAGTAATCTGCAGCATCTGCTTCACTGCAAGTGCAGCTGAGCCAGTGGCTTTAAAGTGAAAGATCTTCAAACAGTTAGAACATTTTAAATGTTCTCGTTGCTTAAGAAGCACAAATTAGACAATTTGAAAAGGTGAAGAACACTAATATATATTTTTGGTAGCACTAGCACCCTCAACGGCACTCGACAAATGGCATTAGGAGAATACACCTATAGCTGGTACAGAAAAAAGTAGCAAATCAATTATATATTTCTTGCAGCAAGCATATCTCGTACTCAATCTCATAAAACATGAGAACATGTAACTTGTCATATATAATTTACTTCAAGTTATTCTCGTGCCACACAGAAATAAGAATAGGGAAAATTGTCCACAAGTATACAGTGGAAAAAATTCCATCTTTAGCTCCCTGGGCATCTGTTCTTCGATGAACAGTTAAAACAGTTTCAAAAGGCTAAGAGAGTCGACCAGGTTGAAATACATGATCCAAAACTACCCATCTTTATCCAAAGAATAATTCATTTTCACATATCATTTGATGGTTGAGCATACCTCTTCAAAGTCAATGCAGCAATTTTTCATTATTGAATATCCAATAGAATTCATGGGAACAAGAAAATATTTAAAGCTACACTTAAATGGAGACTAAATGGTTATACAGAATGTATTTGTAGATACTAGAAAGACCATTATATCCATCTTATTGCATAAGATTTATTAGACTAGAAAGCATCCAGCATGTTATTTCACAGATCCAACTAAAAATTGGTTGACCAAGAATTACCCTGAGGCCAAAAGAAATTTGTGTAACAGGAATTTCTCTTTCAGGCCCGCACATGTGTTTTCTTTCACCCCCTCTCCTTTTGTACATCTAACTTGACAAATTTGTATGCACAAATTGAATGCCAACAATTCCTCTTTCAGAAAGACACTTAATGAACCATCCAGAAGATTTGATTCATCATAAGCCGCAACTCTTATCGATCTCGAATATAACTATGTCCATATTTCACATTGAATCCTCAGCTTAGACAGAAAGCAGGAATGAGATTCTTACCGGCTGAATTGGCAGACCAGTGGGGCTAAGAACAATATTTACATTCAATGCATTCCAGTCTGGTGGATGATGGTATTTACATGAGGATCCATATCTACAGTCCCCTGTTTTCAGGTAATGCTGGCATTCAGGTTGCCCAAGTCTTACTGGAAATGATTGCTCCCTCCGGCCATTGACTGAAGGGCCAAGAGATGAAGGCGAAGGTTGATAAGGCCACGGAAAAGCCGGTGCAGAAGGAGACAATTGCGTTACCCCATAAACAGAACTTGATCCCGAACCAGCTTGAGGACTGGAAGAGGCCAATGGACTCACAGGTGCCTGCGCAAGTGAGATAACTGATTAAAATGTGCTAGACCTTGACACAAGTGAAAGAAAAAGGGATTTCATCAACCAACCTGATGATAAGGATTCCAGCTTGGCAATATGCTCGGAGAAACCAGCAAAGGACCATAAGGGCTTTGTACATATGAGGGAACCAAAGGAGGCCTGGCCATGACTACCCCATACTGCTGCGATGAAGGAACAGATGGTGACTGCACTGCTGGATAGGATGAAGGCGGAGCTACAGGGATAGGGGGTGGTGCAACTTGCAGTGGTGGTGACGGAGCATGAACATGTACACCCACTGGTTGTGGATGATGAAATTTACACGTTGCACCAAACTTGCATCGTCCGGTTTTCACGTAGAAGGAACACTCTTTTTCACCCTGCCATACAATCATGGATGCGACACAGTGAGCATGAGAGTAAATCCAGCTTATATGAGAAGTAGGATCTTAAGCTGCAAGTCAAATACAGACCTGACGGAAGGGGTAACCACACATATTTAGTGGCGCAGGACTACTGGAACCAGCGCCATGCCTAGGATGGTGGTACTTACAGGACGCACCGAACTTGCACGTACCCGTCCTCATGTAGAACTGCAAAAACAAAATACCATCAATGTCAGACATGAGAAGAAGAAAGGCTGATGGAAAAAGACCTAGAGATATCTTTCAACATTCATAAACGCATGAGCTGAAAGAACGTCAACAATATCCCTCAGCCATAGTGAAAAACCAAGTTGTGCAGCATAAACAAGTGCAATGATCCTATACAAATACCTGGCAGTTTGGCTGGCCTGCTCGTTCTGGGTACTCTGCTCCACCAGCTCTTGTCGCTCCCATGACCTGCACAAGAGTTCGACATCCACATTTTAATAGTTATAATCAACAAACCTATAGGGGTCATCACCTCTGCGCCAAACCATATAGATCTTCTAAGAATGCTTTGATGACTTTGGAATCCATCGCCATTAAAATCAAATTTAGTAAGCCCGACAACAATGGACAATCCCAACTTGTCAATTCTAGCAATAATACAAAATCGCCAACAAATCTAATCGCAGCAACCACCATAACAAAAACTACAAGATCGCCCCCACAGTGGCTCCACGAAGCCAAGTGATCACATCGAAAAGCCAAAAACCAACACGGGAAAGAGAATAAATGGCGATAAAAAAAGCAAATCCGACAGAGTTACCGTGCTCCGATCACGGGGATGGTTGAAGCGACACCCCGCGCCATACCCGCAATTACCCGTCCTGAGGTAGTAGATACAATCGGCTGCCTCAGTCCGCTCCGGGTAAGCCAGGTCAGGTTCGCCTTCGCCGCCGCCGCCGCCGCCGCCGCCGCTCCCCAATTCCAGCTGCCACATGGGCTCTGCATTTCGGCGCAAATCGAAGGATCAAACACCCCCAACACCCCCGATCACAAAAATCCAAACTTTCTCACTCTCCCACCCCCACCCTACGAAACCCAGGAATGCAGAGCGGGGACAGAACTCACCTTCGAGGCCGGTGTCGGCCTCGGAGTCGTTGGGCCATTCCGGCGAAGGATCCGACCGCGAGCCCTCGTGGGCCCCAGCGTACCCATCCATCGCACGGACGGACGGACGACGATCTTCTTCGAAGAGAACCGAGACGACCCACCAGACCCACCAGCCACAGAGAGAGAGGAAGAGAGAGAAATGGAATACGCACTGAATGGGCACGAGCGCTCCTGAGCTGGCGCGCGCAAGAAAATGGGTTCCGATCAAATGGGTAGGCTCCAAATTCCACCCTCTCTTCCCCCCCAAAGAATTACTGCTTTCTCAGGCGCAGACACACGCAGAGACCCAGACAGACAAACAGAGGAGAAAGACAGAAACAGAGAGAGAGAGGGAGAGAGAGAGGGAGGCAGAGGGAAGGAGGGGATTGGTTGGTTTCTTCGTGTTCAGCTTCAGCTTCCTCTCCCCTCTCACACACACGCACACACGCACCAGCACTGTGCTCTCTCTCTCTCTCTCTCTCTCTCTCTCTCTCTGGTAGTTCTGGTTTTGGTTTTTTGTGGGGGTTCTTTTTGATGTCCTCTTTCTCTCTCTCTCTCTCTCTTCCCTTCTCTCTCTTCACTCCGATGCTGTGTTGCTCTCCCCTCCGGTATTTTGATGAGTTCTTTCCGGGTTTTTTTTCCTTTTTTTTTTCCTTTTCCCTTTTTTATTTCCTCTTTTCTTTTATTTCCTCCTTTTCGAAGGTTGCCTTGCCTTGCCTTGCCTCGGTTTCGCTTCGTGCGTTTTTTGATCTCTCTCTCTCTCCTTTCCGCACTCGTGCGCGCGTGGGCGATCCCTCGCTTTCCCCTCTCTCCCTCTGTCTCTCTCTCTGCCGGGTGCCGGGGAGGCGACGTGGCGGTGGTTTACGTACGCGCCAAATTTCGGAGATGTTCCCTAAAATATAAATAATTAATTAAACATTTAACGGTAGACCTGCTGAATCGGTTATTATTATTTTATTTTAATTTTTTTATGATTATTTATTACGATTTTGCTTCTCTCTTTTTTTTTTTTTTTTAATTACTGTAAAGAAAGAGAAGCGGGGGGAGGGCTGGTGTCTTCTGTCTGTGAGTTCGAACTGGTAACCGACGACCGCTGGTTGGTGTTCTGGTTGGGCTCCGAGGAAATGTCGGAAACGGCCCTCGGCCCTGGCTGCCGCGCGCCAGGGGACCCGGGGCAGATCCGTCATTTCTGCGGCGGGCCCGGCGATTCGGGTAGTGTAAAGTCCCGTCTTTTGCTTTTTGTGGGAAAGATCGGGGGGCATCGAATGGCGGGGCGGGCGTGCGTGTGTACAGGAGAGGGGCAAAAGAGTCATTTCCTATATTACCACGGCCAATTTTAAAAATTTTTTTTTAGGGTCAAAAGAAGTGCTTGTCATTTTTTTCAGTTTTTCTTTAGAATTGTTTTATTTTTTTAAAAAAGTCTTTTACTATGTAAGAAGTAATAAAAAAATGCTATATATGATAAATAAATAAATTTAAAAATATCATTTCAGCATTTTTCTTTAAACAATGTTTTTTCCTCTAAGTTTTGTGTATTATTGTAACAAATTAAAATAATGAATGATATTATTTAATACGCTCCCGATATTTAAAAAAGTTATTTTTATTTTTTCTTTTTGGGATCTAATTCGGGATCACGCGAAATGCCGCCGACCTGTTTGGTGACTCGACCTGTTTGGTGACTCTTTTTTTTTTTTTTTTAACGAAATAGTTTTTTTTTAACTCTAGTGCGTTTTTGACTAATTGAATATGATCGGTCAATGAAAAACTATTTATGATTAAAGGAAATTAATTCTATTAAAAAAAGGGGGGGAAATATTTTACTGGAAAAGGATTTCCCGAAAATATCATGAAATTTTCCCAAAATAAATGTACCCTTATTTTTTCATCTATCGGCATAGGATTGTTAGACCCTCTACAATTGGTCGAGTGTTTGAAGAGTCCGGATAGCTTAGTGATGTAAAAGGAAATTAGACAACTTTCAATCACCTCAACTTACGCAAAACTCCAATAAATAAAAAAAAAAGACAACTTAGCCGAAACGCTGGTTGACTTATCCAAAAAAAAAAAAGTACACATAGGATGCTAAATCCAAAACACCAATGTCAAAACTCTCCCTTTCTCCTTCCTTAACCCTTATATTGGCAACATGCCTGTCGACCACCGCCCTATGCCGTAGGCAACAGTCTTTTTGCCTCAACATCGACCCTCCCTCCCTCCCTCTAATTCAACGCCGCCAATGGTCAATCACCTCATATCCTATCCGTTTAGTCAAGAACAATCGAGAGAGAGAGAGCACTGAGAGTAAGGGTTGGAGGCCAACGCAATAATAGTTGGGGAGGATCAATGATGGAGGCATGATAGTGACAATGGCAATTGATAACTAATGTTATATGAGATGATGATGGCACGGAAATATATAATTGGAGAGGCAAAAAAAAAAAAAATCTAGAAGATTGGAGTTCAAAAGCTCCTCCTTAGCTACCAAATTAGATTTTTTCAGATTATTGTCAACTATTTTTAAAGTTGGAAGTATCAAATGAGGATCGGAATTTAGAATTTCAATATTTTGACAAATGGGATATGGAGACAAGTCAAGGAGCAAAAGGAGAAAAGCAACAAATGAGAATAACAAATCTCAACCCACTAAAAATTACACATGCTAATGTGCCATTCATCTACAGTGATTATAAAGAAGATGTCAAAATAGAGATATCTCTTGCTTAGGTACCAAATTAGATTTTTCGAATCACTATCAACTATTTTAAAGTCGAAAGTATTAGATGAGATCTGAATCTAATATTTCAATATTCTAACAAATGGATATGGAGAAAGAAAAGTCAAGGAGCAAAAGGAGAAAAGAACAAATGAGAAGAACAAGTCTCAACCATTGAAAATTACACATGCTGATATGACATTTATCTACATGATTTTAAAGAAGATGTCAAAATGGAGATATCTCGGTTTATCATCAAACACTTTAAGACTGAAAAAATAATCTTTTTTTTAATTAAATGAAAATGAAATTTCATCACCACTAGAATCCTACTTTTAGGGGATAATTTTGGAAATCTTATTAGAAAGGATGAAGTATTGATATATGACTACATTTGTTAATCACTGGCTACATGATATTTTCTATGAATGAAGTACAAACGCATTTTTTTGCTTGAAAGAGTAATCATTTGAATTCCCTAAGCAAGACTCATCAATGACGTCGAGCCAACCGTGTCAACATGGATTGAGCTAGAGGCTCGATGTGGAGTTATCAATAGAGATCAATATGTGCTAAGACCGTTCGAACTTCAGAAGATAGGAAGAGCATTTGAAATCGCTTCTCGGTTCCATGCTCGAGCGCATATTAAGCAAAATGGGGCTCGGGGTGGAGCAATGGATGCGCGTGAATTCAAACGCGATGAAATGTGAATTTGCATGGGGGAGTGATATTACGTGATGGAAAGGAAACTACATGGGATTGGCAATGCGAGGGGAAGAAAAGTTAGAATGGAAACAAAAGATGAATTGGGCTAAAGCCCGAGTTCGTTTCCCGTGCGACTGTAAGCTGGGCGTTGGATTGATAATGGGCCGTCACTTTAGCCCCGAAAAAACGCCAAAGATAACAACATCCGTCTAAGTAGCATAGATAATGGGAAAATCTTCCAAAAACACTAAATTTGTAATACCTATTAGGGGAGTTCCATTTACTTTATTTTAGCTTGTGACATATAACAGAAAAAGTACAATTTCATCGAGAGTTGTACTGGGTTGTTATCCCCACTATTTTAATTTTCCACTTTACAAATTTAACTTTGTTTAATTAAGAAAAGAGAAACACGAAACTCGAAAATTTTAACTATCTTAAAAATGGGGAACAAGATTTATATTATATTAAGTACAATATTTTTTCTTTTCAAATAAAAGGAATATGAATCCAATATAATTCCAAATGAGGTTATAGTTTTACTAATATAGAGATCATAAGTTAAAATATACTTAAATAAAACTATAGTAATATTTATAAAGACAAAAAGGTAAAACAGTAATTAAAAGATACACATGTTTTTATTTATGAAATAGATTGAAGTGAAAATAAAATATGCACAATATTATAAATTATGAAAGTTTGTGAATAGTATCAAATTACTAAATTGACTTTGTTGTGGGAAGTTGATAGACTAAATCGAAAGAAATTGAAAATTTAGAGGCTCTACTGAAATTTTAGAAATAATTTAATAATTATATTATATATAGGACTAATACCATAAAAAAAAAAAAACTCCAAATTATGATACTTGTGATCAATTTACACCAAATTCACAAAAAAAAAAAAAATCTCAAATTTGTATACTTGCGGCAAATTTATCTTTAATTAGTTTCCGTTAAATTTTATCATTAAATTGTTGAATTAACGATAAAATTATGATACTCCTCGTTAGCTGGTTTCCCCTGATGCACTTTTATCTTTGAGTTACACTTATTTGAGGGATAGCTCATATCTAATCAGTTTTCGATGGAGGAAATTCTTAGTTGTGCCTGCAATTCAATGAAGTGAAACAGAAGTGATCGGTGCCCAGCGGCATCCCTTAAATCGATGAGTTGGAACTTGTTTTCTGTACTGAAACCGAAGTGATCCGCAGCAGCTTTTAATGAGGATGTCGCCGCCCGTATTAGTCCACTGAATTTCTGATGTTCCGACTTATTGAAAGTTTGCGCGACTGCTGGGGATATTGCTGCATTGCACACTTGCCTGATATCTTGAACCTGAAGTTACTTGTTCCTCAAGATTATGGAATCTTAAAATACAATTATGAAAATACACGAGGTTGCTGAAATACAGCTGTTGGTTTTACTATGATGTTGTTTCATAGGAGGCCGGAGGTTTTTACAACTCGAACTTGCACAATGCAATTGTGCTGGATGCCGTGGACCAGAGGAGAAAATGGCGGAAATGCTGCAACTGATTCACGTTTATCTATCTTGCCAGAAGTGCGGGGAACGTTTCCTCTTTTCCATTGATAAGCTGCCGGAACTTGCATTGTAGAAAGTGTTCGCATTATCCGCTGAGCAGTTGATGGAAGGATCACCTGGATTCCTCGGAGCTTTCAGACTATATCAGTACCGGCAGGCGCTGCTAAGCACATCCTGTTTTGTGATTGCGTCTCTTGAAGATCGAATCATGTGAGCTGCGGCGGAGTCAGGAAGACACTTAAGGTGGCAGGGTTCTCAATCTCCTCAACTGAAAGCCTCCTCAAGTGGGACTTCATTTGCTATGGTTCGATCCTTATATCTCGAACTCTTGTCAAAACAGAGACGGGTTTGATGATGCTATGGACCGATCGGAACTAACAGCGTCAATGCTTTTGGATGCGCGCTTGTCTCTTTGGGAGATGCTAAAAGAGGAGAAGCGCTATGCTGTAAGTTGCCGCAATCGATTCATCCATCTTGCGACGGAGCTGATTTCCCGGCCATTGTTCAAGCTTGTGTAGATAATGTTGGTTCATTGGCTTCTCGACCATGTACTTCCGAATATTTTCACTTTTCTACGGCTCACCAAGGCTAATAGAAATTAAAAGGTGGTATTTTTGACAAAGCTTGTAAGAATGAACTGAAACTGATTATTGAGGTTTAGTTTTTGTTGTTGGAGTTGGGATAGAGAGGCGTGAATTTTGAGACGATGGTCGTCGCGGCCACTACATAACGACGCGCAATTACATGTCCAATTGATCCATTTTGTTTCATCGTTCTCTTGAGTCTATTTTGTGAATATAGTCAATGTCGGCAACGGAGACAATTGCTCTACTCGATCAGGCAACCACGGTGGTCACACAATCAACCCATCATTTAACCGAAGTCGGTAAATAAAAGAAATCACTCGAATAAGAGTTGATAATTTCATATTAGCACGATACGAAGCTCTTTATCCCTCAATATCAGCACATGTACACAATTATTAGTCTGCACATGTACACAATTATTAGTCTGTTAATGCTGTCCGCGATTGAATCATGAAATATGACTTGCGATCAACATTCTTATGTAAGAAGTTCTCATTTTAAGAATGTTAGGCTCCTTTTGGGTCATATGCTTGATCATGGGCAATGCCTAGCTTACAAATCATCTAATTTACTAATAAATGTCTTCATTTATATCGTATTAGTCATGGGGAAAGATTAGAGCAAAAAACGAGAGACATAATATCATTCTAATGGAAGAACTTCCCATTCTAAGATTGTTTGGCTTCTTCTGGATCATATGCAAATCATCTAATTTACTTACGATTGTGTTCATTTAGATGCGATTAGTCTTTGAGAAAGATTAGAGCAAAGGTTGAGAATTATAACATTATTCTACTGGATTTACTCCCCATTCTAAGATTGTTCGGCTTCGTTTGCGTCATATGCTGGATCATATGGTTTTCCTAGCTTGCAAATTATCTGATTTACTTATAATTATGTTCATTTGGAAGGCATTAGTCCTTGGGAAAAATTAGAGCAAAGGTTGAGAGCCATTGCATCATTCTAATAGAAGAACTTCCCACCCTAAAAATGTTAGGCTCCTTTTGGGTCATATGCAAGATCATGAGGTTTCCTAGCTTGCAAATCATCTAATTTACTTATAACTGTGTTCATTTAGATGATATTAGTCCTTGGGAAAAATTAGAGTAAAGATTGAGAGCTATAACATCATTCCAATGGAAGAACTTCATACTCTAAGAATGTTAGGCTCCTTTTGGTTCATATGCATTGTCATGGTGTTCTCCTAGCTTACAAATCATCTAATTTACATATAATTGTGTTCATTTAGATGGTACTAGTCCATGGGAAAGATTAGAGCAAGGGTCAAGAACTTGTCATTCTAAGATTGTTTGGCTTCTTTTGGGTCATACGCTTGACCATGGGATTTTCCGAGGTTGCAAATCATCTAATTTACTTACAATTGTGTTCATTTATATGCTATTAATCCTCGGGAAAGATTATAGTAAGGGTTGAGAACCATAACAACATTCTAATGTAAGAACTTCTCATTTTATGAATATTAGGCTCCTTTTGGGTCATATGCATGATCACGGGGCTCTCCCAGCTTGCAAAACATCTAATTTACGTATAATTGCTTTTATTTAGATGCCATTTGTCTATAGGAAAAAATAGAGTATAGGTTGAGAGTCATGACATCATTCTTACTTAGATGGAAGTCTTATAAATTGCTCAAGAAGGCATTTCCTGTTCAATGTATCATTTTCCTGTATTTCTCACTCCGACACAATGCACGGTGTGTTTCGAGGTTAGATCTTTGGTGTCAAGAGTTATAACTTGTTTCTACTTTTGAAAAGTCCGAAGAAGCTTCTTAATTTTCTTATCAAAACTCAAAATAATATCTACATTAAAAAGTAGTAAAAAAATTATATACGAAACTACATGTTAATATAAGACCGCTTCCAAGTGTTTCGAGCATTTTACATTAAGAAAAAAAAAATCAAAATGCGTATTAACAAAATAAGTAAAATGTAAATTATAAAAGTCACTCTAAATAGGATGACACCCTAAGCTTTGTGAAAAGTTAATCAATGAGAAGTTTTCAAGTGGTTTAATTAATATTTGTTGCATTTCTCCACCTAGTAACTTCTTATTTTCATTTCTTCTTCATCAAAGGCCTCTCCTAAGATGACATGGACACGAGTAATAATTAATAGGGATAAATAGATTAGAAGTCTTACAACTTGTCACAAAAGTGAAATTAAGTTCTAAAATTTTCAAAAAATGTAAACAAATTCTCAAACTTGTTAAATTGGTCCAAATTGTACTTTTTTTTTAAAGTCCATATCCAATGTCGACACAATAGGATAAATTGATTGATGGCTAGTCTTCTCGGTTGTGAAAGAAGGATTTTTCTGCAATAGAGGGAAATTTTTAGCTACTGATTCCTCTTAATGTGTGATGGCCCGGTAGACATATAATCAATCCCATCAAGAATTAACCAATTAATGTGATTATTGTGAGATTTCACCTGCTTCAAGAGAGAGAGAGAGCAACTAGGGAAAATATGCAAACTGATGTCTCATGCGCATATGATTTTTCGCATGTGAAGGTGTGAAAACTCAACTGGTGGCGATCTTCTTTTGGTTAGAACTCAACCGGTGACAACGACGGTTTTATGCCTCCCTTCTCCTAGTGGGGATCTACACGCATCTCTTTTTTTCGAGAGATCCGCCACGCTTGTTATTCCTCCTCACGAAAAGGTCGAAAGGTCAATCGCATGTCCTCCAAACTCACACAGTACGCCGAGAGAATCCATCCATCCGCCGAGAGCACCTACCCCTCTTCAAGTATTTAAGACGAAACTAATTGCTCCGTTCTGTCAGAGATTACCTGTGCTTAAGCCAATGCTCGTGACAGACATTAATCTTCTCCGTGCTTTGAGGATGCAAAAACAAGTTTCATCTCGGCTGCGACCAAATTATCATTGTATGTCATAGTTATTGTACCACCGGAAATGTGATTGAACATGACACAGAAAAAGATTAT
Source organism: Eucalyptus paniculata subsp. matutina (assembly GCA_017140255.1). NCBI lineage: Eukaryota > Viridiplantae > Streptophyta > Magnoliopsida > Myrtales > Myrtaceae > Eucalyptus > Eucalyptus paniculata. The sequence continues at coordinate 40,743,140 of CM029442.1, forward strand.
TTGCATGCGTAACGCTAAACATCTGAAAGTCGATTTGAGTTATGCCCAACAGAACTGAGAATGATATTTCCTTTATGAGTTCTGGTATCTGCAGAATGGCAAACCTTCTAGCCACAAGGTTGTCCTTAACTTACAGAAACAACCATAGATCAAAGTACCAAAGGAAATGCATCTTGCAAATCTACGCAAAGTAAAGTCGTGGAAAGTTGATCTATAAGAGGAGCCAGGGAAGTCCAGCTAGATTCTTTTAGCCAGGGCTATGACGCTCTTCAGTGTTGCAGCTAGCCGGATTTGTGGAACTCAGATCAGGCATTTGGGAAGGCGCAGGCCCACTACTTGCACGTGCTGACCCAACCGATGTAACCAACATGCTTGCTGTCGAGGATGATCTTGTGGGCAGAGAATCTTCAGAGGGTCCAGCGCCATGCCTAGGATGGTGGTACTTACAGGCCGCACCAAACTTGCACCTACCCGTCTTCATGTAGTACTGCAAAAACAAAATATCATCAATGTGAGACATGAGAAGAAGAAAGGCTGATGGAACAAGACCTTGAGATATCTTTCAACATTCATAAACGCATGTGCTGAAAGAACTTCAACAATTTTCCTCAACCATAGTGAAAATCCAAGTTGTGCAGCATTAAACAAGTGCAATGACCATATATGAATACCAAGCAGATTCGCTGGCCTGCTCGTTCTGGGTACTCTGCTCCACCAGCTCTTCTCGCTCCCACGGCCTGCACAAGAGTTCAACATCCACATTTTAATAGTTATAATCAACAAACCCATAGGGGTCATCACCTCTGCGTCAAACCATATAGATCTTCTAAGAATGCTTTGATGACTTTTGAATCCATCACCATTAAAATCAAATTTAGTAATGGACAACAATGGACAATCCCAACTTGTCAATTCTAGTAATAATCCAATATCGCCAACAAATCTAATCGCAGCGACCGCCATAACAAAAACTACAAGATCGCCCCCAAAGTGGCTCCATGAAGCCAAGAGATCGCATCGAAAAGCCAAAAACCAACCCCAGAAAGAGAATAAATGGCAATAAAAAAGCAATTCTGACAGAGTTACCGTGTTCTGAAGACGGGGATGGTTGAACCGACACATCGCGCCATACCCGCAATAACCCGTCCTGAGGTAGTAGATACAATCGGCTTCCCCAGGCCGCTCCGGGTGAGCCAGGTCCGGTTCGCCTTCGCCACTGCTGCCGCTCCCCGATCCCAGCTGCCACATGGACTCTGCATTTCGGTGCAAATCTAAGGATCAAACACCCCCATTTCATCCCCCTCGACACAACCCACACCCCTGATCACAAAAATCCAAACTTTCTCTCGCCCACCCCTCCGAAACCTAAGAATGCAGAGCAGGGACACAACTCACCTTCAAGGCCCGTCTCGGCCCTGGGGTCGTTGGGCCATTCCGGCAAAGGATTCGACCCTGAGCCCTCTTGGGCCCCAGGGTACCCATTCATTGTGCGGACAGGCGGACGAACGAACAACATTGTTCTCTCAAGAAAACCGAGACGATGGGTCGGCTGGCCTGCTCGTTGTGGGTTCTCTGCACCACCAGTTCTTGTCGCTCCTATGACCTGCGCAGCATTCGACATCCACATTTTAATAGTAATAATCACCAAACCGATAGGGGTCATCACCTTTGCAACAAAACCATATAGATCTTCTAACAATGCTTTGAGATCACTTTCAAATGCATCGCCATTAAAATCAAATTTAGTAAGTTTGACAACAATGGACAATCCCAACTTGTCAATTCTAGTAATAATCCAAAATCCCCAACAAATCTAATCGCAGCACCACCGTAACAAAAACTACAAGATCGCCCCCAAAGTGGCTTCACAAAGCCCAGTGATCACATCGAAAAGCCGAAGATCAACCCAGAAAGAGAATAAATGGCGATAAAAAAGCAATTCCGACAGAGTTACCGTGCTCCGATGACGGGGATGGTTGAACCGACACATCGCGCCGTACCCGCAATAACCCGTCCGGAGGTAGTGGAGACAATCGGCTACACCGGGCCGCTCCGGGTAAGCCGGGCCGGATTCGCCGCCGCCGCCGCCCAATCCCAGCTGCCACATGGGCTCTGCATTTCGGCGCAAATCAAAGGATCAAACACCCCACACCACCGATCACAAAAATCCAAACTTTCTCTCTCACCCTCCGAAACCCAGGAATGCAGAGCGGGGACAGAACTCACCTTCGAGGCCCGTATCGGCCCCGGAGTCGTCGCGCCGTTCCGGCGAAGAATCCGACCCCGAGCCCTCGTGGGCCCCAGCGTACCCATTCATCGTACGGACGGACGGGCGGACGGATGGACGAACGACGATCTTCTCCAAAGAAAACCAAGACGACCCACCAGATCCTCCAGCCAGAGAGAGAGAGAGAGAGAGACGAAATACGCACTGAATGGGCACGAGCGCTCCTCAGCTGGTGCACAAGGAAAAAGGGTTCCGATCAAATGGGTAGGCTCCAAATTCCGCCCTCTCTCTCTCCCTCCCAAGAGAATTACTGCTTTCTTAGACGCAGACACACGCACAGACCCAGACAGACAGACAGAGATGGAAAGACAGAAACAGAGAGAGAGAGAGGGAGAGGGAGAGAGGCAGAGGGAAGGATGGGATTGGTTGGTTTCTTGTGTTCAGCTTCAGGTCCTCCTATCCTTACACACACGCACAAGCACTGTGCTCTCTCTCCCTCTCTCTCTCTCTCTCTCTCCTCTTTGGGAGTTCTTGTTTTGGTTTTTTGCGGGTTTTTTTGATGTCCTCTCTCTCTCTCTCTCTCTCTCACTCTCTCTCTCTCTTCACTCTGATGCCGGGTTGCTCCCTTTCCGTATTTTGATGAGTTCTTTCCGGGGTTTTTTTTCCTTTTTCTTTTCTTTTCCTCCTCTTCGAAGGCGGCTTGCCTTGCCTTGCCTTGCCTGCGTTTCGCTTCGTGGCTTTTTGATCTCTGTCTTTCCAAACTCGTGCGGGCGCCTGGGCGATCCCTCGCTTTCCCTCTCCCTCCGTCTCTCTCTGCCGGGTGCGGGGGAGGGACGCGGCGGTGGTTTACGTACGCGCCAAATTTAGGAGATGTTTCCTAAAAAATAATTAATTAAATAAAAATTTAACAGTAGACCTGCTAAATCGGTTATTATTATTTTATTTATTTATTAATTAAAAATTTACTTCTCTCTTTTTGATTTTTTTAATGAATGGAAACCCCCCGGGGGTGTCTTCCGTCTGTGAGTTCGAACCGGTAACGGACGAGCGCTGTTTGGTGTTCTGGTTGGGGGCCGATGAAATGTCAGAGATGGCCAATGGCCCTCATTGGCCCGCACGCCCGGGGATCCGGGGCAGATCCGTCATTACGCCGGCGATTTGGGTTTTGGTGGGGGGCGGCCGTGTAAAGTCGGATCCGTCTACCTCAACGGGGGAAAGATCTCGGGGCATCGAATGGACGGGCGTGCGTGCGGGTGTACAAGATAAGGGGCCGAGAGTCATTTTAATATATTCTTTTTTTTTAGGGTCGGGAGTCGAGTGCTTCTCAAGTCACTACTACGCTCCCGACCTGAAATTTTTTTCTTTTTCCTTTCTTGAGGATCTAATTCGGGATCTCGCGAAATACCGGTGACCTCTTGACGCTCTATCATTCGTCCTCCTTCTCGCACGGACATCAGATTCGGCTCGATATGCCGACACATATACTTTTGGAGCCGCCTTGATAGCACGGATTCAGGATCGTGTTTGTTTGGATGATTTTTTTTTTTTTTTTAACAAATTAGTTTTTTGGACTCTCACGCGTTTTTGGTTTGCTGAAAATGATTAGCAAATGAAAAATTATTTATGATTAAAGAAAATATTTATGCTTACAATTAGAAAGTTAATTCTCTAACTAAAAAAGGGGGAAAATATTTTATTGAGAAAGGATTTTCCAAAAAGTATTATGAAATTTTCCCAAAGCAAATGCACCCTTTTGTATCTTTAATAATTATCGACATGGGGACTGATAGACCCTCCAATGATTGGTCAAGTGTTTGAAAAGTCCAGATAACTTAGTGATGTAAAAAGAAATTAGACAAAACTCTCATCCTCTCCTTCCTCAACCCTTATCTCAGCGACATGCCTATCGGCCACTGCCTCCGACCGTACGCAAGAGTTTTTTTGCCTCAACATCGACACTCCCTCCCTCTAATTCAATGCCGCCGATGGTCAATGACCTCATTTCCTATCCGTTTAGTCAACAACAATTGAGAGAGAGAGTCTGAGAGAGAGAGAGAGAGAGAGAGAGAGCACCGACAGTAGGGGTTCGAGGCCAACATGATATTGGTTGGGGAGGATCAATAAAATGGCAATTGATAACTAGTATTATATGAGACAACGATGGCATGGAAGTATGTAATTGGAGAGGTAAATAAGGATATGGAATATCTGAACTTAAAATCTTTTGCTTTGGTACTAGATTAGATTTTGTCGAATCACTATCAATATTTTTAAAGTCAGAAGTATTGGATGAGAACGGAGTTTAATATTTCAATATTCTAACTAATGGATAGTGAGAAAGAAAAGTCATGGAAGAAAAGGAGAAAAGCAACAAATGAGAAGAACAAGTCTCAACCATTGAAAATTACACATTCTGATATGCCATTCATCTATAGTAATTATAAAGAAGATCTCAAAATGGAGATATCTCAGCTTATCATCATATATATTAAGACCCAAAAAAGAATCTTTTTTTTATTAAATGAAAATGAAATTTCATCACCACTGGAATCTTACTTTTAGAGGACAATTTTGGAAATTTTATTAGTAAGGATGAAGTATTGATATATGACTACATTTGTTAATCACTAGCTACACGATCTTTTCTATTAATGAAGTACAAGCGCATTTTTTGCTTGAAAGAGTAATCATTTGAATTCCCTGAGCAAGACTCATCAACAATTTGGAGCCAATCATGTCAACACGGATCGAGCCATCAACAGAGATCAACATGCGTTAGGACTGTTTGAACTTCAAAAGATAGGAAAGAGCTTTTGAAATCGCTTCTCAATTCTATGCTCGAGCTCATAGTAAGCGAAATGGGGCTTGGGGTGGAGCGATGGATGCGCATGAATTCAAACGCGATGAAATGTGAATTTGCTGGGCATGATTACATGGGATTGGAAATTGATAATGGGCCGTGACGTTTTTAATTTAGGCGTTCGATTGATAATGGGCCATGACTTTAGGGCAGCAAAGAGAACAAAATTGTCCAAAAAATACTAAATCTATCATGGCTGCGTTTGGTTCAGTATTTGCAAGGGGTTTTGAGTGTAATCTACAATCTTTAAAAGTTCTCAAAGCCTATTTGGAAAATGTAATTGTGTTTGGTAAAAAATTTTTGCAAATGGACTTTGAGTTAAATGTGCATTTGATAAAAAAAACTTTCGCAATGGTTTTAATGTGGTATATATATATATATGTGTGTATATCTTTTTTTTTTTTTTTTTTTTTGAAAATTGAACTAAACCCTTTGCCGGTCCGATGAAGGGCTATGGCTGCCGGCGAGCCAGATTTGGTGCTGGTGGTAGTTGGCTGAGGTCAGCCGAGGTCGAGCGACGTTCGGCAAGGGTCACGCGACCCAGCTCGAGGGCCGGAGGTTGCCCGAGGTTGGGCGACCTTCGGTGAGGGTCGCTCCACCCAAGGGCCACGCAACCCAAGTGATCGCCGCTTGGGTCTCACGAGGGTCGCATGACTCCGATCACAGTCGTGCGACCCTCGCCGGAGGTTGCTCAACCTCAGGCGACCTCAGCCGACAGTCGCCAACGCCAGATTTGGCTCACCGACAATCTTAACCCTTCACATAGTCTGGCGAAGGGCTACCTCCTTTTTCAATTAAAAAATAATAATCAGGGGCAAAATCAAAAATATGAAGAATTAGTAAGGGTGGTTTTGGAAAAAAAAAAATTCAGCATTTGGGGGAATGCTGAAAAGCTCAAAACTAATCTCTATTAGTTTTGGGCTTTTAAATTTTAAATGCACGTTGAAAGCTAAAAGCCAACTTTAAAGTTGAACCAAACGGTCCAACATTTTCCCAATGAGCTTTCCTTTGAAATGTTGAACCAAACGCAACCTATATCTATTAGGAGAGTTCCATTTACTTTATTTTAGCTTATGACATATTGCATATGACAGTAAAAGTAGAATTTCAATGAGAGTTATCCTGGGTTATTGTCCCCACCATTTTAATTTTCTACTTTACAAATTTAACTAGGTTTAATTAAGAAAAGACGAAACACAAAACTTGAAATATTACCTATCTAAAAAATGGGAAACAAGATTTAAATTAATTTAAGTACAATATTTTTTTTTTTAAATAAAAGGAACATGAATGTGATATAACTCTAAATGAGGTTATAGTTTTACTAATGTAGAGATCATAAGTTAAAATATACTTAAATAAAACTGTAGTAATATTTATAAAGACATAAAGGTAAAACGGTAATAAAAAGACACATATATTTTTTTATGAAATGGATTGGAATGAAAAAAATATTTTAAAATATGCGCAATGTGATAAATTATGAAAGTTTGTGAATATCATCAAATTACTAAATTGAATTTGTTGTGGGCAGTTGATAGACTATATTGAAAAACATTGGAAATGTAGAGACTAGATTGAAATTTAAGAAATAAATATAAAGGAGTAATATCAAAAAAAATTCAAATTAGTGCATATGTGATAAACAAAAAAAAAATCTCAAAAATTTCAAAATAATAATAATAATAATAATAATAATAATAATAATAATAATAATAATAATATGTGGCGGTTGATTGGGAATACTAATTTGGAGTTTTATTCTCCATTTCGATTTGTAATTTTTCATAGTATTAATTCAATTTAATAGAACTTAACGGATGATAAATTTATTATAAATATACAAATTTGATGTTTTTGGTAGTGAAAAAGTTAATTTGAGATAAATTTATTATAAATATATTAGTTTGGAGGTTTTTAGGCTCAAAAAATTAATTATCATAATTATATTAATTTGAATTTTTTATGGTATTAATTTTCAAATAAATTAAAAGTTTAAAAGTGACAAATTCATGTTCAACTTAAATTTGGAGGACTGCTCGTCTCGAGTGGGGGTCTGTCCGCCGAAACAGCGAAATCGTCCTCGTCCTCGTCCTCGTCCCCGCCCCCGCCCCCGCCGTCGGTCGCCGAATTCAAGCCCCATGCTCGGCCTCGCTCGCAGAGCCCTCCTTCGTCTCGGGGCTTCTTCCTTCCTCCTCAGCAAGCTCGACCCTTCCGCCCGCTGCTCAGACCGGCCTCGACCTCATCCAACAAGGTGCACTCCTTCACGGTCTCCTACCTCGTCGGCTCCTGCGGGCTGTCCCCGGAATCCGCCCTCGCCGCCGCCAAGGCCGTCCAGTTCGCGACCCCGTCGCGGCCGGATTCGATCCTCGAGGTCTTCCGGGGCCGAGGCCTGTCGCCGACCCAAGTCTCGTCCGTCGTCAGGAGGTACCCCAGGATGCTCATCTCGAGGTCCGACAACCTCTCCGCGAAGCTCGAGTTCCTGTGCTCCCGAGGCATCTCGGGTCGAGACCTGGTCAAGCTCGTGGTCGCGGTCCCGGGGGTCCTGACCAGGAGCTTGGGCAGTCCCTTGATGCCCACGTTCGAGTACCTGAGCGGGCTGCTGCAGTCCGAGGCGAAGGCCGTGAGGTCCGTCAAGAAGAACCCGAGGATTCTGTATCACGACCCGGAAGTGCTGCTGGTTCCCAGCATTGGGATTCTACGGGATTGCGGAGTGCCCGAAGCGAAGATTAGGTGGTCGGTCCTGTCCCTGCCGGGCGCCTTCTTCTTGAGGTCGAACGTGAGGTTCGAGGACGCGGTGAGTCGGGTAAAGGCGATGGGTTTCGATCCTCTGAGGACGAATTTCCTCCTGGCTTTGCAGGTGGTCCGGGGGATGAACGAGTCGACGTGGAGGAGGAAGGTCGACGCTTTCGGCAAGTGGGGTTGGTCCGAGGAGGACGTTGTCTTGGCTTTCAAGAGGCATCCGGGGTGTATGACGATGTCGGAGAGTAAAATCGCGGAGGTGATGGACGTCTTCGTGAACGAGATGGGGCTCGACCCTTTATATATGGCGCGGCGTCCGACGATGATGATGTTGAGCTTGCGGAAGCGAATCGTTCCTCGGTGTCGGGTGTTTCGTGTTCTGCTGTCCAAAGGTTTGATCAGGACGACGCGTAGCTTGAATGGATTCCTTGGTGTTCCTGAGAAGTTGTTCCTGGAGAAGATTGTGACTGCTAATTTGGGGCGAGCACCCGAGTTGTTGGATCTGTATAATGAGAAGATGGGTCTCACGTCCGCGTCCTAGTTCTACGTTCCTAATTACAAGTACTTTGTGAAACCAAATGATTCCGATGACGGTGAATCCAATGGAAAGGTACTCCTTTGTGAAAGCCCTTTGGATACTAAAGATGGCAGCTTGAGGTGTAGCAGGGATGTGTCTGGTTTTTCCTTCTCTCTGCATTCACTTAAGTTGCTAGCTCGCTGATTTGGATTTTCTCCTTGTTAGCTGGTTTCCCCTGATGCATTTTTATTTTTGAGTTCACTTATTTGAGGCATAGCCCATATCTAATCAGTTTTTGATGGAGGAAATTCTTAATTGTGCCTGCATTTTAATGAAGTGAAACAGAAGTGATCAGTGCCTGATGGCATCTCTTTAATCGATGAGTGGGAACTTGTTTTTTGTACTGAAACAAGAGTGATCTGCAGCATCTTTTAATGAGGATGTTGCTGCGCATACTAGTCCATTGAATTTCTGATGTTCTGACTTTTTGAAAGTCTGAATTACTATGTTGCTGTGTTGCATACTTCCCTGATCCTGAACTGAAGTTACTTGTCCCTCAAGATTATGGAGTCTTAAAATACAATTATAGGAATACACGAGGTTTCTGAAATACTGATGTTGGTTTCGCTATGATGTTGTTTCATAGGAGGCCAGAAGTTTTTTCAACTCAAATTTGCATGATGCAAGTGTGCTGGATGCTACGGACTTGAGGAGAAAATGGTGGAAATGCCCCAACTGATTCACATTCATCTATCTTGCCAGAACTGTAGGGAATGTTTCCTTTTTCTATTGTTAAGCTGCCTGAACTTGCATTGTAGAAAGTGTCTGAATTATCTGCTGAGCAGTTGATAGAAGGATCACCTGGATTCCTTGGAGCTTTTAGATTGTATTAGTACTGGCTGGTGCTGCTAAGCACATCCTGTTTTGTGATTGTGTCTCTTGAAGATTGAATCATGTTAGTTGCTGCAGAGTCAGAAAGACACTTGAGGTGGCGGGTTTCTTGATCTTCTCAACCGAAAGCTTCCTCAAGTGGGACTTCATCTGCTATGGTTCAATCCTTATATCTCAAACTTGTGTCAAAACACAGATATGTTCAATGATGCTATGGACTGATCGGTGTTACCAGCATTAATGCTTTTGGATGCACTATTGTCTTTGTGGGAGATGCTAAAAGAGGAGAAGCGCTATGCTGTAAGTTGCCAACTGATTCATCCATCTTGCGAGGGACCTGATTTTCCTGGCCATCATTCAAGCTTCTGCAGATAATGTTGGTTCATTGGCTTCTCAACCATGTAACTTCGAATATTTTCACTTTTCTATGGCTCACCAAGGCAATTAGAAATTAAAAGGTGGTATTTTGACAAAGCTTATATGAATGAATTGAATCTGAAAATCGAGTTTTAGTTTTTCTTGCTGGAGTTGGGATGAGGCGGCATGAATTGAGACGATGGTTGTTGCGGCTGCTACATAACAAACGCAATTACATGTCCAGTTGATCCATTTTGTTTCATTGTTCTCCTAAGTCTATTTTGCAAATATAGTCAATGTTGACAGTGGAGACGGTTGCTTTACTTGATCAGGCGACAACAGTGGTCACTCCATCAACCTATCAAGTAAGAGTTGATAAATAAAATAAGTCACTCAAGTAACAGTTGGTAATTTCATATCAGCGCGTTCAATAGCATCTCCCAAGACTTGATATTAGCATGATACGAAGCTTTTTATCGCTCAATATCAGCATGTGCACATAATTATCAGTCTATTGATGATGCTGTTTGCGATTGAATCATGAAAAATGAGTTGTGATGAACAATCTTATGTAAGAAGTTTTCATCTTAAGAATGTTAGGCTCCTTTTGGGTCATATGCTTGATCATGGGGCATGCTCATCTTGCAAATTATCTAATTTTCTTATAAATGTGTTCATTTAGAATGTATTAATCATGGGGAAAGATTACAGCAAAAAATGAGAGACATAACTTCATTCTAATGGAAGAATTTCCTATTCTAAGATTGTTTAGCTTTTTTTTTGGATCATATGCAAAACATCTAATTTACTTATAATTGCGTTCATTTAGATGCCATTAGTTTTTGGGAAAGATTAGAGCAAAGATTGAGAGCTATAACATCATTCTACTGGATTTTCTTATAATTCTAAGATTGTTTGGCTTCATTTGCGTCATATGCTTGATCATGTGGTTTTCCTAGCTTACAAATTATCTATTTTACTTATAATCATGTTCATTTGGATGGCATTAGTCCTTGGGAAAGACTAGAGCAAAGGTTGAGACTCATGGTATCATTCTTATGGAAGAACTTCCCACTTTAAGAATGTCAGGCTCCTTTTGGATCATATGCAAGATCATGGGGTTTCCTAGCTTGCAAATCATCTTATTTACTTATAATTGTGTTCATTTTAGATGGTATTAGTCCTTGGGAAAGATTAGAGCAAAGATTGAGAGTTACAACATCATTCTAATGAAAAAACTTCACACTTTAAGTATGTTAGACTCCTTTTGGTTCATATGCATGATCATGGGGTTCTCCTAGCTTGCAAATTATCTAATTTACATATAATTGTGTCCATTTTGATGGTACTAGTCATTGGGAAAGATCAGAGCAGAGGTTGAGAGATATAACATCATTCTAATGGAAGAATTTGCCATTCTGAGATTGTTTGGCTTGTTTTGGGTCATACACTTGATTGTGGGGTTTTCTGAGCTTGCAAATCATCTAATTTACTTATAATTATGTTCATTTAGATGTTATTAGTCTTTGGGAAAGATTATAGTAAGGGTTGAGAACCATAACAACATTCTCATGGAAGATTTCTCATTTTATGAATATTAGGCTCCTTTTGGATCATATGCATGATCATGGGGGTTCTCTTAGCTTGCAAATCATCTAATCTATTTATAATTGCGTTCATTTAGATGTCATTTGTCTTTGGAAAAGATTAGAGCATAGATTGAGAGCCATACATCATTCTTACTTTGATGGAAGTCTTACTTATCAATTGCTCAAGAAGGCATTTCCTATACAATGCATTGTTTTCCGGTATTTCTCACTTCAACATGATGCATCGTGCGTTTTGATGTCAAACCTTTGGTGTGAAGACTTATAACTTATTTCTACTTCTGAAAAGTCAAAAGAAGCTTCTTAATTTTCTTGTCAAAATTATAAATAATATAAACATTAAAAAGTAATATATATATAAGAAACTACATGTTAATATAAGACCATTTCTAAGTGTTTTGAGCATTTTACATTAAAAATAAAAAATCAAAATGCGTATATCGCAAGTTTTTAACAAATTAAGTAAAATTTAAAATATAAAAGTCAGTCCAAAGGGGATGATATCCTTGTGAAAAGCTGGCCAATGAGAAGTTTTCAAGTGAGATAATTATGGTGCATTTGGTAATCATTTTGTTTTTGGTAATAATTTTTTATCGGAAATGATTTCTTTTTTATTTTGTCTCCAGAAATAATTTCAAAGCTTTGAAGGTATTTGGTGATTGCCCAAAATTTCTATTCTCAAAATAGAATTGCGTTTGATCATTATCAAAATTTCCAATTCAAACAATTTTCTTTTAATTTTTTAAATAATTTAATTTTTTTTTCCTCATCTTCTTTAAGCTTTGACTAGTGGTCAGCCTTAGGATGACTAGCTATTGGCCAGACAAGGGCTAGCGACATTGCTGGAGTGTCGTCAACCTTTGGCAAGGCCGTGCCTCATCGCCGACCTAGCCCAAGTCTAGCGATGCCAAGCTCATCTAGCCATCGATGTGGCTCGACCTCACCGAGCCATTGTGAGGTCGGCTTGCCGCACCTTGTTGGCCAAGTCTCACTTGCCAATGGCTGGGTGAGCTTGGCATTGCTAGATCTAGGCTAAGTTAGCACCTAGACATTGCTCAGTTGAGCCTCACTTGACCATGCGAGGCTTGTCGATGGCTGAGAGAGCCTTCAATGAGGCCACCAGACCTTGCCTAATAGGTTGCTAGCGACCGACGACGATAGTTAACGGTGGTGGCAATTGAAGAAGAAGAGAGAAGGAAGAAGAACAAGAAGAAAAGAAGAAGAGAAAAGAGAAATAATAATTTTGGGTTGACTTGATTCTATAATTGTTTTTTGAAACAAAAAAACAATTTTTTTTATTCATTGATTTTATTCCAAATCTAGGAACAAAATTGTTCCTCAAAATAAAATATTTACCAAATGAATTTATATTACAAATCTATTATTGAGAATTGAAAAATATAATTAAACACTATTTGGCAAGTTGTCATATGCACCATAAACGATCCCATCACCGGTCCCTAAAGAATGTGATGAATTGAACTCCTCAACTTCCCTTTTCATGTGGAAAAAATGGCTATTTGGGCAAATCCCGATTGTTGAACTACCCTTTGTTAATGCACTCTAGAAGTAAAGAAAATTAGCCAACGATTCAAATTTAAAATGAAATTTGCTCTTTCAAAGTTAAACTAAACTTAAATTTTTTAGTCATATTCAGAAGATATGGAATTTATTACTTCATGTCCATATCCCTCCCTGCAAAAACATCACAGCTATAACGTGCTATTGAGCCGCTATTGATGTGGACTTCAATTAAAAACACTCACGGCTTTGTTAGCGAGTGTTTTTAGGATAGTCGTTAATCACACTCACGAGAGAGACGGTGCAAATACCAACCTTTCTTATCTGGGTACGGGACAGGTACTCTAGTTCTTCTTGTCAGTAAAATCCTCATATTATTATTTGGTTCAATTGCTAATATCGTGCTATAAATGATGAACCAAATTCATGAATTAAAATTTTTTTCATTTTATTTTTGTACATCATATTTCGGTTTGTAACTTTTTCATAAATTCAATTTTTTATATAAAAAAGTTTCATATTTGTTGTGAATTATCTGTATATGGATTGTAAAATTTCCTCAGCAGGGGTGAAAATTTCCATATGCTGTAGAAGGTACCCTTTTGCTCTCTCACCGTAGTTTTACTCCTCTTCGTTTTCTCTCTGTTTTCACTTTTCAGGAAGCTCTGGAGTCGTTTGATCGTTCGTGACTGGAAGAACTTCCCTCTGCGAGGGAGAAGAAGAAGAAGAAGAAGAAGAAGAAGAGAGGTCGGTCGAATCGAACGCGATCTTGATTGTGATTGTAGTCGCCGTTGTCTCAGTCCAACTCCCATGTTCAGTTCGCTCTCTAAAACCCTACTTCGGCGGCCGCTGTTCTTGCCCACCACCTTCAGATTAATCTCCACCGCCGCCGCAGCCGCCGCCGCCCCCACTTCGAGTCGGCCCTCTTACACGGTGTCTTATCTCGTCAATTCATGTGGGTTGTCTCCGGAATCGGCGTCGTCCGTCTCCAACCGCGTCGTATTCCGAACCTCGGCGAGACCCGACGCGGTCATTAACGTCTTGAAGAGCCATGGTTTCTCTCAATCCCAGATTTCGCGTATGATTGGGAAGGGGCCTCAGCTGCTTTTGGCGAATGCTGAGGGGACCCTTTTGCCCAAATTGAAGTATCTGAGCTCTGTCGGGTTTTCCGTCTCGGACCTGGCAAATCTGATCTCTGCTTCTCCCTACTTATTGAATAGGAGCTTGGAGAAGCACCTCATCCCCACTTTCGGTAGGCTTCGGGACTTTCTTGGGTCCGATAAGAGTGCCGTTGTAGCTATTGGACGCAGTCCGAGAATATTGTTCAAAGGTTTCGAGGCTACAGTTGATCCTTTCGTCAAGATTTTGAGAGATAATGGAGTGCGTGAATCAAGCATTATGTGGTTGGTTAAGTGTCATTCTAGGACGATGATACATTGGTACGATCGCCTCGAGGAAACTGTGGAGAAAACCAGGAGGATGGGCTTTGATGATCCTTCCGCGGCAAAGTTCCCTGTGGCTATGTTGGCGATCATGGCGATGAGTGAATTGAAGTGGGAGAGGAAATTCGATGCTTACAGCAGGTGGGGTTGGTCTAGGGATGATGCCATGAGTGCTTTTGTGAAGTGTCCTCGGTGCATGACGATGTCCGAGGAAAAAATAATGGCAGTGATGGGATTTTTTGTGAATGAATTGGGGTTTGAATCTTCTTTTCTTCTGCAACATCCTAGGTTGATTTCGATGAGCTTAGAAAAACGGATTCGTCCTCGGGGTTTGGTTTTTAAACATCTGTCATCGCATGGTTTGATGAAGACAAAGATTGGATTGACCACCCTGTTGACATTTTCTGATGAAGATTTCTTAGTGAAGTTTGTGACCCCTCATATTGGGGAAGTTCCGGAATTGCTGGATATATATCAGGAGAAGAAGCATATGGCGATGGGGACAGTGGTTCCATGAAATGGCACAGGGTACCAAATAATTTGCTTGTCCCTTTTTCATTTAAGGTTATCATTCTGTTCATTCTGCGTCTCAACTTTTGGCTGCTGATTCTTTTGAACTTTACGGTGTATTGATAGAGAACGCCTACCATATTTTGTGAAATTGTGGAGAATGTCCATGGTTTCATATTCTCCTTTAAGTTGGTTTCTTATTCACAGGCTTCCTGGATACCTTGCCTTGATGTTTAACGTTCATTTGAAAGCATGGCCTATATGATCCTTGATTCTTGACTTAATAAGATCAAAAAGTTAAGTTGCTCATGTATGCTGGTACATTCTTTATTTGCACAAAGTTCTTCCAAATTGAGAAGCTTGTGGAAAGAGCCAAAAAGAATGAGGAAACCATAGTTTCAAATGCTTGGAAGTCTGAATCTTCTGATACACAGCGATCTTCAGAGTGACATGTTAAAATTTGGGTGCTCTGTCACAACTATTGTGACTGTAAGACTGTAATGTGCATTGATGTTCTGCATTGTGGTTGCACATCAAAGATAGATTGTAAGTTTGCTCTGGCAAATCCTGCTTCACCGCCCACCATTTTTGCCTCCCACACTCAGGTTAATCTCCAGTGCCATTACTTCGAATCAACCCTTTTTCATGGTCTCTTATTTCATGAGTTCGTGTAGGTTGTATCCTGAATCTGCAGTGTTTGTGTCCAACTGTGTCAACTTCAAGACCGCGAGGCTCAACTTGATCATTCACTCATGGCCTTCTATCGTTCCCAGATTTCACAGATCATTAGGGACACTTCCTCAGCTGATTGTGGCCAGTCCTGGGAGGGCCCTCTTGTCCAAATTCAATTATTTGTGCTCTCTCGGCTTCTCCCACTATAACCTTGCCAAAGTCTTCACTGCTTTTCAGGTTTGTTGATGAGAGCTTGGAGAAGGCCTCATCGCTCTCCATGCTGCAATCGCATCATAAGGAGGAACGATACTCCCCAAAAGAGCAAATGGTTCAAGATAATTGCTATTTTGCTGTATGTATTTTGTAGAACAGAGCTCTTTATATGAGCTGGAGTAGGTAGAAAATGGGCATCATGCGAATTGATGAGAGCTTTACGGCTCGCTGTCTTCTTCATGAGATGATGAATAGAATTAGATTCGGAGGCCAGCAGGTCCACTTCATATTTTCTCTCGAAACCGAAGAGTAAAGAGGGTGCACGTGAGGAAAAGAGTCTAATGGAAAATTCTCGTTTTCGAATCACTTATATAGAGGTTCTGTCTTTTCATTTCATCAACGTGCTTCATATAGATAGCTTGCTAACATGTTGTAGTTGTCTAGGCTGCAACCAAACACAATTTTTCCGACCATCCTTAAAGGTAAAGGAGTCCAACTCGACTTGTCCCCTGCTGGAGAAATTGGACGTCCAGATCCAAGGTACATCTTCTTGTAGAGACGGATGTTGTCTCCACATAGCTCAGGAAAACAAAGGGGACCGCCACAAGGGAAGGACTTGTCTGATTTTCGTTGACTTTGTGCTAAAGCTGTATTGCCTTACATAGAAGCAACGGGTTCATTCTCCACATTACTGCCATATATCGACATTACCCGCGCCCATCAATAAATTCAGAGCATATGGACATGTACCAACTGAGAAGGTGGTTAAAGAATAGTAAAGATTACATCTACCAATGAGAGGCCTCAGGCCATTAGGGTTGCATCCTGTGGACTCCTTCCTATCCATTGAACTCCAACGAAACCGTGGATTTGAGTTGGCAAACACAAACTCGATTGGGAAATTCGGAGATTCTTTGGTATCTTTCTTCTAGAATGAGATTTTTAAGATAGAGAGGGATGTCAAATTGGTTTACGTCGATGAGCTTAATACCGGAACCATAGGGTGGTAATGAGAACTAAAGTGAAAAGAAGCCACTAGAGATAAATATGCACTTGGGAATGGATCATACAAGAATTCCCCCATGTTGCTAATCCTTTCTCACCCCTAATAAAGTACGCTGAGAAAACAATAAATGCAATTGGTCATGTACACATGCGATGGTTACATTCAATTAATCTCTAGTCAATGCATTCTAGAAGTAGAGAAAATTCGTTAATAATCCATATTTCACATGAAATCTGCTTTCTGACAATTGCCAAAAAAAATAAAATAAATCAAGATTAGTTTTAACTCTGAATCATATCCATTTCTCTTTGTGCAAAAACGTCACAATTATAATGTTGGTATTGACGTGCTATGAATGTGGACTTCAATTAAAAACACTAAACAAAGTTTCATATCACCACTTTGTCAACAAATGTTTTTAGGATAATCGTTAATCAATCACACGAGAGAGACCATACAAATAACAAAATTTTTATTATTATCTAGGTATGTCATAAACACTTTAGATCTACTCACTAGTAAAATCTTCATATTAATTTAGTGATTTGTGATTATTGTATATTCATTTTGGAATCTCTTCTTATTTGGCTTGCAATTGCTAATTCATGTACTATAAATGATCGACCAAATTCATAAATTAGTTTTTGTACTCACAAAAAATATATATTTTTCATCTATGTACTAGGGGTGAGCAGTTTCATCTAGAACCTACCCACTAGAATATGTTTTTTATCTTTTGGACGCCGGAACCTATCTACATATCTTGGAACATGTAATCTATATTGTCATTAGTTCCAGGATGGATTGTAGCTTCTACATAGGTTCCACGTATATTATTAATTAAATGATTACAATGAATTATTGTTATTAATGACTACCACTTGTTATTACAATCAATTAATCACAACTTATATTTAGACACATGAATAATATCAAATATTAACAAAGTAAAGCCTTAGTCATTGGTTTTGAATTATGCACTTATCAATGAATGCTATGGAATACCACAAGATCACGCATATGCATAGACTAGGAAAAACACAAAAACTTGTTCTAGATTTCAATTTCCAAGTTTCAAATTTCAAGTTCCATATTTCACCTATCTAGAATATATAACATATCCATTGAAACAAATTTTCCAATTTTTAAAATTTGGAACTTACTTTACACATCTTGAAACTTGAAATTGGATAAGTTTACATAGTTTTTTCATTCCAAAACTTGGAACCATGCTCACCTCAACTGAGTACATCATATATTGGTTTTGTAACTTTTTATAAATCCCAAAATTTTTGAAGAGCTTCTTATTTGTTGTGAATTTATCTTTATACGGACTATGAGTTTCCTTAGCAGAGGTGAAAGTGTCCACGTGCTATAGAAGCGACCCTTCACTTGGTTAGTGCGATTTTATTATGGGATAAGTATTACAAAAGTCCTAAAAACTTGTCACAAAAATACAATTGAGTTCTAAAATTTGCAAAAAGTGCAATTAAGTTCTAAAACTTGTCAAATTATTTCTATCGAGTTCTAAAGTTAACACCGTTAACTTTTTAATGGAAAATGCTGATGTGGCATTTCAAATTATTTTTTATTCAAAATTTTTTAAAAATTAGATTTAAAAAAAAAAGAAAATTTAAATTTTATTTTTAAAAATTGTTATAAAAAAAGGCAGCTATCACCCCTATCGCCGAAGGGCACCCTCACCGAGCTTGGCGAGGCCCCACCCTTGCCTAAGGCCAACGATGGTCGTCGGCTCCTCTAGCGATGAGTGATGGCTACCATTTTAATTTTTTTTTAAATTTTTTTAAAAAAAATTCTAACTTTTATTATTTATTTTATAAATCTAATTTTTTAAAAATTGAATAAAAAATAATTAAAAAAGCCACATGAAAAATGAAAAATTATTTAGAATTCCATGTCCGTCAGTATTTCCGTTAAAAAAATCGACGGCGTTAATTTTATAACTCGATTGAAATAATTTGATAAATTTTAAAATTTAATTATATTTTTTATAAATTTTATGACTTAATTATATTCTCATGGCAACTTATCACTTTTATTATCATTCGTTGTCTTTTTCTCTCTCTTCAGGAAACTCTGAAGTCTTTGGTCGTTCCTCACCGGAAGTTCTCTCTTCAACGAAGGTGAATCTGCCAGGGAGAGAAGGAAGAAGAGGAGTCAGTCGCATCGAACGTGAGCTCGATTGTTGTTGTACCCGCCATTGTTTCCGTGTAAGTCCCATGTTCAGTTCGCTCTCTAAAACCCTGCTTCGGCGCCCGTTGTTCTTGAACGCCGCCCTTAGATTAAGCTCCGCCGCCGCCGCCGCCGCCGGCGGCTCGAGTCGACCCTCTTTCGCAGTGTCTTATCTCGTGAACTCATGTGGGTTGTCTCCGGAATTGGCGTTGTCCGTTTCCAATTCCAACCGCGTCTCGTTCGAAACCTCGGCGAGGCCCGACGCGGTCATTGAAGTCTTCAAGAACCATGGTTTCTCTCAATCCCAGATTTCGAATATCATTGGGAGGGGGCCTCGGCTGCTTTTGGCGAGTCCTGAGAAGACCCTCTTGCCCAAATTGAAGTATCTGCGCTCCGTCGGCTTTTCCAGCTCTGACCTGGCGAATCTGATCACTGGTTTTCCTTACTTATTGACTAGAAGCTTAGAGAAGCACCTCATCCCCAATTTCGGTAGGCTTCGGGACTTTCTTAGGTCCGATAAGAATGCGGTTGCAGCGATTAGACGCAGTCCGAGAATATTGGTGAAAGGTTTCGATACTACAGTCGATCCTTTCGTCAAGGTTTTGAGAGATAATGGAGTGCGTGAATCAAGCATTGTGTGGTTAGTTCAGTGTCATTCTAGGAGGATGATAAATTGGTACGATCAACTCGGGGAAATTGTGGAGAAAACCAAGAGGATGGGCTTTGATGATCCTTCTGCGGCAAATTTCGCTGTGGCTATGTTAGCAGTCATGGGGATGAGCAAATCGGTGTGGGAGAGGAAATTCAATGCTTATGGCAGGTGGGGTTGGTCTAGAGATGATGCCATGAGTGCTTTTGTGAATTGTCCTCGGTGCATGACGATGTCCGAGGAAAAAATAACAGCAGTGATGGGATTTTTTGTGAATGAAATGGGGCTCGAATCTTCATATCTTATGCAACATCCTAGGTTGATCCCGCTGAGCTTAGAGAAACGGATTCGTCCTCGATGTTTGGTTTTTAAACATCTGCTGTCACATGGTTTGATGAAGAAAAAAGTTGCCTTTACCACGCTGTTGTCGATGTCTGATGAACATTTCCTGGCGAAGTTTGTGACCTCTCATATCGGGGAAGCTCCGGAATTACTGGATATATATCAGGAGAAGAAGCATATTAGCGATGGGGACACTGGTTCCATGAAATAGCACACAGTGCCAAATGATTCGTTTGCCCCTCTTTCGTTTAAGGTTGTCATTCTGTTTATTCTGCGCCTCAAGTTTTGGCTGCTGATTCTTTTGAGCTGTATGGTTTATTGATAGAGAACACCTACCATATTTTGTGAAATCGTGGAGAATGTCTATTGTTTCATATTCTCCCTCCAAGTTGGTTCCTTATTCGTAGGCTTCCTGGATACCTTGCCTTAAGGTATATTGTTCATTTGAAAGCGCGGCCTATATGATCCTTGATTGTTGGCTTGATAACATCAAAAAGTTAAGTTGCTCATGTATGCTGCTGGTTCATCTTTATTTGAGCAAAGTTTTTAAAATCGAGAAGCTTGTCGAAAGTGCCGAAAAGAACATGGAAACCATAGCTTGGAAGTCTGACTCTTCTGATATGCAGCAATCTTCAGAGTGACAGGTTAAAATTTGGGTTCTTTGTTACAACTATTGTGACTGTGGTGTGCATTGATGTTCTGCTTAATGGTTGTACAGCAAAGATATTTTGACTGTGATGTGCATTGATGTTCTGCTTAATGGTTGTACAGCAAAGATAGATTAGAAGTTGGCTCTGGCAAACCCTGCTTCACCACCGACAATTTTCACCTCCGGCACTTAAATTAATCTCCAGCACCACCACCTTGAATCAACCTTCTTTCACGGCCTCTTATTCGTGAGTTTGTGTGGGTTGTCTCCTGAGTCTGTGGTGTTCATGTCCAACCGTGTCAACTTAAAGACCGCAATGACCCAACTTGGTCATTCACTTCTTCACGAACAATGGCCTTCTATCAATCCCAGATCTCACTATCACCGGGGACTTTTCCTCAGCTGATTGTGGCCAGTCCGACCCTCGTCCAAATTCAACTATTCGTGCTCTCTCGGCTTTTCCCACTATAACGTGGCCAAAGTCATCACTGCTCTTCAGGTATGTTGATGAGAGCTTGAGAAGGGCCTCATCGCTCTCTACCCTCCACTCTTCATGGAACAATTCTTATCAAGAGTTCCATTTTTTTCGTAGTTCTCCATGCTGCACTCACATAATAGGGATGGACGATACTGCCCAAAAGAGCGAATGGTTCAAGATAATTGGTATTCTGCAGGATGTATTTTGTAGAACAGAGCTCTTTACTTTAGCTAGAGTAAGCAGGAAATGGGCATTATGCGAATTAGTGAAAGCTTTACTGCTCGCTGACTGCGTCATGAGATGATGAATAGGAATTAGATTCGAAGGCCGGTAGGTCCAATTCATGTTTTCTCTAGAACGCAAAGAATATAAAGTGTGCATGTGAGGAAAAGGGTAATGAAAAAATTCTCCTTTTTGAATCACTTATATGCAGGCTTCTGCCTTTTCATTTCATGGACATATTACATATGGATAACTAGCTGCCCAAAGCCCAATCTAAATAATCTGGTTACGTGATTATTTTGATCCCAATACATGTTGTAGTTGTCTAGGCCGCAACCAGACATGGTATCTCCTACCGTCCTTAAGGTGAAAGGGGTCTGACCCGACTTATCCCCTGGTGTAGCAATTTGAACGTCCATATCCAAGGTACATCTTGCTGTAGAGCCGAATGTCGTCTTCACAAAGCTCCAAAGACGAAGGGGAACCCCACAAGAAAAGGACTTTGCATGATTTCCACCGACTTTATGCTAAACCTGTCTTGCCTTATATAGAAGTAACGGATGCATCCTTTACATTACAGCCATATATCAACACTACCCGCATCCATCAACAAATTTGGAGCATATAGACATGTGCCAATTGACAAGGTGGTTAAAGCACAGCCAAGATTGCACCTACTAATTAGAGGCCGTAGGCTGTTAGTGTGGTGTCCTATGGACTCCTTCCTATCCATTGAACTGTAAGGAAACTGTGGATTCAAGTTGGTGGACACAAATTAGATTGATAAATACTAGAGATTCTTTGTATCTTTCTTTCAGAGTGAGATTCTTAAGAAAGAGAGTGATGTCAAATTGGTTTGTGGGGCTGAGCTTGATACTAGAACTATAGTCTTCATGAGGCTTGGTGGTGATGAGAAATCAAATGAGAAATGCTGCTAGAGATTATAAATGTGCTTTAGAATGGATTACACAAGAATCCCCCGTTTTGCTAATCCTTTTGACCTCCTAATAAACTTCATTGAGGTAATAATAAATGCGGTAGCTCATGCACACATGTGCGAGATACATTATTTCTCTCTTGTCAATGCACTCTAGAAGTAGAGAACATTCGTTAATGATCCAGATTTAAGATGAAATCCACTTTTTCAAAGTTTATACTAGTCTTGATTTTTTTGGGGGATGGATTTTAATTGCTTTATGTCAATATCTCTCTCATGTGTCACAATTATAACGTACCATGGAGGTGCTATGTAGAGGTGATCAGGGTCCAAGGTGGGTAGGTTCGAGAATTGAACCCTGTACCCTGTACTTGATCATATTGTAACCGATTCTTCTTTTCTGAATCATGTATCCTATTTTGTTTACATTGAACCCTGTTTTGGAACCTACCCTATTTTTTGGGTCCAGTTCTAGGGTTTAATCTGTTTTAACTAAACCTGTTTTCAGGTTCATCCTTTAATGTGTTAAGTGGTTTTATTTGTCTATCCATGGCTTCGCTAACTAATCTTCTCAGGTAAAATGCCAACCGGTTTCGCAAAAGCCCACAAAGGGACGCAATCAAATTTCATAAGCAGAACTGCTTTATCAGATCTATCGAGAGAAAGCTAATCACCCCAGAAACAAGTCAACCCATAAAACTGAATCTACCTTGAATACGTCAACCCCAAACGATTAACTCCAAATCCAGTGCCATCAACAACAAAAGTAGCAACATGGCAAAAAAAACCCATTACTGTGCTTCCGAAGAATCAATCATGCTTAGTCTCCGAAATAACATCTGAACAACGATAGACATATCTGATCTAACCCACATCCGGCTAGATTAATAATCATAACAGTTAAAAAGGACTCTAAGAGAAAGAACAGCATGGCCAAAAAAAAACCATTACTGTGCTTCCGAAGAATCAATCATGCCTAGTCTCCGAAAAAACATCTGCCAAGAATTCCACCAGACCAAAAAAAAAAAAAAAAGATTTCTCAGCACCTATCCACCTTCATGTCAGCCAACCATCCTAGAAAAACGCAAACTTTCATCCAATGTGACAAGAAATCCATCTTGGGAAAACACCCCCCCGAAAGAAGAGAACCCATCTTCAATCCGAAAGAAAGGTCTAGAAAAACTAACAAAATTCGTGAGCTTTACCATGTTAAATAGTTTTATTTGTCTATCTATGGCTTCGCAAACTAATTTACTCAGGTACAATGCCAATCAAGTTTGTTTTCTTTGTGCTTCCGTAGGAAAATCTCTTCCCGACTTCCGGCAACTTCTTGGGCCCAAACACTAGCACAGTGATGCCTGAAATGATGACGAGCTCGGGCACACCGAGACCGAACAAGGCATTGCAAGTCGAACCCCTTTTTGTCCTCCAATTCCACCTCCTGCCCAAACTGAAAAACATCAAACCCACGAATAAAATAAAAATAAAACGCGCGACAAGCACAAAAAAGAGCAACTCATGACATTTGATTGAAACTCCAAGAGAGAGAGAGAGAGCGAAACAATATTAGAGTGAGGCACCAGACAAGGAACCTTAGCTAACATGAAATACAGATAGGGCTTATAGATGAGGTCTTCTTCATTGATGAGACAAAACAGAGTGAGAGGGAGATGGTGATGGATGGTGCAATCATGAGCCGGCAAGGGAGTGAAGCAAGTGAAGAAGAGGAATGAAGAAGGAGGAATGCCGTGCGAATCTGTGAGAAGAAAAAGCGTAGTAGATTAGAAATCAGGGAAAAAAAAGGTAGGTTTTGAACATTTTGACTTACAAAACCGGTTGCCAAACAGATTCGGTCAATTCAGTTCTCAGGTTAATATTCACTCAAAATATAGGAACTGGACCAATTCAAACCAATTATGAATTATGAGAATTGATTACCAACCCTGTTTTTCGAGTGGGCCGATTTGGTTCTCAAGTAAAACCGGTTAGTTGTGCACCCCTAGTGCTATGAATGTGGACAATTAAAATCACTAAAAGGGAGTTTATATCATAACTTTGTTAACAAGTATTTTTAGGATAATTGTTAATCTTATCTAAGATTTTAGAACAATTAACGGTGTCCTACAAAATCCTGCATGATATAAGAGTAGGAGTTTCTAAGTATAAATATTGTTAGACTTCATTTGCCTTCTCAATTAAATATATCTACATTTAATACCAGGTAAAAAAAAATAGATTGAGTATGACGAAGAGTTATAGAATAATTAAATACTAAACTACACTTTCATGAAACAGTTTAAACTTTTAGAATAATCAGCAATCGTCTCACAAAATCTCAAAAATAGATGGTGCAAATTACAAACTTTTTTTTTATTTGGGTATATGACAAATATTTTAGATCTACTCGCTAGTAAAATCCTTATATTAGTTTAGCAATTTGCAATAATTATATATCCGCTTTGAAGTCTCTTCTGGCTTGGCTCACAATGGTTAATTTCCATATAAATGGTAAATCAAATTCATGAATAAGCATTGGATTGGCAAAATATTTCTTCTTTTCACTTGGGTACATCATATTTCCGTTCATAACTTTTTATTATTCTAAAAATTCTCCTAAAAAATTTGCTTATTTGTTGTGAATTACACTTGTATGGATTATAAATTTCCTCAGCAGGGGTAAAATTTTCCTTATGCTGTAAAATGGACCCAGCGTAATCCTACTGTTCATTGTTTCTCTTTCTGTATTCAGGAAGCTCTGGTCTTGATCGTTCGTGACGGGAACGGGAAGTTCTCTCTCCAACGAAGGTGATTCTGCGAGGGAGAGAAGGAAGAAGAAGAAGAGAGGTCAGTCGAATCGAACGTGATCTTGATTGTGGTTGTACCTACCGTTGTCTCAGTGTAAGTCCCATGTTCAGTTCGCTCTCTAAAACCCTACTACGCCGCCCGCTGTTCTTGCCCACCACCCTCAGATTAATCTCCACCGCCACCGCCACCCCGAATCGACCCTCTTTCGCGTTCTCTTATCTTGTGAATTCATGTGGGTTGTCCCCGGAATCGGCGCTGTTCGTTTCCAACCGCGTCACCTTCGAAACCTCGGCGAGACCCGACGCGGTCGTTAACGTCTTCAAGAGCCATGGTTTCTCTCAATCCCAGATCGCGGGTATCATTAGGAAGTGCCCTCCGCTGATTCTGGCGAGTCCTGAGAGGACCCTCTTGCCCAAATTGAAGTATCTGCGCTCTGTCGGCTTTTCCGGCTCTGACCTGGCGCCAATGATCACCGCTGCTCCCTACTTATTGACTAGGAGCTTAGAGAAGCGCCTCATCCCCACTTTCGGTAGGCTGCGGGACTTTCTTGGGTGCGATAAGAGCGCACTTACAGCTATTAGACGCAGTCCAAGAATATTGTTACAAGGTTTCGAGGCTACAGTTGATCGTGTTGTCAAGATTTTGAGAGATAATGGAGTGCGTGAATCAAGCATTATGTGGTTAGTTAAGTGTCATTTTAGGACGTTGATGAATTGGTACGATCACCTCGAGAAAATTGTGGAGAAAATTAAGGGGATGGGCTTTGATGATCCTTCTGCGGCAAAGTTTGCTGTGGCTATGTTAGCGGTCTTGGGGATGAGCGAATCGATGTGGGAGAGGAAATTGGATGCTTATAGCAGGTGGGGTTGGTCTAAAGATGATGCCATGAGTGCTTTTGTGAAGTGTCCTCGGTGCATGACGATATCCGAGGAAAAAATAATGGCAGTGATGGGATTTTTTGTGAATGAAATGGGGTTTGAATCTTCATTTCTTCTGCAACATCCTACCTTGATGTCGCTGAGCTTAGAAAAACGGATTTATCCTCGATGTTTGGTTTTTAAACACTTGTCGTCGCATGGTTTGATGAAGACGAAGTTTGGCTTGACTACCCTCTTGACGATTTCTGATAAAGATTTCCTGGTGAAGTTCGTGACCCCTCATATAGGGGTAGCTCCAGAATTGCTGGATATGTATCGGGAGAAGAAGCATATGGCGATGGGGGCACTGGTTCCATGAAAATACATACGGTACCACATAATTCGTTTGTCCCTCTTTCATTTAAGGTTGTCATTCTGTATATTTTGCGTCTCAACTTTTGGCTGCTGATTCTTTTGAACTGTGTAGTGTATCGATGGAGAACGCCTGCCATATCTTTTGAAATCATGGAAAATGTCCATTGTTTCACATTCTCCCTTTAAGTTGGCTCTTTATTCTTAGGCTTTCTGTATACCTTGCCTTGAGGTTAAATGTTCATATGAAAGCATGGCCTAGATGATCCCTGATTGTAGGCTTAATAAGGTAAGAAAGTTAAGTTGCTCATGTATGCTGGTTAATTTTTTATCTGCTCAGAATTTTTCCAAATTGAGAAGCTTTGGGAAAGTGCCAAAAGGAACGAGGAAACCATAGCTATGAATGCTTGGAAGTCTCAATCTTCTGATACACAGCAATCTTCAGAGTGACAGGTTAAAATTTGACTTGATAGTGCCTTGATGTTCTGCATAATGGTTGTACAGCAAAGATAGATTGGAAGTTTGCTGTGGCAAACCCTGCTTCACTGCCCACCATTTTCACTTCTCGCGCTAAGATTAATCTCCAGTGCCACCACCATGAATCAACCCTTTTCTTGGTCTCTTATTTCTTGAGTTTGTGTGGGTTGTCTGCTGAATCTGTGGTGTTTGTGTCCAGCTGTGCCAACTTCAAGACCGCGAGACTGGACTTGGTCATTCACTTCTTCACGAACATTGGCCTTCAATCGATACCAGATCTCACAGATCATTAGGGACACTTCCTCAGGTGATTGTGGCCAATCCTGCGAGGAAACCTTTTGCCCAAATTCAATTATGTGTTCTCTCGGCTTTTCCTACTATGATCTGGCCAAAGTCATCACCGCTTTTCAGGTACATTGATAAGAGCCCGGAGAGCAGCCTCATCGCTCTCCACTCTCTGCTCTTCATGGAAAAATTCTTATCAGAGTTTCATTTTTTTAATATTTCTCCTTACTGCACTCATATCATAAGGATGGACGATGCTACCCAAGAAAGCAAATGGTTCAAGATAATTGTTGTTTTGCAGAATATATTTTGTGGGATAGAGCTCTATATAAAGCTAAAGTAGGAAATGGGCATTATGCGAAATTGCGAACTGGTGAAAGCTTTCCTGCTCGCTGTCTTCGTTATAAGATGATGAACAAAAATTAGATTCGGAGGCGGGGAGGTCCGCTTCTTGTTTTCTCAAGAATGCGAAGAATAAAGAGTGTGCATGTCAGGAAAAGAGTATGATGGAAAATGCTCTTTTTTAAATCACTTGAATAGAGGAGTCCGCCTTTACAATTCATTGACATATTATATATAGATTTCTCCCTGCCCAAAGCCCAAGCTAAATATCCTGGCTATGTAATTATTTTTATCACGACACTTGTTGTAGTTGTCTAGGTTGCAACCAAAGACGTGAGCTCCTACCGTCTTTAAAGTGGAAGGGGTCTGACCCGACTTGTTCCCTATTGTAGCAATTGGAACGTCCATATCCAAGGGATGTCTTGTCATAGAGACGAATGTTGTCATCACAGGAGTGAGCAGTGGTTCAGGATCAACCTTGGACCAGCCCAACTTGGCCGGTCTTTGGTCCGATTCTAGGGAGACAAGGTCGGTCCCTAATTGTGTGACCCTTGAACCTTGCATTGTTCGAATTGGTCATTGGTCTTGAGATTTTAGGGTCGGGATTGGACCAACCCTAGTTCAAACCAAGCCCTAGGTGACTTTGTTGTCTTTCTTTTGCTATGTAAAGTAGAAACTCTCGTTTGACCAAAAGAAATAGAAGCCCTCTGTCTTTGCTTGTTTGTAGCCGGCTTTGTTCACTTGCGTTGCTCGCCTTTGTTTTCTTGCCTGTCTTATCGAGGAGATTACCATCGATAAATAGAGTTTGCACATTGAAGTGGAATGAATATAAGTGGTGTGATATTTTATTGATTGCGCTAATAAAAACTATTGTTGAGTATTAATTTACGTGTTGTTTGTTTTGTTTTTAGGTATTCAGAAGTTGAAGTGATCTTTTCATGATGAGCAAGATATGAAGTTGCATAATTTATGGTTTATGTTGCGTATTTTAACTTATAGTTTTTTTTTTATTTCATGTGTTTGTCTTCTATGATTTGTCATTTTTAGCAAGTAATGTTTTTTATAATTACCTTATCTTAGATTTATGTTTGATATGTATTTATATTTATAGTTTGATTATGTAATATCGCATTATTGATGGATATGTAATTTGAAAGAATACGTTTGTATGTTTAGGAAATTAAAAAAAAAAATTAATCGGTCCTAGGTTGATCCTAGAATTGAACTAGGCCCATGGTCAATCCAATCCTCGATCTTAGGCTCAATAGGGCATGTATCCATTCTAAAAAATTGGGAACCAATATTGGGCAAATTGATATGGGGTTAGGTGTTGGACCAGCCCAATTCAAACCAATCTTTGCTTCTTTAGTAAAAAAGGGAGAATACCACAAGGGAAGGACTTGTATGATTTCCATTGGCTTTATGCTAAAGCTATCATGCTTTATAAAGAAGTAACGGGTGCATCTTTAACATTACTAGGATGTATTGACACTACCCGCATCTATCAACAAATTATGGAAGAAGAGTCGAGATTACACTTACTAATCGAGGTCGTAGGCCATTAGGGTTGCGTCCTATGGACTCCTTCCCAAGTCTCGTTTGGTTTGACTTTGGAGAATGTCTTTGCAAAAATGCAAATACCTTTGGGTGAAGGGAGTTTTCCAAAATGCAAATAGAAGTTGGTGAATTGTAATTCTAAAGTATATTGAGAAACAATTCTAGGACAAAATATTGTTTGATAAAAATTGTATTTGTAAAGATTTTTATTAAATTAATATATATATATAAAGTTTGGCCATCGACCGGCCAATCTGGTTGCCGGGTGGTTGGACCATCGGATTTGGCCGCCAAATG
The DNA here is from genome assembly GCA_017140255.1 of Eucalyptus paniculata subsp. matutina. Taxonomy (NCBI): domain Eukaryota; kingdom Viridiplantae; phylum Streptophyta; class Magnoliopsida; order Myrtales; family Myrtaceae; genus Eucalyptus; species Eucalyptus paniculata. Next base: position 40,772,167 of record CM029442.1, read on the forward strand.
TTGCTGCTTGAGGTTCGCCCACCTTAGGTGAGGTTGCCTAACCCAGGCAATTGTTGAGTGACCTCGGGCAACCCCAGGCAACATCCAAACCCAAGTGCGCGACACCTAGTCACGCGACCTCAGGCGGCCATCACCTAGTCTAGCTCGACCCTGGCGATCGTCACCTGGGGTCGTGCGATTTCAGGCGGCTGACCCTGGCGATCGTCACCTGGGGTCGTGCGATTTCAGGCGGCTGCCTAGGTTGTGGGATTCAGGCGGCTGCCTAGGTTGTGGGATTCAGGCCATTAGTCGCTTCGGTTGCGCGACCCTTAGGCAACGGTCGTCGGCGTGAGCAACCTTGGCTAGTGATCGTTTGATTGGCTTTTTTGTGCAGCGGTCTTTGAAGAAGATGAACAATAATCGAGGTTAAGACTTACATTCTGAAAATGCATCTTCCCAAAGTACCTTGGGATCTGTTTTGGACTAAAGGCCTTTAGAGTTCTTTGAAAATGTAATTATATTTTTCCAAAGTTGAGCAAAAGCACAAACCAAACGCGTTTGCATTTAACTAAAAAACTTTAGAGCCCCAAAGCCCATTCCAAATACCAAACCAAAAGGGGCCCCATTCATTGAACTACAAGGAAATCGTGGATTCAAGTCGGCGGACATAAACTCAATAGGAAAGTACCGAAGATTTTTTGATATCTTTCTTCTGGAGTGAGATTCTTAAGAAAGAGATTGATATCAAATTTATTTGGAGGATGAGCTTGATACCGGAACTATACTCTACAAGGCTTCATAAGGCTTGGCAGTAATGAGAAATCAAGTGAGGAAAGCCACTAGAGATTAGGTATGCGCTTCGGAATGGATCGTACAAGAATCCCCCAGTGTAGCTAATCCTTTCTCGTCCCTAATAAACTAGATTGAGAAAACAATAAACGCAACAACTCATGCACATATGTGGCAGATACATTGAATTACCCTCTAGTTAATGCACTTTACAAGTAGAGAAAATTCATTGTTGATCCAAATTTAACATGAGTTTGCTTTTTCAGAGTTGAGCTAATCTTGAATTTCTTTTTTTCTTTTATCTTTTTGTGATTTCAAAAGATATGAAAATGAATTGCTTCATGTCCATCTCTCTCTCTCTCTCTCTCTCTCTCTCCTCTCTGCAAAAACATCACAATTATAATGTGCTATTGAGATGCTATGATTGTGGAAAATTAAAAACACTTATCACAACTTTGTCAGCAAGTGTTTTTAGAATAGACGGTAATCATACTCACAGGAGAGATGGTGCAAATAACAAACTTTCTTTGTCTAGGTACGTGACATGTACTCTAGATCTACTCGCCAGTAAAATCGTCATATTAATTTAGTTATCTACGATTATTACGTATCGACTTTGAAATCCCTTCTTGTTTGGTTTGCAACTCCTAATATCCATATCATACTATAAATGATAAACCAAATTCATGAGTTTAGCTTGTGGATTCACAAACTATCTCCTCTTCATTTGTGTACATCATATTTCAGCTTGTAACTTTTTATAAATCCAAAAATTATCTTAAAATTGGGCTAATATCATGGAAAATCCCATATAGGTACATCTATCATAAATTTATGTCAAATGATCATAAAAAAATCCTAAACTAATATATATAATAAATTTACTTCAAATTAATTTTTTGATCCAAAAACCTCAAACTAGTGTATATTTATAATAAATATACCCTCAATTAAATTGGTATAAAAATTCCGAAGGAGCGGTGGCAAACTTTTCTATTACATCCTTCGATGCAGCTACAAAAAGCAATTCAAGGGCAACATCCAATTAAGCAGTGGCAGCTAAAAGTCTTAAGAATTCGCTGGACATCTCAGTAGCCGGATTAGATACCCGCATCTAATCAAAGTTCCATTTGAGTGCCCCCTAACATAAAGGAGAGCTCTTTCTAGGTGGGTCACTTTGCGCAAAACCACAAAACTAGTACAACTGACAGTAAAATCTCAAACTAGTATACTAATTAACTATCTTATTGCTGACAACAAAATTTAACAGAAATTAATAAAAGTAATTATTACAAGTATACCAACTTTGGATAAATTTATCAAATGTCTACTAGCTTAAGGATTGAGGATTTTGATAGTCAAAAAATTAGTTTTTGATAAATTTATTCCATGGTAATTTGGAATTTTCATGGTATTAAACCTAAAATTTTCTTATTTGTTATGAATTAGTTTTTGATAAATTTATTCCATGGCAATTTGAATTTTCATGGTATTAAACCTAAAAATTTTAATTATTTTTGTTAAATGAATTATACTTGGAAGGTTGGTAATGGCCGGATTTCCTAGGCCGCAGAGGTGAAAATTTCCATATGATGTAGTTTTGCGGTCACCAACGTGCACAACCCCTTTGGATCTTTCTCCGTGCAGAGGTTTTCCTCGTGGATACTCTGCTTTCAGGAAGCTCCGGAGTCGTTTGATCGTTGGTGACTGGAAGTTCTCTCCGAAACCAAACGAGTTTTGGTGGATCTTTCTTACTCTGTTTTCAGGAAGCTCCGGAGTCGTTTGATCGTTGGTGACTGGAAGTTCTCTCCACGAGGAAGAAGAAGAAGAAGACAGGTCAGTCGAATCGAATGCGATCTTGATTGTGATTGTACTCGCCGGTGTCTCAGCCCAAGTCCCATGTTCAGTTCGCTCTCTAAAACCCTACTTCGCCGCCCGCTGTTCTTGCCCACCACCCTCAAATTATTCTCCACCGCCACCGCCACCTCGAATCGAACCTCTTTCACGTTCTCTTATCTCGTGAATTCAGTGGGTTGTCCCCGGAATCGGCGCTGTTCGTTTCCAACCGCGTCACCTTCGAAACCTCGGCGAGACCCGACGCGGTCGTTAACGTCTTCGAGAGCCATGGTTTCTCTCAATCCCAGATCGCGGGTATCATTAGGAAGTGCCCTCCGCTGATTCTGGCGAGTCCTGAGAGGACCCTCTTGCCCAAATTGAAGTATCTGCGCTCTGTCGGCTTTTCCGGCTCTGACCTGGCGCCAATGATCACCTTTGCTCCCTACTTTTTGACTAGGAGCTTAGAGAAGCACCTCATCCCCAATTTCAGTAGGCTGCGGGACTTCCTTGGGTGCAATAAGAGCGCGGTTACAGCTATTAGACGCAGTCCAAGAATATTGTTACATGGTTTCGCGGCTACAGTTGATCGTGTCGTCAAGATTTTGAGAGATAATGGAGTGCGTGAATCAAGCATTATGTGGTTAGTTAAGTTTCATTTAAGGAAGTTGATGAATTCGTACGATCACCTTGAGAAAATTGTGGAGAAAACCAAGGGGATGGGCTTTGATGATCCTTCTGCAGCAAAGTTCGCTGTGGCTATGGTAGCAGTCATGGGGATGAGCGAATCAACGTGGGAGAGGAAAGTGGATGCTTACAGCAGGTGGGGTTGGTCTAGAGATGATGCCATGAGTGCTTTTGTGAAGAGTCCTTGGTGCATGACGTTGTCTGAGGAAAAAATAACCGCAGTGATGGGATTCTTTGTCAAGGAAATGGGGTTTGAATCTTCCTTTCTTCTGCAACATCCTACCTTGATGTCGCTGAGCTTAGAAAAACGGATTCATCCTCGAGGTTTGGTTTATAAACATTTGTCGTCACATGGTTTGATGAAGACAAAGTTTGGCTTGACTACCCTGTTGACAATTTCTGATAAAGATTTCCTGGTGAAGTTCGTGACCCCTCATATAGGGGTAGCTCCAGAATTGCTGGATATATATCGGGAGAAGAAGCATATGGCGATGGGGGCACTGGTTCCATGAAATGGCACACGGTACCAAATAATTCGTTTGTCCCTCTTTCATTTAAGGTTGTCATTCTGTTTATTTTGCATCTCAACTTTTGGCTGCTGATTCTTTTGAACTGTGTAGTGTATCGATGGAGAACGCGTGCCATATCTTTTGAAATCATGGAAAATGTCCATTGTTTCACATTCTCCCTTTAAGTTGGCTCTTTATTCTTAGGCTTTCTGTAGACCTTGCCTTGAGGTTAAATGTTATGAAAGCATGGCCTAGATGATCCCTGATTGTAGGCTTAATAAGGTAAGAAAGATAAGTTGCTCATGTATGCTGGTTAATTCTTTACCTGCTCAGAATTTTTCCAAATTGAGAAGCTTTGGGAAAGTGCCAAAAGGAACGAGGAAACCATAGCTATGAATGCTTGGAAGTCTCAATCTTCTGATACACAGCAATCTTCAGAGTGACAGGTTAAAATTTGACTTGAATGTGCCTTGATGTTCTCCATATTGGTTGTACGGCAAAGATAGATTGGAAGTTTGCTGTGGCAAACCCTGCTTCACTGCCCACCATTTTCACTTCTTGTGCCACCACCACGAATCAACCCCTTTCGTGGTCTCTTATTTCTTGAGTTCGTGTGGGTTGTCTGCTGAATCTGTGGTGTTTGTGTGCAGCTGTGCCAACTTCAAGACCGCGAGACTGGACTTGGTCATTCACTTCTTCACGAACATTGGCCTTCTATCGATACCAGATCTCATAGATCATTAGGGACACTTCCTCAGGTGATTGTGGCCAATCCTGGGAGGGAACCTTTTGCCCAAATTCAATTATGTGTTCTCTCGGCTTTTCCTACTATGATCTGGCCAAAGTCATCACTGCTTTCCAGGTACATTGATGAGAGCCTGGAAAGCGGCCTCATCGCTCTCCGCTCTCTGCTCTTCATGGAACAATTCTTATCAGAGTTTCATTTTTTTTAATATTTCTCCTTACTGCACTCACATCATAAGGATGGACGATACTACCCGAGAAAGCAAATGGTTCAAGATAATTGCTATTTTGCAGAATATATTTTGTGGGATAGAGCTCTATATAAAGCTAAAGTAGGAAATGGGCATTATGCGAAATTGTGAACTGGTGAAAGCTTTCCTGCTCGCTGTCTTCGTTATAAGATGATGAACAAAAATTAGATTCGGAGGAGGGCAGGTCCGCTTCTTGTTTTCTCAGGAATGCGAAGAATAGAGAGTGTGCATGTCAGGAAAAGAGTATGATGGAAAATGCTCTTTTTTAAATCACTTGAATAGAAGAGTCTGCCTTTACAATTCATTGACATATTACATGTAGATTTCTCCTTGCCTAAAGCCCAAGCTAAATATCTTGACTACGTAATTATTTTTATCACGAGACTTGTTGTAGTTGTCTAGGTTGCAACCAAAGACGTGATCTCCTACTGTCTTTAAAGTGGAAGGGGTCTGACCTGACTTGTCCCCTATTGTAGAAATTGGGTCGTCCATATCCAAGGGATGTCTTGTTGTAGAGATGAATGCCATCATCACAGGGGTGAGCAGTGGTCTAGGATTAACCTTAGACCAGCCCAACTCGGCCGATCTTGGTCCGGTTCCTAGGGAGACAAGGTCGGTCCCTAATTTTGGGACCCTTGAACCTTGCATTGTTCAAATTGGTCATCAGTCTTGAGATTTTAGGGTTGGCATTGGACCAACCCTAGTTCAAACCAAGCCCTAGGTGACTTTGTCATCTTTCTTTTGCAATGTAAAGTAGAAACTCTCGTTTGACCAAAAGAAATAGAAACCTTCTATCTTTGCTTGTTTGTAGCTGGCTTTGTTCACTTGCATCGCTCGCCTTTGTTTTCTTGCCTGTCTTACCGAGGAGATTACCATCGATAATTAGAGTTTGCACATTGAAGTGGAATGAATATAAGTGGTAAGATATTTTGTCAAATGCGCTAATAAAAACTATTGTTAAGTATTAATTTATGTATTGTTTGTTCTGTTTTTAGGTGTTCAGAAGTTGAAGCGATCTTTTCATGATGAGCAAGATATGAAGTTGCATAATTTATGGTTTATGTTATGTATTTTAACTTAGTCTTTTTTTTTCATGTGTTTTCTATGATTTGTCATTTTTAGCAAGTGATCATTTTTATTATTACCTTATCTTAGATTTATGTTTGATATGTATTGATATTTATAGTTTTATTGTATAATATCACGTTATCAATGGATATGTAATTTGAAATAATACGTTTGTATGTTTAGGAAATTGAAAAAAGAAAAAAAGAATTAATTGGTCCCAAATTGACCATTGAATAGGACTAGGCTCATAGTCAATCCAATCCTTGGTGAATTGGTCTCAGACTCAATATGGGCGGTATCCGCTCTAAAAAAATTGGGAACCAATATTGGTCGAATTGATCTAGGGTTAGGTGTTCGACCAGCTCAATTTGAACCATGCTCACCTTTGCTCCTTTAGTAAAAAAACAAGAGAATACCGCAAGGGAAGGACTTGTATGATTTCCATTGGCTTTATGCAAAAGCAATCATGATTTATAAAGAAGCAACAGGTGCATCTTTAACATTACTACGATGTATCGACCCTACTTGCATCCATCAACAAATTATGTGCCATTGTGGTTAAAGAAGAGCTAAGATTACACTTACTAGGTCTTAGGCCATTAGGGTTCCGTCCTATGGACTCCTTCTCATTCATTGAACTCCATGGTGTCGCGACCTTTATTTCGGTTGCACCAACTAGGGTTTAGGCTAATGGACTATTAAGTCTTAAACTTAGCTCGGGCTTTCCTAAACTCATACCGATTCGCGACTTAGGTTCAAGTTTTTTTTAAATGGATTTTATCTAGGAGTTGTCACTAATTAGTTTATGGTAGACCGATTAGATATCTAAGTAAAATAATGAGAGAATTATTTTACTCTTACAAACCAAAAATTTTGGACACGGAAACTTGGTTACACTAGACTTTTCTAATACTTTTTCGAGACCATTTCTTTTGATTTTCAAAAATGTCTTTATAGGCGGTTTGGATTTATTTTAACATAAATCACTACCATGCAATAGAGTGATTATAAGAATGCTCAACCATTATTAAACAGTCAATGAATCAAATAACTTGCATCAAAAGAATTAAACGAACAAAGTAAGCAATTTTTTTGGGATTTTCTTTTATCTTGAAATTAGAACTTCATTATATAACATGCAATTTAACTACATGACTTAATTCTACTAATAGGCAACTTTTAACTAAATGAACCTAACATGCAAACTAATTGATATGCACCTAATATATTTATTTTTTTATTAAAATTTATAATAAAAAGGAAACCTAATTAAATCATCTAAAATGAATAATTTTCTAATTTATTTTACAGATTAATTTGACTTAAAACCTATCATATCTTAGAAAATTATTTTTTTAAAAGAAAATAGATTATTAAAATGTGCAAAGATTATCTAAGCTCTTATCCATAAAAAGAAAAAATATATTTAGAATGCAACCCTAATTTACGAAACCAACACACTCCGATGCAAGGCTTGATTTTTTATTTTTTATTTTTATGTTTTTTCTAAACAAGCAATTACTAGATAAACATTATACCTAAAAAATCAAGATATTCATCAAATGAATGATTAAAATAATTAAAAAAAAAATCCATCATCTCACGAATTAAATTAATGATTATTTTAACCATAAATATCACAACAGATAAGAAAGTTCAAAATAATTAAAAATTTGATCCAAAGTCTTACAAATCAAATAATGATTTAATTATCAAAACACTATCAAAATGTCCCAAAAATCAATAATATTAAAAAAATGATACACGTCTTACGGATCAAATTAGTAATTATAGTAATTTTTGAGCAAACCCTATAGATAATGCTTATAAGATTGATAAAATAAACATCAACATGCAATGTTCCGATTTGAGCAATAATAACTAAACTTGATTAAAAAAATGAAAAAAGAAATAAACTTCCTTGATTTTTTATTTAAAAAAAATAACGAGGTCGATGGACAGGATTTGCGACCAACGATTTGCATCGTGGTCGGGTTGTGGCGTGAGAGTTGGGCAACGACAGTGCTGGTGCTCGGAGGTGCAAACGTCGGTTTGCTGCAGAGGGTGGAAACTCTCGTTTGACCAAAAGAAATAGAATTGATCATTGGTCTTGAGATTTTAGGGTTGGGATTGGACCAACCCTAGTTCAAACCAAGCCCTAGGTGACTTTGTCGTCTTTCTTTTGCTATGTAAAGTAGAAACTCTCGTTTGACCAAAAGAAATAGAAACCCTCTTTGTCTTTGCTTGTTTGTAGCTGGCTTTGTTCACTTGCGTCGCTCGCCTTTGTTTTCTTTCTTGTCTTACCGAGGAGATTACCATCGATAAATAGATTTTGCACATTGAAGTGGAATGAATATAAGTGGTGTGATATTTTATCGATTGCGCTAATAAAAACTATTGTTAAGTATTAATTTACATATTGTTTGTTTTGTTTTTAGGTGTTCAGAAGTTGAAGCGATCTTTTCATGATGAGCAAGATATGAAGTTGCATAATTTATGGTTTATGTTACGTAATTTAACTTATGTTGTTTTTTTTATTTCATGTGTTTGTCTTCTACGATTTGTCATTTTTTGCAAGTGATGATTTTTATTATTACCTTATCTTAGATTTATGTTTGTTATGTATCGATATTTATAGTTTGATTGCATAATATCGCATTATCGATAGATATGTAATTTGAAAGAATACGTTTGTATGTTTAGAAAATTAAAAAAAAAAAAAAAAAGAATTAATTGGTCCTAGGTTGACCCCTAGAATCGGACTAGGCTCATAGTCAATCCAATCCTTATTCTTAGGCTCAATAGAGTCAGTATCCGGTCTAAAAAATTGGGAGCCAATATTAGGCAAATTGATTTGGGGTTAGGTGTTGGACCAACCCAATTCAAATCATGCTCACCTTTGCTTCTTTAGTAAAAAAAAACAGGAGAATACCACAAGGGAAGGACTTATTTGATTTTCGTTGGCTTTATGCTAAAGCTATCATGCTTTATAAAGAAGCAATGCATGCATCTTTAACTTTACTATGATGTATCAACACTACTTGCATCCATCAAGAAATTATGTGCCATTGTGGTTAAAGAAGAGCCAAGATAGCACTTACTAATAAGAGGTCGTAGGCCATTAGGGTTGTGTCCTATGGACTCCTTCCTAGGCCCATTTTGTTTGACTTTAAGGGAATGTATTTGTAAAAATGCAAATACTTTTGGGTAAAGAGAGTTTTTGTAATGTAAATAGTGTTTGATGAATTATAATTCTAAAGTGTATTGAAAAACAGCTTTGGGCAAAATATTGTTTAGTAATTTAAAAAAATTGTATTTATATTTTTTTTAAAGTCCGGCCACCGATCGGCTAGATCTAATGGCTGGACTGTCGAATTTGGCCGCTAGACAGCCAAATCTGGCCCTTGGATGTTGTTGCCACTTAAGGCGAGGTTGCTTAAGGTCGCATGACCCCAAGTGTCGACCACGGCATAAGCAACCTTGGTTGGCGGTGATCGTTGGCCTCCAATCGACTTTTTTGTGCAGTGGTCTTTGAAGAAAATGAATAGTAATCGAGGCTAAGACTTGCATTCCGAAAATGCATCTTCCCAAAGTATCTCAAACCTGCTTTGGACTAAAAAGTCTTTAGAGTCCTTTGAAGAAGCAATTATATTTTCTCAAAGTTGAGCAAAAACACGAACCAAATACATTTGCATTTGGCCAATGGAATTTAGAGTCCCAAAGCCTATTCCAAATGCCGAACCAAACAGGACCCCATTCATTGAACTCCAAGGAAACCGTGGATTCAAGTTGGTAGACACAAACTCGATAGGAAAATACTGAAGATTTTTTGATATCTTTTCTTTGGAGTGAGATTCTTAAGAAAAAGATTGATATCAAATTTATTTGTGAGGATGAGCTTGATACCGGAACTATAGTCTATAGGCTTCATAAGGCTTGGTAGTAATGAGAAATCAGTGAGGAAAGCCACTGGAGATTAGGTATGCGCTTCGGAATGGATCGTATAAGAATCCCCCAATGTAGCTAATCCTTTCTCATCCCTAATAAACTAGATTGAGAAAACAATAAATGCAACAGCTCATACACGGATGTGGCAGATACATTGAATTGCCCTCTAGTCAATGCACTTTCCAAGTAGAGAAAATTCATTGTCGATCCAAATTTAACATGACTCTGCTTTTTCAGAGTTAAACTAATCTTATATTTCTTTTTATTTTTTATTTTTTTTGTGATTTCAGAAGATATGGAAATGAATTGCTTCATGTCCATCTCTCTCTCTCTCTCTCTCTCTCTCTGCATAAACATCACAATTATAATGTGCTATTGAGATGTTATGATTGTGGACTTTAATTAAAAAGACTTATCCCAACTTTGTCAGCAAGTGTTTTCAGAATAGACGTAATCATACTCACGAGAGAGACGGTGCAAATAACAAACTTTCTTTATCTAGGTACGTGACATGTACTCTATATCTACTTGCTAGTAAAATTCTCATATTTATTTAGTGACATGTGATTATAACATATCAACTTTGGAATCTCTTCATGTTTGGTTTGCGACTCTTAATATCCATATCGTACTATAAATGATAAACCAAATTCATGAGTTTAGCTTGTGAATTTGCAAAACTATCTTATTTTTATTTGTGTACATCATATTTTGGTTTGTGACTTTTATAAATCTAAAAATTCTCTTAAAAATTGAAATTATATCATGAAAAATCTTAAATTGGTACATTCATCACAAAATTACCTCAAATGACCACAAATAATCCTAAATAATTGAGATAAATTTGTTAGAGGTTTAAATTACTAATTTGGAGATTTTGGTGATTAAAAAAAAATTAATTTGTGATAAATTTGCTCAGTATAGTTTATGATAAAGTTTAGATATTTTAGATTTTTTATGGTATTAAACCTAAAATTTTCTTATCTGTTATTAATTATACTTGGAAGGATGGTAAATTTCCTCTGCAGAGATGAAAATTTCCATATGCTGTAGTTTTGCTACTCCTGGTTCTTTCTCACTCTGGTTTCAGGAAGCTCTGGAGTCGTTCGATCGTTGGTGACTGGAAGTTCTCTCTGCGAGGGAGAGAAGGAGGAAGAAGAAGAAGAAGAAAAGAGAGGTCAGTCGAATCGAACGTGATCTTGGTTGTGATTGTACCCACCGTTGTCTCAGTGTAAGTCCTATGTTCAGTTCGCTCTCTAAAACCCTACTTCGGCGCCCGCTGTTCTTGCCCACCACCCTCAGATTAATCTCCACTGCCACCGCCGCCTCGAATCGAACCTCTTTCGCGTTCTCTTATCTCGTGAATTCGTGTGGGTTGTCCCCGGAGTCGGCGTCGTTCGTTTCCAACCGCGTCACCTTCGAAACCTCGGCAAGACCCGACGCGGTGGTTAACGTCTTCAAGAGCCATGGTTTCTCTCAATCCCAGATCTCGGGTATCATTAGGAAGTGGCCTCCGCTGATTCTGGCGAGACCTGAGAGGACCCTCTTGCCCAAATTGAAGTATCTGCGCTCTGTCGGCTTTTCCGGCTCTGACCTGGCGCCAATGATCACCTTTGCTCCCTACTTTTTGACTAGGAGCTTAGAGAAGCACCTCATCCCCAATTTCAGTAGGCTGCGGGACTTCCTTGGGTGCAATAAGAGCGCGGTTACAGCTATTAGACGCAGTCCAAGAATATTGTTACAAGGTTTCGAGGGTACAGTTGATCGTGTCGTCAAGATTTTGAGAGATAATGGAGTGCGTGAATCAAGCATTATGTGGTTAGTTAAGTGTCATTTCAGGAAGTTGATGAAGTCGCACGATCACCTCAAGAAAATTGTGGAGAAAACTAAGGGGATGGGCTTTGATGATCCTTCTGCGGCAAAGTTCGCTGTGGCTATGTTAGCGGTCTTGGGGATGAGCGAATCAATGTGGGAGAGGAAATTGGATGCTTATAGCAGGTGGGGTTGGTCTAAAGATGACGCCATGAGTGCTTTTGTGAAGAGGCCTTGGTGCATGACATTGTCTGAGGAAAAAATAAGCGCAGTGATGGGATTCTTTGTCAAGGAAATGGGGCTTGAATCTTCATTTCTTCTGCGACATCCTACCTTGATGTCGCTGAGCTTAGAAAAACGGATTTGTCCTCGATGTATGGTTTTTAAACATTTGTCGTCACATGGTTTGATGAAGACGAAGTTTGGCTTGACTACCCTGTTGACAATTTCTGATAAAGATTTCCTGGTGAAGTTCGTGACCCCTCATATAGGGGAAGCTCCAGAATTGCTGGATATATATCGGGAGAAGAAGCATATGGCGATGGGGGCACTGGTTCCATGAAATGGCACACAATACCACATAATTCGTTTGTCCCTCTTTCATTTAAGGTTGTCATTCTGTTTATTTTGCGTCTCAACCTTTGGCTGCTGATTCTTTTGAACTGTGTAGTGTATTGATGGAGAACGCGTGCCATATCTTTTGAAATCATGGAGAATGTCCATTGTTTCGCATTCTCCCATTAAGTTGGGTCTTTATACGTAGGCTTTCTGTATACCTTGCCTTGAGGTTAAATGTTCATATGAAAGCATGGCCTAGATGATCCCTGATTGTAGGCTTAATAACATAAGAAAGTTAAGTTGCTCATGTATGCTGGTTAATTCTTTATCTGCTCAGAATTTTTCCGAATTAAGAAGCTTTGGGAAAGTGCCAAAAGGAACGAGGAAACCATAGCTATGAATGCTTGGAAGTCTCAATCTTCTAATACACAGCAATTTTCAGAGTGACAGGTTAAAATTTGACTTGAATATGCCCTGATGTTCTGCATAATGGTTGTACAGCAAGATAGATTGGAAGTTTGCTGTGGCAAACCCTGCTTCACTGCCCACCATTTTCACTTCTCGCGCTAAGATTAATCTTCCGTGCCACCACCTCGAATCAACCCCTTTCATGGTCTCTTATTTCTTGAGTTTGTGTGGGTTGTCTGCTGAATCTGTGGTGTTTGTGTCCAGCTGTGCCAACTTCAAGACCGCGAGACTAGACTTGGTCATTCACTTCTTCATGAACAATGGCCTTCTATCGATACCAGATCTCACAGATCTCACAGATCATTAGGGACACTTCCTCAGGTGATTGTGGCCAATCCTGGGAGGGAACCTTTTGCCCAAATTCAATTATTTGTTCTCTTGGCTTTTCCTACTATGATCTGGCCAAAGTCATCACTGCTTTTCAGGTACATTGATGAGAGCCCGGAGAGCGGCCTCATCGCTCTCCACTCTCTGCTCTTCATGGAACAATTCTTATTAGAGTTTCATTTTTTTAATATTTCTCCTTACTGCACTCACATCATAAGGATGGACGATACTACCCAAGAAAGCAAATGGTTCAAGATAATTGCTGTTTTGCAAAATATATTTTGTGGGATAGAGATCTATATAAAGCTAAAGTAGGAAATGGGCATTATGCGAAATTGCGAACTGGTGACAGCTTTCTAGCTCGCTGTCTTCGTTATAAGATGATGAACAAAAATTAGATTCGGAGGCGGGCAGGTCCACTTCTTGTTTTCTCAGGAATGCGAAGAATAAAGAGTGTGCATGTCAGGGAAAGAGTATGATGGAAAATGCTCTTTTTTAAATTACTTGAACAGAGGAGTCCATCTTTACAATTCATTGACATATTATATAGAGATTTCTCCCTGCCCAAAGCCCAAGCTAAATATCCTGGCTATGTAATTATTTTTATCACGACACTTGTTGTAGTTGTCTAGGTTGCAACCAAAGACGTGAGCTCCTACCGTCTTTAAAGTGGAAGGGGTCTGACCCGACTTGTTCCCTATTGTAGCAATTGGAACGTCCATATCCAAGGGATGTCTTGTCATAGAGACGAATGTTGTCATCACAAGAGTGAGCAGTGGTTTAGGATCAACCTTGGACCAGCCCAACTTGGCCGGTCTTTGGTCCGATTCTAGGGAGACAAGGTCGGTCCCTAATTGTGTGACCCTTGAACCTTGCATTGTTCAAATTGGTCATCAGTCTTGAGATTTTAGGGTTGGGATTGGACCAACACTAGTTCAAACCAAGCCCTAGGTGACTTTGTTGTCTTTCTTTTGCTATGTAAAGTAGAAACTCTTGTTTAACCAAAAGAAATAGAATTCCTCTGTCTTCGCTTGTTTGTAGCAGCTTTGTTCACTTGCGTCGCTCGCTTTTGTTTTCTTGCCTTTGTCTTACCGAGGAGATTACCATGGATAAATAGAGTTTGCACATTGAAGTTGAATGAATTTAAGTGGTGAGATATTTTATTGATTGCACTAATAGTAATTTCAATTTAAAACTATTGCTAAGTATTAATTTACATGTTGTTTGTTTTGTTTTTAGGTGTTCAGAAGTTGAAGCGATATTTTCACGATGAGCAAGATATGAAGTTGTATAATTTATGGTTTATGTTATGTATTTTAACTTATGTTGTCTTTTTTTTATTTCATGTGTTTGTCTTCTATGATTTGTCATTTTTAGCAAGTGACGATTTTTATTATTACCTTATCTTAGATTTATGATTGATATGTATTGATATTTATAATTTAATTGCGTAATATCGCATTATCGATGTGTATGTAATTTGTAAGAATATGTTTGTATGTTCAGGAAATTAAAAAAAGAAAAAAAGAATTAATTGATCCCAGGTTGACCATAGAATCGGACTAGGCTCATAATCAATCCAATCCTTGGTCTTAGGTTCTATAGGGTCGGTATCCGGTCTAAAAATTTGGGAACCAGTATTAGGCAAATTGATCTGGGGTTAGGTGTTGAGCCAACCCAATTCGAACTATGCTCACCTTTGCTTCTTTAGTAAAAGAACAAGAGAATACCACAAGGGAAGGACTTGTATGATTTCCATTGGCTTTATGCTAAAGCTATCATGCTTTATAAAGAAGCAATGGGTGCATCTTTAACTTTACTACGATATATCGGCACTACCTGCATCTATCACGAAATTATGGGGAAAAGTGCCAAAAAAGTCATAAATATTTTGTTTTTGTGTCAATTTAGTCTTAAACCTTTTTACGTTATGCCAATTTAGTTATTCCCAGCTAATTTTGATTGGATTTTGCCAACTGGACGTCGGCCAGTTATCGTAGCCTAATCGGCGTTGACGTGGACAACTTTTAATAATATTTTAATGTTTTAATAATTTTTAATTTTTAATTAATTAATTTTTTTTTCTTCTCCTCTTCTTCCTCCAGCCCGTTGCCAAACCTTGGCAACCGGCCAGAGGCGACGGCTGGTGAGGTCAAGGTCGACCTCGCCGGCCACCTTGCCAGTGGCTGCAAGGGCGGCGAGGGCGAGCCTCGCCCGCCTGGCGCGAGGCCGCCCTCGAGGCTTGAGCGGCGAGGCTCACCTTGCCGGATCTGGCAATGAGTTGGGGTTCGAGTCAGACTTCGTCAACGACTTGCTCTTCATCGTCTGCTAGCTCGTCTTTAGGGAGTTGTTCTTCTCTTTGAAGAAGGCGGGGTACCTCGCCGCGAGGTCGGAATCCGCAGCGAAAGCGAAGCTGCCCCTGCCGCCATCGAGGCCAATGGAGGAGCTCGATGGCTCAAGTCGAGGCGAGCCCAAGGAGTGCCGTGAAGGAACTGGCGCTCTCCAGGGGCAAAGCCATCAGGTGTCGAAGATCCTTGGGGAGCATCGACTCCAGCACATCGTTGGTGGATCCAGCTAGGGTTAGAGCTATCGGCTCCATTAAGAATCGGCCTTGGGAGCTGATCGAATTGAGTTGGCCTCCTCGTGCCAAGCTAGTAGGGTTCGCCCTCGCCGGCCATGAGCAAGGTCGACCCTTGCCAGATCCGGCGAGGGCGAGCCTCGCCGCCTAGGCCTCATGGGCGACCTCACACCAGGCAAGCAAGCCTTGCCGCCTCACGCAAGGCCACCCTCGCGGCCATTGGTGAGGTTGACCTCGACCTCGTCGGTTGTCACCTCTGGCCGGTTGCCAAGGTCTGGCGACTGGCTGGAGGAAGAAGAGGAGAAGAAAAAAAGAAAAAGAAAAAATAATTAAAATAATTAAAATAATATTATTAAAAGTTGTTCACATTAGCATCGATCAGGTCACGTCAGTCGGCTGGCATTTAGTCAGCAAAATCCGACCAAAATTGGCGGAAATGACTTAATTCGCACAATGTAAAAAGGTTTAGACTAAATCGGTACCAAAAAAAGGTTTAGAACTAAATCGGCACAAAGACAAAATGTTTAGGACTTTTTTGACACTTTTCCCAGAAATTATGTGCCATTGTGGTTAAAGAAGAGCCAAGATTACACCTACTAATTGGAGGTCGTAGGCCATTAAGGTTGCATCCTATGGACTCCTTCCCAGGCCCGTTTTGTTCGACTTTGAGGGAATGTTCTTGCAAAAATGCAAATACATTTGGATGAAAGGAGTTTTCCAAAATGCAAATAGCATTTGGTAAATTGTAATTCTAAAGTGTATTGAGAAACAATTTTGGACTGTTTGGTAAAAATTGCATTTGTAAAGGACTTTTATAAAATTTAAAAAAAAGATTAATATTTTGAAAAACTCCAAACCGGTACACCTGTAACAAATTTATCTCAAACTATTTTTTTTTTAACCATGAAAAACTTCAAACTGGTACATCTGTGACAAATTTACCCCGACTAACCATAAAAAATTATAAACTGGTATATTTATGACAAGTTTATCCCAAATTAATTTATTCGACCATAAAAAACCCAAAACTGATAAATTTGTGACAAATATATCCTTCGCTAAATTGGATTAATGCTACAAAAAAATCACAAAAATTGTAAACTGTGACAAAAGGAACATAAAATTCCAAATTAGTATACCAGTCAACCATCACGTGTCATTTAACTTAATAATTTAACAGTAAAATTTAACGAAAACTAAATGATGGTAAATTTGTCACAAGTATATCAATTTGGGGTAAATTTGTCAAAGGTATACTAGTTTTGGGTTTTTGATGGTCAAAAAAATAGTTTGAGGTAAATTTGTTACATGTGTACCAATTTTGGGTTTTTCGAAGTATTAACCTTTAAAAAAAATTGTATTTGTATATATATATTTAGGTCTGGCCACTATCGGCCGGATTGTCGAACCGGGCCACCGGACACCAGATCTAGCTCCCAAATGCTGTCGCCCACCTTAGGCAAGGTTGCCTAGGTCGCATGACCCTAGGCGTTGGCCGTCGACACAAGCAACCTTGGCCATTGATCGTTGGCCTCCAATCAACTTTTTTGTGGGGCGGTTATTGAAGAAGATGAATAGTAATCGAGGCTAAAACTTGCATTCCAAAAATGCATCTTTCCAAAGTACCTCAGACCTACTTTGGACTAAAAGCCTTTAGTCCTTTGAAGATGTAATTGTATTTTCCAAAGTTGAGCAAAAACACGAACCAAACACATTTGCATTTGGTCAAGAGACTTTAGAGTCTCAAAAGCCCATTTCAAATGCCGAACCAAATAGGGTGCCATTCATTGAACTCCAAGGAAACCATGGATTCAAGTTGGCGAACACAAACTCGATAGGAAAATACTGAAGATTTTTTGATATCTTTTTTTTGGAGTGAGATTCTTAAGAAAGAGATTGATATCGAATTTATTTGTGAGGATGAGCTTGATACGAAAACTATAGTCTATAGGCTTCATAAGGCTTGGTAGTAATGAGAAATCAAGTGAGGAAAGCCACTGGAGATTAGGTATGCGCTTTGGAATAGATCGTACAAGAATCCCCCAATGTAGCTAATCCTTTCTCGTCCCTAATAAACTAGATTGAGAAAACAATAAATGCAACAACTCATGCACATATGTGGCAGATACATTGAATTGCCCTCTAGTCCATGCACTTTACAAGTAGATAAAATTCATTGCCAATCCAAATTTAAGGTTTCGTACGTTTCACGGAAAATGACTTCTTGGAAAACATTTTCCGAATTATCCAACGCTCATTTCATGGAAAATGAATTAGTCAAGGAAAATATTTTTCACTTTTCAAAAGTAGAAAACATTTTCCATAACTTTTTCCATCTTGCATCTTTTCACCAATACATTTTCATTTTATTTTTATGCTTTATTTTTCTTTTTCTTTTTTAAATCGAGTTATAATTTTTTTTCCTTTTTTTTTCTTTCTTTCCTTTCCATATTCTTCTTTGGCCTTGGCCAGTCGCCGGCCACGGCGGCAGTCGATCGCGAGCCAACTTGAGCCTCACCCCACAGTGGATCTCTCGCCGGCCTAAGGTGGAACTTAGGCCTCGTTAGATATGGCGAGCTAGGCGGGGCTCGAGCGAGATCAGTCGAGCCTCGAGCTCACTGAATCTGGTGACCTGGTCTTGGTCGGTCGCCAGGCAGCCGGCCATCGTCAAGCATGCGGTGGCGAAGGAATGAGGAGGAAGGAGGAAGGAGGAAGGAGGAAGGAAAGGAAAAAGAAAAAAGAAAGAAAGAAATAATAAAAATTTCGATTTTTAAAAAATACAAATAATAAAAAATTCATTCTAAAAAAAATATTAAAAAAATAAAACTAATTTTTTGGCTAATTAAAAATATTAAAATTCCATTTTTGATAATTTTTCCCAAACAATTAAATTAGCTAACTAACGGTAGAAAATATTTTTCATTCAAAGTTCAAGTTTCAACCAAACACCGGAAAATATAGTCATTTTCCAAGAAAATGACATCCTAGAAAATATTTTCCAGAAACGTGATATTTTTCACTTAAACAAACTAGACCCTAACATAAGTCTGTTTTTTTAGAGTTAAACTAATCTTATATTTCTTATTATTTTTTAAATTTTTTGTGATTTCAAAAGATATGGAAATGAATTACTTCATGTCCATTTTCTCTCTCTCTCTCTCTCTCCCTCTCTCTGCAAAAACATCACAATTATGATGCGTTATTGAGATGTTATGATCGTGGACTTTAATTCAAAACACTTATCCCAACTTTGTTAGCAAGTGTTTTTAGAATAGATGTAATTAGGGGTGAGTATCAGTCCAGAGTCAACCCTAGACCGACTATAGACTGGCCAACCTTACTAGTCCTGATCTGGTTCCCAGGGAAATTGGATCGATCATTGGTCCTAAAATTCCTGAACCAGCATTGTACGAGTTGGTTCTTAGTTTTAAGAGTTCTATGTCGGTCCAACTTGGACCAACCCTGACTATATATATATACCCAGGGAAATTGGGTCAGTCCTTGGTCCTAAAATTCCTGGACCAGCATTGTGCATGTTGATCATCGATCCTAAGAGTTTCAGGTCGGTCGAATTCGGACAAATCCTGACTATATATATAATATTACTTATAATAATTTTTTTATATAGAGAAAACCTTAAATAAACAATGTCAATAATATTAAACAGTTATTTAGTGAGAAGTTCAAATAATTTTATATTATTCTTTAATAACTTAGATTTTTAATGTCTTTTACGGCATCAATAGTCATAATTTACAAAAGAGGAAAATGTTTTTGTGAGGAGTTTTTACAGCATCTAAAAATGCATA
The DNA here is from genome assembly GCA_017140255.1 of Eucalyptus paniculata subsp. matutina. Classification (NCBI taxonomy): domain Eukaryota; kingdom Viridiplantae; phylum Streptophyta; class Magnoliopsida; order Myrtales; family Myrtaceae; genus Eucalyptus; species Eucalyptus paniculata. The sequence goes on from CM029442.1 coordinate 40,791,527, forward strand.
AACAACTATTTATGGCATCATTCTCTAGTATTCATTCTCTTTTATCTTATTTGTTCTCTTAGTATTCAATTTGCCAAAATTTAAATAAATAAATAAAATAAAATAAAATAAAAAACTTTCCACTTATCACTTGACACGCCTCGCTTGCTTTGGGTCACTTGCGCCGCTTGTTGCTCGATGTTCACTTGACTTGTTGCTTCCTACTCAACATTTGACACTCATTACGTTCAATGCTCACCTCACTTGACCTTCACCACTTGTCTTTCTTAGCTAACCTCACTCATCATCAAACCATTGTGTTGGTATGGTCCTCGGTTGCCCTTTTAATAAGCATAAAAAATGAAATAAAAAATTATTGGTTGGTCCTAAGTTGACTCTAAAACCAGACAGAACCCATTGGATCAGTTCGGTCCTCAATCGTTTTTTTAAAGAGTACAAAAAATGAAATAAAAAATTATTGGTTAGTCCTGCATTGACCCTGAAATTGGACTGAACCATTAGATCGGTTCGGTCCTCAATTGCTTTTTTAAGGAGTACAAAAAATAAAATAAAAATTTATCGATTGGTCTCGGATTGACTTTGGAATCGGTCTGGTCCTCAGTCCCAAGCTTAATAAGGTCAGTTCTCGTTCCCAAAAATTGAGGACCAATACTGTGCGAATTAATCGTAGGGTTTGGAGGCGGACCGGCCCAACCTGGACCATGCTCACCCCTAGAGTAATCATACTCACGAGAGAGACGATGTAAATAACAAACTTTTTTTTATCTAGGTACGTGACATGTACTCTAGATCTACTCGCTAGTAAAATCCTCATATTTATTTAGTGATATGTGATTATAACATATCAACTTTGGAATCTCGTTTTGTTTGCGACTCTTAATATCCATATCCTACTATAAATGATAAACCAAATTCATGAGTTTAGCTTGTGGATTCGCAAACTATCTTATTTTTATTTGTGTACATCATATTTCGGCTTGTGACTCTTTATAAAGCCAAAAATTCTCTTAAAAATTGAAATAATATCACAAAAAACCTCAAATCGGTACATTTATCACAAAATTATCTCAAATGACAACAAATAATCCTAACTAATACACTTAAAACAAATTTACCCCAAATTAATTTTTTGACCAAAAATATCTCCGTGATATATATACCATCCATTAAATTAAAAACCATAAAACTGGAACACAGAATAAAATTCCAAACTAGTATACTAATTAAATGTCTCGTGTCATTAGTATTTTGACAATAAAATTTAACAGAAATTAATAGAGGGTAATTGCCATAAATATACTAATTTGATGTAAATTTGTCAGAGGTCTATTAATTTGGGGATTTTGGTAGTCAAAAAATTAGTTTATGATAAATTTGTCCAGTATGAGTTTAGATTTTTAATGGTATTAAACCTAAAATTTTCTTATTTGTTATGAATTATACTTGTAAGGACGGTAAATTTCCTCTGCAGAGGTGAAAATTTCCATATGCTGTAGTTTTGCTACTCCTGGTTCTTTCTCACTCTGTTTTCAGGAAGCTCTGGAGTCGTTTGATCGTTGGTAACCGGAAGTTCTCTCCGCGAGGGAGAGTAAGGAAGAAGAAGAAGAGAGGTCGGTCGAATCGAATGCGATCTTGTTTGCGATTGTACTCGCCGGTGTCTCAGCCCAAGTCCCATGTTCAGTTTGCTCTCTAAAACCCTTCTTCGCCGCCCGCTGTTCTTGCCCACCACCCTCAAATTATTCTCGACCGCCGCCGCCGCCTCGAATCGAACCTCTTTCACGTTCTCTTATCTCGTGAATTCATGTGGGTTGTTCCCTGAATCAGCGCTGTTCGTTTCCAACCGCGTCACCTTCGAAACCTGGGGAGACCGGACACGGTCGTTAACGTCTTCAAGAGCCATGGTTTCTCTCAATCCCAGATCGCGGGCATCATTAGGAAGAGGCCTCCGATGATTTTGGCCAGTCCTGAGAGGACCTCTTGCCCAAATTGAAGTATCTGCGCTCTGTCGGCTTTTCCGGCTCTGACCTGGCGCAAATGATCACCTTTGCTCCCTACTTACTGACTAGGAGCTTAGAGAAGCACCTCATCCCCAATTTCGGTAGGCTGCGGGACTTCCTTGGGTGCGATAAGAGCGCGGTTACAGCTATTAGACGCAGTCCAAGAATATTGTTGCATGGTTTCGAGGCTACAGTTGTTCGTGTCGTCAAGATTTTGAGAGATAATGGAGTGCGCGAATCAAGCATTATGTGGCTAGTTAAGTGTCATTTTAGGATGTTGATAAATTGTTACAATCACCTCAAGAAAATTGTGGAGAAAACCAAGGGGATGGGCTTTGATGATCCTTCTGCTACAAAGTTCGCTGTGGCTATGGTAGCAGTCATGGTAACGAGCGAATCAATGTGGGAGAGTAAATTGGATGCTTATAGCAGGTGGGGTTGGTCTAAAGATGATGCCATGAGTGCTTTTGTGAAGAGTCCTTGGTGCATGACATTGTCTGAGGAAAAAATAAGCGCAGTGATGGGATTCTTTGTCAAGGAAATGGGGTTTGAATCTTCATTTCTCCTGCGACATCCTACCTTGATGTCGCGGAGCTTAGAAAAAGGGATGCGTCCTCGATGTTTGGTTTTTAAACATTTGTTGTTGCACGGTTTTTAGAATAGACGGTAATCATACTCACGAGAGAGATGGTGCAAATAGCGAACTTTCTTTATCTCTCTAGATCTACTCATCAATAAAATCCTCATGTTAATTTAGTGATTATCAACTTTGAAATCTCTTCTTGTTTGGTTTGCGACTCCTGATATCCATATCGTACTATAAATGTTAAACCAAATTCTTGAGTTTAGCTTGTGGATTCGCAAACTATCTTCTTTTCATTTGTGTACATCATATTTGGGCTTGTAACTTTTATAAATCCAAAAAAATCTCTTAAAATTGGGCCAATATCATAGAAAATCCCAAATAGGTACATTTATCACAAATTCACCTCAAATGATCATAAAAAAATCTCCTTAAATCTAACCAAAAAAAAACTAGTATATTTGTGATATATATACCCTCCATTAAATTAAATGGCACAACTGTGACAAGTAGAGATTGAAAACTCAAATCGGTATACTAATCAACTTACCTATTGCCGACAATAAAATTTAACAGAAATTAATAGAGAGTAATTATCACAAGTATATCAATTTGGGATAAATTTGTCAGAGGTCTATTAGTTTGAGGATTGAGGATTTTGGTGATAAATTTGTCATGTATCAGTTTGGATTTTTCATGATATTAAACTTAAAATTTACTTTATTTGTTATGAATTATACTTGTGAGGATTCTAAATTTCCTCTGCAGAGGTGAAAATTTCCATGTGCTGTAGTTTTGCTTCTCCTGGTTCTTCCTCACTCTGTTTTCGGGAAGCTCTGGAGTCGTTTGATAGTTGGTGACTGGAAGTTCTCTCCGCGAGGGAGAGAAGGAAGAAGAAGAAGAAGAAGAAGAAGAAGAAGAAGAAGAGAGGTCAGTCGAATCGAACGCGATCTTGGTTGTGATTGTACTCGCCGGTGTATCAGTCCAAGTCCCATGTTCAGTTCGCTCTCTAAAACCCTTCTTCGCCGCCCGCTGTTCTTGCCCGCCACCCTCAGATTAATCTCCATCGCCACCGCCGCCTCGAATCGAACCTCTTTCGCGTTCTCTTATCTCGTGAATTCATGTGGGTTGTCCCCGGAATCGGCGCTGTTCGTTTCCGACCGCGTCACTTTCGAAACCTCGGCGAGACCCGACGCGGTCGTTAACGTCTTCAAGAGCCATGGTTTCTGTCAATCCCAGATCGCGGGTATCATTAGGAAGTGGCCTCCGATGATTTTGGCGAGTCCTGAGAGGACCCTCTTGCCCAAATTGAAGTATCTGCGCTCTGTCGGCTTTTCCGGCTCTGACCTGGTGCAAATGATCACCTTTTCTCCCTACTTTTTGACTAGGAGCTTAGAGAAGCACCTCATCCCCAATTTCAGTAGGCTGCGGGACTTCCTTGGGTGCGATAAGAGCGCGGTTACAGCTATTAGACGCAGTCCAAGAATATTGTTACAAGGTTTCGAGGCTACAGTTGATCGTGTCGTCAAGATTTTGAGAGATAATGGAGTGCGTGAATCAAGCATTATGTGGTTAGTTAAGTATCATTTTAGGAAGTTGATGACTTCGTACGATCACCTTGAGAAAGTTGTGGAGAAAACCAAGGGGATGGGCTTTGATGATCCTTCTGCGGCAAAGTTCGCTGTGGCTATGCTACCAGTCATGGGAATGAGCGAATCGATGTGGGAGAGGAAATTGGATGCTTATAGCAGGTGGGGTTGGTCTAAAGATGATGCCATGAGTGCTTTTGTGAAGAGTCCTTGGTGCATGACATTGTCTGAGGAAAAAATAAGCGCAGTGATGGGATTCTTTGTCAAGGAAATGGGGCTTGAATCTTCATTTCTTCTGCGACATCCTACCTTGATGTCGCTGAGCTTAGAAAAACGGATTCGTCCTCGATGTATGGTTTTCAAACATTTGTCGTCGCATGGTTTGATGAAGACGAAGTTTGGCTTGACTACACTGTTGACAATTTCTGATAAAGATTTCCTGGTGAAGTTCGTGACCCCTCATATAGGGGAAGCTCCAGAATTGCTGGATATATATTGGGAGAAGAAGCATATGGTGATGGGGGCACTGGTTCCATGAAATGGCACACAGTACCACATAATTCGTTTGTCCCTCTTTCATTTAAGGTTGTCATTCTGTTTATTTTGTGTCTCAACTTTTGGCTGCTGATTCTTTTGAACTGTATAGTGTATCAATGGAGAACGCCTGCCATATCTTTTGAAATCATGGAAAATGTCCATTGTTTCGCATTCTCCCTTTAAGTTGGCTCTTTATTTTTAGGCTTTCTGTATACCTTGCCTTAAAGGTTAAATGTTCATATGAAAGCATGGCCTAGATGATCCCTGATTGTAGGCTTAATAAGATAAAAAATTTAAGTTGCTCATGTATGCTGGTTAATTCTTTACCTGCTCAGAACTTTTCCAAATTGAGAAGCTTTGGGAAAGTGCCAAAAGGAACGAGGAAACCATAGCTATGAATGCTTGGAAGTCTCAATCTTCTGATACACAGCAATCTTCAGAGTGACAGGTTAAAATTTGACTTGAATGTGCCTTGATGTTCTCCATATTGGTTTTACAGCAAAGATAGATTGGAAGTTTGCTGTGGCAAACCCTGCTTCACCATCCACCATTTTCACTTCTCGCACTAGGATTAATCTCCAGTGCCACCACCTCGAATCAACCCCTTTCCTGGTCTCTTATTTCTTGAGTTCGTGTGGGTTGTCTGCTGAATCTGTGGTGTTTGTGTGCAGCTGTGCCAACTTCAATACAGCAAGACTGGACTTGGTCATTCACTTCTTCATGAACAATGGCCTTCTATCGATACCAGATTTCACAGATCATTAGGGACACTTCCTCAGGTGATTGTGGCCAATCCTGGGAGGGAACCTTTTGCCCAAATTCAATTATGTGTTCTCTCGGCTTTTCCTACCATGATCTGGCCAAAGTCATCACTGCTTTTCAGGTACATTGATGAGAGCCTGGAGGGTGGCCTCATTGCTCTCCACTCTCTGCTCTTCATGGAACAATTCTTATCAGAGTTTCTTTTTCTAATATTTCTCCTTACTGCACTCACATCATAAGGATGGACGATACTACCCAAGAAAGCAAATGGTTCAAGATAATTGCTGTTTTGCAGAATATATTTTGTGGGATAGAGCTCTATATAAAGCTGAAGTAGGAAATGGGCATTATGTGAAATTGCGAACTGGTGAAAGCTTTCCTGCTCGCTGTCTTCGTTATAAGATGATGAACAAAAATTAGATTCGGAGGCTGGCAGGTCCACTTCTTGTTTTCTCAGGAATGCGAAGAATAATGAGTGTGCCATGTGAGGAAAAGAGTATGATGGAAAATGCTCTTTTTTAAATCACTTGAATAGAGGAGTCCGCCTTTACAATTCATGGACATGTTACATACAGATTTCTCCCTGCCTAAAGCCCAAGCTAAATATCCTGGCTACGTAATTATTTTTATCACGACACTTGTTGTGGTTGTCTAGGTTGCAACCAAAGACGTGATCTCCTACCGTCTTTAAAATGGAAGGGGTCTGACCTGACTTGTCCCCTATTGTAGCAATTGGAACGTCCATATCCAGGGGATGTCTTGTCGTGTCGTAGAGACGAATGTTGTCATCACAGGGGTGAGCAGTGGTCTAGGATCAACCTTGCGGGCTGGTCTGGTTCCGAGGGAGACAAGGTCGATCCCTAATTCTAGGACCCTTGAACCTTGCATTGTCTGAATTGGTCATCGGTCTTGAGATTTTAGGGTTGGGATTGGACCAACACTAGTTCAAACCAAGCCCTAGGTGACTTTGTTGTCTTTCTTTTGCTATGTAAAGTAGAAACTCTTGTTTGACCGAAAGAAATAGAAACCCTCTTTTTCTTCGCTTGTCTGTAGCTGGCTTTGTTGACTTGCCTCGCTCGCCTTTGTTTTCTTGCCTTTGTCTTACCGAGGAGATTACCATGGATAAATAGAGTTTGCACGTTGAATGAATATAAGTAGTGAGATGTTTTATCAATTGCGCTAATAGTAATTTCAATTTAAAACTATTGTTAAGTATTAATTTACGTGTTGTTTGTTTTGTTTTTAGGCATTCAAAAGTTGAAGTTTTCATGATTTCATGATATAATTTATGAGTTATGTTACGTATTTTAACTTGTATTGTCTTTTTTTATTTCATGTGTTTTGTCTTCTATGATTTGTTATTTTTAGTAAGTGGTGATTTCTATTGTTACCTCATCTTAGATTTATGTTTGATATGTATTAGTATTTATAGTTTGAGTGCTTAATATCGTATTATCGATGGATATGTAATTTGAAAGAATACGTTTGTATGTTTAGGAAATAAATTTTAAAAAAAAATTATTGGTCCTAGGTTGACCCTAGAATCAGACTAGGCCCACAGTCAATCCAATCCTCGGTCTCAAGCTCAATAGGGTGGGTTTTCGGTCTAGGCATAATAATGAAAATTTGGAAAGTTCCTCACTTCAAAATGCTTGCAGGGGCTAGGCATAATAATGCTAAATGCAGAAGCAGCATCAAGAGTGTAGATTTGACATAAAGTATCACTTTTCGCGGAGGGAAAATAGCGCAACCCTTTACCACACGTCATAGTCCGAGAATCTGAGTGCTCTTCATAGTTCTTAACGTGCCATTTGCGGCGGTGCATAATGCAGAAGATCCCATCCCCAGGCATACCGGAGTCATCGCAAGACACCAAGTTGTTCATAACACGAGAGTTGAGGCTCGTGCAATGCAACCACCTATGGTTTGCTCCGTACAAACCGAACAAGGGCCACCTCAGAAGAAACTTTAGGGTCGCCTTTCTTGTCGAGCTTGGATCAAAATCAGACGGTCGCTTTGCAGCCACATCGCATGAAGTCGGAACTGGCTTAATCAGATACAACCTAAGAGCGGTCGAGGCGCTCACGCAAGCTTAGAAGTACGCAATACAAGAACGGCATCGGACCATGAGAACATAAGTTTCCGATTGACGTCGCTGTTGTGCCTCATAAATTGGGCGGACTATAGTACATACTCGCGACATATGCGGAAAACTGTCTTTCCCACTTTCAATCAGGCCATTGGTCAATCTCAATGGAAATTTCTTTGGTTTTGTCGATTGCAACTTTTGGCCGATGAAACTCTCATTGCCAGTTCTAGCAAAGCAGGAAAAAAATCACCTACTGTTGTCTATTAGCCATCATTTTAGATAGCGAGGCATCATCGTCTTCAGTGCCATCGGCAAATCCGGTTGCTCCAGGTCATCTTGGACTGCCCTAATCTAGCCACATCTGGCTTTTCCGAGACTAAAACTACTTAAATTAACGTTAAATGGGATCGTATGACAAATGTAAGTCACGCATCACAGATTTAAGGATGTTCCGCAATGCGAAATGCAGGCAGATACCGACTGAAACATGCATATGCATCTTCAGTTCATTTGTTGAATAGTTTCCTTGGCATATTCAACCGCGACAAGAATATTCACAAACCTGTAACCCACAGACATCAAAAGTATGAACAAATACACAATGACTAATAATTCAATGTCCCTCTCCATATGATTTGCATTTTTTTTTTCCTTCTCTTTCCCGACTATTACATGCACCAATGCTCCCAAAACATATACAACCACATAAATAATCAGCACATTGGAGACAGAAAACACCATGGGAGGGTGGAATTATCACAAATCTTGAGAAAGCGCGTGAGAGAGAGAGAGAGAGAGACAAAGAGAGAGACAGAGAGAAAGAGATGAATTCTCCAAATTTTCTGAAGGCCTTCATCTTAAGCCTGAAATAATTTTGAAAATGCCAGCTAGCAAGAGGCTGATCCAATTTTAAGGATTGAAGGAGAGTAGTTTGATCGAGTCAGCCGTGGTAAGTTTCTCGTGAAGAATGGCCAGCCGTTGGAGTCTAGACATCGTGAACTCTGAATGGTTGGAACAAATCCCTTTCCGGATAATTCCACTTGTTGCCTTTCAGTTATAACCAAGTAAAAAGTTGAAAACATCACCGAGTGTAACAATACCTTTCACGCACTTGCTGCCAGCCTCAACGATGACAAGTCGTCTGATACCTGAAGTAACAGCCATCTCCCTTTTAGCACAACGCAGGATTCTTAATTAGATCTCGCTGTAATGTCCATGACAATTACATGCTTCCATGTCATTCTACATCTTTCCAAGTAAATATGTCATTGTCCAAGAAGCAGCCCAAAATTTTCTTAGTACAAAAATTATAGTGGAAGAGAAAAGACAGCAGAAAACTACATCTCCAGGGCACAACCTATAACCGATCTGGCGAACACGCTGATCAATTTGGAAGCCAAATTTTCCCTTTGTCTATAACACAGGCATGAGAAAACAAGAACAGCTTATCTGGCTATGCCAACCAAGAACAACCACAACATGGTAACCATGGGCACATTCCAACTCAATGACGAACCCAAGTAGACCAAGCAATGAACGCTCAAGATGAATTTTCCAAAAGATGCAACATATATTTCCTTCTTCGAAAAATTCAGCCAAAAAAGCACGTCCAATCATGTCGCAAGCACAAAATGAGATTAGTCTTCTTATATTAGGAAGAATCGAGCAAGACATGAGGCCGCTCTACACATGTCAAATGTGTTTGTGCACTAACTTGTGTTGACAAATTGATGCATGTTTAGTAAAGCAACAAATAGCTCGATGGACCCAAACTCACTCCTCAACTATGTGTCCAAAAGGGAGAGAAAGGACAATACATGATATGACTGATAAAACACACATACCTGGATTGGCTAATCGCTCCATCACCTGGTGCAGTGAATCGGATGGCAGACACATTTGACATTTTTGGCAGGAATCTTGCCCCAACTGCAGTGCCTGATAATAAAAAATAAGCAAGTCACTGCAGCTGAATATTTTCAAACAAAGTTTTCAAGTTTGGACAGATTAAAAGAGAACTTCCTAAATGCATTGATCAGAGAACTTCACAATCCAACAACAGAACTTTTACATGTACCCCGCTCAACATGGCAAACAGAGCACTCAAGCTGTGCTGCAAACTGGATATAGGTTCATGTAGTCGCACATCCTATGGCACTTCACAATTCAATGGTAACTGTCATACTGAATCCCACCTATAGATATCTACTTAATCTGTTCAGCTCAAGAAAATCAGCTGCAACAACGTAGTTCCTAAACATTCCATCAAAACGCTAGCCCCAGAGCTATAAGGAATTTGATTTAAGAATGAAGAGAGATGTGGGGATCTAACATGGCTCACTTTGTCCCCAGTACAAACTCTTCAAGCATGATAAAAAAAAGGGAACAGAGAACATAAGTCATCATTGAAATGGGGATATAACCATCACTTGTATCCATATTCAACACTTCCTATACAAAATAAAATCCTTCATCAGATAGGCTTTCCTTTGGAGGAAAACTATTTTGGTTTTTTCAATAAAAAACCAGACAAGAAGAACGGAATGAAGTGATTCTCTGCCCAACAGGAAGAGGCACAAATGAAGCAGCGAGTAGTACTCCAACTGGCATTGCCACCTTAAGCAATGCGTAACATTTCAAAAATACCTTAGAAGAAGATCTAACTACCCAAAGCCCACGGCTCACACAAGGAAAATAGCCTCAGAAGACAATCAAACTACACAAAGCCAAGGCTCACATAGGGAAAAGAAAACTTCAATGATAATCCGCACTGTCCTACTGGACAGAAAATGATCACCATTCAATTGGAACAAGTTTCTTTCAGTTAATATCATCGAAAATATACCAACTCCGAGCATACACAGGATCAATTTATTCTTTGCTAAAAAATTGACAGATTAGGTACTTATGAGGGCTAAATAGAAGACAAACAAAAGAAATACCTGATGTATGGTCATTTCATTGAGATTAATGTGAGTATAAGCTTTGTCCTTCGCCAAAGCAGTAATTTCACTGCCAAAGTCAAAGCAAAATGTTTTAACATAAAAGCAAAAGAGGAAATTGATTCCAGGAAATGCTAATGTCATTTCTCTGTATAGAAGGAATTCATGTACTCCTGGTGCATACCTCCGGGAGTAAATGTCCAACAAAGAGTCATTGTCATCCACTATGGGAATCGAACTAACTTGTGCTGTCAAAGCAAACAGTTACATAGCATAAGAACCAAACCAAAATCTAAAAGCACCTGATTAATATTTTACCTCTAGAACATCCTCATTACATCAGGAACCAAAACAAGAAATTACGGATGCAAAACACTTTTCCAAGGATCGTACAATAGTTTCTGCTTTCAAAAAGTTGATAACAAACAAAATACAAGAAGCATGACTTAAAAGTACTTTGGATCTTTTTGCATTTTACCGTAGGCTGGCTTTTCCTCCTCCAAGTACCTTTCCACAGGTCAAGGGAGAAAGTCTATCTCTAAGCAACAGCTTTGAACAATTAAGTAGAATAAAAGTTTGGAGAGAACTTTTTTATCATGAGGATGCAGAAAAGTATGTATCCATACTTAACTGGCAGTAGAAAGCACATACTTTCCAAACTGAAACAATCATCATCCAGGGCAGTTCAACCTATTAAAAAATAAGGCAATACCTTGAATTAACAAATTGAGGGCCGAACTAAGTGTATCGCTAGGTTTCAACATGGCTAAAGGCCGTCGGTTAGGTTCGCCAATTTCTGGAATCCAAGTGCCAATTCGAATTGCATATATTGGCAACTGAAGCACGGGCAATGAAGTGGAACAGTGTCTGAAATAACGGCAAAGACCTGTTCAAAGAAACTAACATTTCCATCAGCAAACAAATGGAATTATTGCCACCACACTCACTAATAGATGCGGCTTACATTTTAGTATCCCAGAAAGAGAAGCCATATGCAGTAGCTGCGGAAATGAACCATCTTCAGAAGAAGAATGAATAACTGGAACTGAGGCCACGTCATGTTGCAATATTTTTAATGTGACATCTTTCAAGTTATCGAGTGGCCCAGCCTACGCAATAAACCAAATAAAAAAGAATAATCTTATCAGACAAGAAAACACAACAAAAATGTCGGCAAAGATGTATAAGACCCAAGGTTTGAATCCATGTGAGTGCCAGTCAAACTCACTCTACAAGCCAAATGAAAAGGTCAATGACACATGAACTCATAAACAAGAGACGAGGTAGTTCATGAACATCATGTTCAACCAAAAAATACAATTGTCTGCCTGCCATCAGACAGTACCATCTTTGTTGCCGAACATGTTGCAAAAGAAAAACTGACAAGATAAGGATATCATACACCAGCCACAATTTCGAACTCTGGTAAGTATCACATGAAGTTCACATCAACCTTATTGTGGTAGGAGGCAATACTCCGGCCACTATTTTTTTTAAGTGTTCGGGCTAACTTTCAAGACGGCCCACTAGTAGGTTTCCCATGTAACTTGATATTATATATATTATTTCATCTACCTTCCCCATATAAGACAGGTCCCTTCTCCAAGAGCGGCTTTGGAAAGGCTCCATGAAACATGATATTATCTAAAAGCAATTTATCGCCAACCAACTTGATTTAAAAGACATGCATCTAAGAAGAACATGATCAAATTGCAAAGAACAATAGCCCAGACCAAGACTGATGATCCAAGATGTTGAAAGACTCACGTGGACAAGAGGCCTTGAAATTGCTTTTCCATGCCCATCAATTTGTCTGTTTAGATATGCTTTCCCCTCTTTCCATGCGGCTATCGTGTGTGTTTCAAGCTCCTCCTCTGTCAGATTTGATCCATGATTTCCAAGCTGAAAAAGCAGGACAATCTTATGAAAACTATAACAATTGAGGCAAAACTTAATCAAAAGGAAGAAAGTTAGACTAACATTCAACTGGAGATACCAACTTTCAATGCCCATCTAATATTTGAAACTCGTCAATGTCCTAAAAAGTCGATGGTGGAGAAAAGATTCACAGAATCCTCTTAATTATCATAACATAAATTATGTGACATGGCTTGTTCAGATGATTCAAGAAAAATCTTAAGCCAGCTCTCACCACATATAAATCTGCCTAATGGTTGATTGGAACATTTGGAAGAGGAACAAGAATGCTAAAAAGAAAAAAAGAAAAAAGAATATGCTTAGAGAAAAATATGCAAGTTGAGCAAACATCAATTTCAATTCAATTTGGTACTTGCCTCTCTTAAAATCAAAATAAAATCCATCGCACTTAAAACTCCAACAAATCGTCCCTGGCGAAAGTCCCAGAGAGGAGCTGTGGGGATCCCCTGCAGACGTTAAGTGAAAACAATGTAATTCCAGATTCTTCATCTTCAACAGAAAGATAAACATGATTTACAGGATCCGATCGACAAATGATCATAAGAAGTCTAAGCTATGGACGTCATCATATAAAATCTGAACAGAAGTTGTCTGGAAAGCACAAATACAATGGCTCTTTGATCCCTCAAGATATCACCCAAAAAGAGCACTTTAAGAACATGGTGAGAGCAACAGTCAGTTATTAAAATGCTCAATTGTCTGTAGAGGATGCTTTGTTCCTATCCAAACTCTACCAACTCAGGTGAGGACAATCTTCATGGGATCCTCACAGACAACATTTACATACCCTCAGTCAACTAGATCAAGATACATAGAGTCTAACTAGAAAAGACTCAAAAAAATAAAGGAAGAAAAAAGATGTGGAAAAGGATACCTGCTCGTATAAAATATGAAATGCTTGCTTCACGGGTAAATCAATGTCCAAAGCAACTACCTGTCATGCATGTATACATTTGGAGAAAGTCTGACTAAGAAAGCTCAAATGGCAATTGAAGTTGCATATAGCCAGAGATCAAGCGTCCAAACCTTGCCTGACTCCGGAAGTAACTCATATGCAGTGTGTTTAGTCAAGAATGCAGAAACGCGGTGACGAGAGACCACTAAGTCAGCGTCTGAGATCCTTGGTGAAGCATCAATAATTGGGTCATCCGTTACGTAGACCTGAGTTCTCTTTAATCAAAAAGCTAATTAGTCTACTTGCAGACCAGCTATATTAGGAAAAACCTGTAGGCAGATGTAAAAACAAGCAAAAAGGAAAATTGGAGTAGCCTTTCGGCCATGAACTAAGAGATTCAATATCATGGAGAGAGAACTGGTAGTGGCAAATACGAAATTCTTAAGTAATGCACATATCAACTGAAAAATAAATAAACACAAAGTGCAATGCACACACTTGATTTAATCATTAGATAGCACCTAGCTCTATGGAAAGATCTTCATAGATACTTTCCCCCAGAAACAAGATGTGCCCCAAAAGCCAGTTTAACTTCAATCAAATCACATAAAACAGAAGCCAGGAGCAATAACAACTGCTGTTGTTTGCAAGCTCTCACCATACGCCGTGCTTGGTCATCAACATCCATGTTCGTACCCGGGGGGGTAGCTGGGCTGGGAGTCCCTGGAATATAATTAGCCTCCGCAGCCAAAAAGATAGTGTTCACTACCCCGAATTCACTAGTTGCATGAGGTTGGTGTTCATCGTGTCTCCATTCTCCATCAACATAAAATTTAAACTGCACCAAAGATGTGCGAGATGTTTACTCTGCTGAACTGCATCTTTGAAACGTAGAGAAACGAACTATGCTAATGCAAGAAATCCCGCATGCACCACATGTTAAATTCAAATAAACAAATCCGTAGGTGCCCCATACATAATTATCTTATTGTCAGTCACATGACACTAGCATAATTGAAAATGATTCCAATAATGAGCGAAAAAATGAAATCCACTTATCAAACACCGCAAACTTGTTGCGAGTGCTAGTGGAGAAAAGTTCCCAAATCAACCCTATTCCCATCACATTTTACCCCTCTGCACCTCCCTTCAGAATATCTAAATCTGCTACAAACAAAAGATTTGTGAGCTCAAAGGAGATGTGCAAGAGGAAGCATTAATGGGTCTTTCAGGCGTTTTCCTCCAGAAAATCTAAATCTCCTGTATCCAACACTTCCTATTGGCATAAAACCTCCAAAAATGGTCATTACACGACAACAGATCAAAGTCGCATGTTGAGAGCCTAACAATGTGTCCACTATCGAACTTCACTATAATACTTTAGCTCTACACTAAACTTCAAACATATGGTGCAGAAAATTCAGAGCATATATGCGTCCACAGGCATGTGAAAAAATGCATATTTTCCTCTGAACACACATTCCAGATAACAACAAGGAGAAGCAAGCATAGTTCGGCAATCTGACCTGGTGGTATCCGGGAGGTATGCTGCAAAGAGCCTGAAACACTGTGGGACAACCCTCAACTGGACTCATTTGCACCAAGTGGGACCATCTTCACATGATCAAGAAGGAGAAAAAAAGCAACAGAACCAATTCATCAAATTCAGCAGCAGAGAAATTACAACCGCATCGAGCCCACCCAGAGGGAAAATCCCTCTCCTTCAGATTCAAAAATCAAAGATTTCGAGCCTTACCTGTTAAAGGAACCGCACAGAAACACGTTCGTTCCCCCAAAAGGCCACACGAACCTCATCGGAATCAGGCCCACCCCCGCGATTCCGCCGGATTCCCCCGCGGCGGCCATGCTCCAGGGACCCGAATCGACCGACCTCCAATCGCGCGCGCGACGCGCACACAGAAGATGTCCCCCGAGATTTCAGCACGCTCCACGACGCAGCCGGAGCCCGCGCCTCATATCACCCTCGCCACACTGCAAGACAAAAAGGAATCGAAACAGTTCAACGCCCGCGAAGAACCCAAGACCCGAATTCCGCGACGGCCATCGAACCGCCCCAGCTCCGAATTCAACCCGGGAACCGAGGCCTACCCAGCATTCATTTCCCCAGACCCAGAAAGAAAAAACCCATCTTTAAGGAGGAGGGACGGGGCGGAAGCCATTCCCGCCCGGTCAATCGCGGCCAGAAGCGCGCATGCACGAGCTCGTAAGACGGGAATTAGCGCACCCAAAAAAAAAAAAAAAAAAGAAGAAGAAGAAGAAGAAGAAGAAGAAGAAGAAGAGGAAAGAAGAATAAGGAACGCTCACCCGCGGCAGAATCACGTCATCGTCCGCCGGCGCAGGAGGAGGAGGCGAATCGAATCCAGGCGCGAGAATGCGAGACGGAGAATCGGGGCGCTCGGGAATTAATGGAAACTTCTCAAGGGATTTGGACGCGCGGGCGAGCGTGAAAGAGAGGAGGAAGAAGTAGCAGCACGAAGGAAGACGTGAAGATCGAGAGAGAAGAGAGAGAGAAGAGAGACAGAGAGAGAACCCAGCTGCTGCGATACGATCGAATCTGAATTTTTCGAGCCCTAAAATGATGGAAAAAAAAAAAGGGACTAATTTTTTTTTTCCCCTTCCCTTTCTCCTTCTTTTGCTTTTTTTTTTTTTTTTTTACCCTCTTCTCCTCCTCTTAGAAGGATGATGATTGAATAATTGTTGTTGTTGTTGGGTCATCAGCTTAGAGAGAGAGAGAGAGAGAGAGAGAGAGGGGAGGGAGGAAGGGGGGAGTAATTTAACCCTAGCTTTTTCCCTTGTTTTTCCCCAAATTTTTTCCTTTAAGAAAAAGGGGGAATGGTAAAATAAAATAAAAAAAGAGGGGAGGGGGAGATAAATAAACAAATGCCGAAAATTAAGGGGGGAGGGATCGTGTGCGCTTGCGTGGCGTGCGTGCGTGCGAGCGCGTCCTGCGATTGGCGAGGCAGTGAAAAAAAGAAAAGGAGAGAGAAAAAGATTACCCAAAAAAAAAAGAGAAAAGAAGACAGGGAGAGGGACGGAGTGGGGAAAAGATGATTGTGTTTTGTTCTGTTTCGAACGGGGGTGGGCCCACTTCCCCCTCTCCGTCCGCCGCACGTGCGGATGTGCCTTTCGGAGACAACGGAGGAAGACGGAGGGGCGGGGGGAGAAGACGAAACTTTGATGCAAAAAGTGAGGTGTGAAAGGTCACGAGTTTCGTGGAGTTTCTGTTTGGTGAAAGTTTTTCTTTTCCATCTAGTTCAATCGTTTCACCCGCGTGTCCGATTTGTGTCGAATTGATGGCCATTGAAGTTTTTGTTCTCCGGCTCGAATTATGTTCTGCCACCAGGCTGGACTCAATTGGGGATTTCGGTCTCGATTGGGGATTTCGGTCTCGATTTTCTTTCATTATGAATGTCACGCCCGTCGGACGGGTGGGGTCTTCTTATTAGAGGTGGAGTTAGATTCTAGTCGATAATGGCCCCACTTGAATCGATCGTGTATTTTGCTTGATGTTATGCGATATGATGCTAGCCCTAAGTCTAATTCTTGCCCATTTTTCTCCTTAAGTTTAAACTAGTTGAGTCGGTGAAAGAGCTTAGGTGCTTAGATTAAGTTGAGTTAAGACTTTGCATGGCACATGAGCAATGTGGATATGTGGGCAAGCGTTGTGCTGATGGACAAAAGTAAAGAGGCTTTGGAACTCAAAACCAATAGGTTTTTGATCAACTTTCGATTCTCTAGGAGCCAACCCATTTTATGTTTTTGGATGAAAAATCAAATTCTTATAATAACAAAGATAATTTACATCATTTCACTACAAAAACATACATTAGTTAAGTAACCACATTGTTATTTGTTCTTGTTGAAGACCATGGTTTAATTATTAATGCATGCAAAAGTATTAGATAAAAAAGGACTTTAGAATGAGCCTCGAGGGACATAGGCCCCACCTTTGAGATCTCGAGCCCGGTATCCATTGACTTGAGCATGGATATGATGGTCTTGGGCCCAACCTTAAGGGATCTAGGCCTTGCATATGTGGATCTAAGACCAAGCATGATTCACTCGACTAGTTGTCAATG
Organism: Eucalyptus paniculata subsp. matutina; assembly: GCA_017140255.1. Lineage (NCBI taxonomy): Eukaryota > Viridiplantae > Streptophyta > Magnoliopsida > Myrtales > Myrtaceae > Eucalyptus > Eucalyptus paniculata. The sequence continues at coordinate 40,808,959 of CM029442.1, forward strand.
ACTTTAGCATAAAGTCAAGTTCCAGGCATGACCGACATGACCACGGGGACCCAAGCAAAGGCATTGAAGACCTTGACCCAGCCTTGAGAGACTTGGGCCTAGCTCTTGGAACCAAGTTAGGAGCTAGTGACTTTGGCATGAGAGTCAAATGCTCAAGCAAGGCTACTAGGACCTAGGCATGAAAAGCCCAACAATGGGCATAAGCATAGGGTTGTGGGCCTAGCCTTAAGGGACTAGTGCCTAGCCTCTATGGACGGGGAGTCGATGAGGAATTGGGATTAGGCTAGGTGGGGCATTAGCACTTGAACAAGGGAGCCATATACTTGAGCATAGCTATTGGAGGCCCAAGCACATGCACCAAGGTCTAAGGCTTGGCCTCTCTAGAGTTGGCACTAGCATTGAAGTCTCAACCCTAAGTTGAGGGACCTATGCCTCATCCCTATGGACCCGAGTTCAGCCTCAATGTACCCAAGCAGGTAATTGATGGCCCCAACTAGGTGCTAGTGACTTGGGTGTGAGAGTTAAGTACCCAAGTATAGTCTCCAGGGACCTAGGCATGGGCATTGAGATCTTGAGCCAAACCTTCATAGAGCTGCACATAAGCATGGGGTCTCAGGTCCAATCTCAAGAGAATTGGGCCCAACCTCCGTGGACCTAAACTGGGCCACTAGGGAATAGGACCTGATCCCAATGACTTGGCATGGGAGCTGAATACCCATGTATGGATGTCGGGGACCTATGGACGAGTGCAAAAGAGTTTTACTCTTTGATTAAATGGGTTGAAGTTGGGTTTTTTTCAAACCCATTAGAACCCTTTATTAATTGGGTCTTGCTTTTTATGGGATTGATAGTTTAAATTTGAAGGAACCCATATTTTACCCAACTTAACAAGTGTAAATTAAAATATGTGCACACGACCAATTTTGCTGCCTTTAATAAATTTGTCCATTTCATTGACATAAAAGAACATTTACTTCCCTAAGTCTATTATTCTTTGGATTTGGACATTTTACATGAGAAAATAACCACTTTAAATACTTTTTTTTTTTATTTTAGTTTTCCTTTGAATTTTCTCTTAGCTAGGTAAAATTGACCTTGGATTTAACAAGTTTGGGCAAAGTGAGGCAAGTCTCGATACTAAGGACGCGCTTTAATGACAAAATTTTTATTTCTTTATTTTTTTGTTCCTCGAACGGGATTGAAACATAAATCTATTTGATAACACAATTTCTTTTTTCTATTTTTGAAAGAGATTTATATTGTAGAAATAGATTTGGAGAAGAAATAAGAAGCTAAAATTTTTAGCTTTTCTATTTTTAGAAAGAAATGAAAGCTGTTCTCATCGTTCACTCTTGTCACTTTGCTCACCGCTCATCCACCGCTCGTGGGACATCATTGAATGTCGGCTACCACCCTCCTAGAAATAGAAATTTTATTTTATTATCAAATGAATTTTTATTTCAGAAATATAAATTTTGAGTCTATCAAACATGTTTTTTACTCGAAACTCGCTTAGGGAACAACAATTGAGAAATTTCAGGCCAAAAATTGATCTATGGAGCAGAAATATTGTCATGCGCATCTTAAGTAAAGTACAAACTAGACATGAATGCTTTACATAGGTATATGTTCTTTTTTAATAGTTAACATTTTGATGTCCCTTTGAGCACATTAGATCATTCTCATGCGCTATATCCACACCAAGTTGAAGATGGATGTTGAGTAGATATATCAAAATGGGTCAAGAGTCATATGTGATAGATTGGGATATTATATGAGTTAGTTATATTCAATAAATAGATTATAAATAAGTTCATAATGATAGAGCCCAATATAATATGGGTGTTAAATGAGTTTACAACTTACTTAAATCCAGCCTACTTTTATAACTCGCTCTTCATTCTTTCTCACCTCACTTGATCACACACTTGCTCACTCCGCATTCTCACAGTAGTTTGGATATGGGTTTTCTTATTGGTTAAATTAAGTATTTTAGTAATGCGAGTCATGTATAAGTGGCGTATGGGTTGGCTATATGTCACTAAACTTTCATTGTACACAAAATAGGTTAAAACATGTTAAATGGGTATATTTAGGTCGGACTATTTTCGATTTCGATTTTGATGGAATATAATCAAAAAACAGGATATAAATTTCAATGATTTATGAGACAAAAGTCCCAAGATGCCTAGTTTTCCTTAATGATATTGAATTTACTCTTATAAAAAAAAATAGGGCATTGTAGTCTTTTTAAAGGGAGGACTCCGAATTTGAAAGTTGGCTTCATCTAGTACAAATATAGCCAACCATGTAGCAAATCATATCATCTTGCCAAAAGCGAACTTTTTGATTAGAGGGTTATATTTCATAGTGAAAATGGTAATTAATATCAATTGCAGATTCAATCTCATAGAATATGCTTAAAACTTCCCTTTGAAAAAAGCAATGTAAGTTTGAAAGTAAAGGTGTAAATAAATTTTCAACCCCATCTTGTATTCATATGAAAATGTGAACTAAAAAAAGCACAAATCAACAATCTTTAACTTTAGAAACCTGTGACCTTATTTCGAAAAAGTACCCACAAGGTCAAAATTAGTTAGATAATTAGAATGGATTTTAATTTCAACTTTGAATAAAGTTTCCCTCACACTGTTTGATTAAAAATATGCAAATAATTTGTGTCCATAAGTCGTCATAACTAGAAATTTCTAATCTTCCATGTACCTTTGTGATTTAGAATATGAGACTATAAATTAAAATTAACGACATTCTCCGGGCACAGTGATAACAAGATGCATGATAAGATAATATACTTTTGAGTATGATTTGGCATTTATATCATGAAACTAATAAGATAAGAGAGATATTAGAAATAAAGGCGTTTTGTTGGTTGGGTTGATAAAAACAATAAGTTGAAGAGATAGAAACAATAAGTTGAAGAGATAGAATGGTATTTTCGATCAATTAATTGAAAAAAGAAAGTGTCTCAACCAAAAGGGGTAAAAACGGCCCGCCCTTGTATTATGTCTCTTTTCTCCTTTATGACCATGTTTGGTCTCTAAGACATGGATTAGAAAATTTTTATGTATATAATGAGAAATGTAGGGACCTATTATATCCCATATTTCGTCTAGTAAAACATTGGATCTCATGACAAATAAAATAAAATAAAATAAAATAAAGCAAAAAGTTTGAAATATTACTTTAGATGAAAAGAATTGAAGAAAACAAAAATAATAAAAAAAAGGTGTCGAAATTGGAGTCTCCATGTTAAAGGTGGTAGACTATCACGAGCCACTATAATCACTGTGATTAGCCTAGTAAATATCACCATGACTGTTGCCTCAGTCAAGATGGTCGTCAGCAACCACCGTGGCATGTGGAGAGAGACATGAGCTTGAATCCAGATTTTGCATCTCAACTACAGGGGTGAGATGGTACTAGTCGCTTGAGTACGCAACAATAACTATGTAGTGGTCGGCCAACCCGAATGTAGAATCAAAGATGCAGAGAATTGGGGCGGGGGTTGAAAGGCATAAGTCAAGGGAGCACCACTCAGTGGTGGTAGTATAGTTTATACAAGCTTATACCAATTTGAAGGTATCTCTCCAAACAAAGTATAGTATAATTTTATCCTTTATCCCACTTTTTACAATCAAGTATCTAAATATTTTCTTTTGTTCAATGGAGAACCTAAACTTTTCAAATGTGGGTCAATGTGAGACCTCATTTAAAATTGCAAAGGAAAGCCCCAAATAGTTTATTAACATCGATAAATACTCATAAACTATTTACATTGGCATCCGATGTGACTTTTTGAATTGATGCCACTTTATGATAAAAAGAAAAGAAAAGAAAAGTTATGTCACTTCAACATAGACGTATTGAATGACCAAGATCGATCAGCCCGCATTCTCCCTATCCTCATCGCACAATAGCTAAATGGGGAGGGCATGATTTTTTTTGCTTAGGAAGTGAGCCACTATTATTAATTGGGCTTAAGTTTTGCTAAGTAAGCAAGTCACATTTGATAATTTACTCAACGGAGGACTTGTGCTGAACTAGAATATAAAGTATGGATACTTGATGAAATACAAAAGATAAGGTTTTAGGTACTTGATTGTAAAATGGACAAAAGTTCAAGTATTTTGCGGAGTTATTATCCTTCCAATTTTGCCAATTTAGTCATAAATTTTTTCAAAATTCAATGTAATCATTTGGATCAATTTATGCAAGAAAGTGTTATGTGGTGGTGTTGGACTAGCACGTAGTGATTTCCAATAGAAATTGGTTGGAAGAGCTATATCATAACTTTATGCAAAGATTTATGACAAAATTGAAAAAAATGAAAAAATTAGAATTGAATTGATATTTGTACTATAAATTTAGCATTGATTAGACAATTTCATCTTGATTAACATGCGTAAGCATTCAGTTACAAAACCAACTATAATTACACACACCACCTATGCAATATTGAATATGGAAGCATATTTTACATTGGCAGTGAACTTAACAATGATCCTTATGTTTATCTGTGAGGGCGAAATCCCAAATGAATTTTACCGTATTCTTGTCCCTATGTGTCCACTTGGTCTCTAGATAATAGATGTCAAAGGTAACCACATGCTTCGGAAGTCTTAAGAAGAATAGGGTAATTTGTCTCAAGGAAAATGAATTTTTCAAAAGCATTTTTTGAAAAATGGTTACTTATATTATTGGGATAAGTGTTAGAAGTTCTATAATTTGTCGAAAATGTATTTCGTCATAAAACTTACGAAAAGTGCATTTAAGTCTTAAAACTTGTCAAATTATTTCAAACGAGTCCTAAGATCGATGCCATTAGCTATTTTCCATTAAAAATGCTGACATGGCATTTTAAATAATTTTTTATTTTTCACGTGAATTTTTTAATTATTTTTTTAATTTTTTTAAAAATTAGATTTAAAAACTAAAAAAATCAAATTTATTCATTTTATCTTATTTTCACCAAAAACTTTTAAAAAAAGTTAAAATATTTATTAAAAAAAAAAAAACAGCGGCTCCTCTCCCCGCCGCCGCCCATCGCCAAAGGCCGGGTGACGGTCGCCGGCCCCGGCGAGGGTGGCCGAGATCCTTGATCGCGCCCGAGCGAGGGCCGACAAGGCTGTCACCCGCCCTAGGCAAGACCTCGTCGGCCCTCGCTCGGGGCGCCCAGATCACGCGAGGGTCGGCGACGACTCGCCTAGGGGGGGTGACGGCCGCCGGCCCCTCGCGAGGGCTGGCGAGCCCAGATTTGGACACCCGCGCCAGAGCTGAGCGAGGGTGCCCCGATTTGCGCCCGTCGGCCCTCGTGGGGGCCCGGCGGCCATCGCCCCCCCTGGGCAAGTCGTCACCAACCCTCAGGGGGGGCCGGCGACCGTCGCCCCCCCTGGGTAAGGCCTCGTTGGCCCTCGCTCGAGGCCGACGGGGCGCCCGGTGGGCGGCGTGCCGGCCCTCGCTTAGGCCGCGAGGCCCGGCCACCCCGCCCGGGGCCGGCAACCGTCGCTCGGCCCCTCCGGTGATGGGCGGCGGTGGCGGGGAGAGGAGCCGCGTTGATTTTTTTAACAATTTAAAAAATAAATTAACTTTTTTTAGTTTTTGTTGAAAATAAGATAATAATAAATTTAATTTTTAGTTTTTAAATCTAATTTTTTTTAAAAAATGGATAAAAATTAATTAAAAAATACACATGGAAAATAAAAAATTATTTAAAATGCCACGTCAGCATTTTTAATGGAAAAGTCTAACGGCATCGATCTTAGGACTTGTTTGAAACAATTCGACAATTTTTAGGACTTAAATGCACTTTTTGCAAGTTTTAGGATGAAATGCATTTTAAGTGATAAGTTGTGAACTTATGGAACACTTATCCCTATTTTATTTATAAAAATTAGTCAACGAAAAATATTTTTATCATCAATAACAATCTATGCCTAACTATCTTTATGGGCGATGAAAAATTTTCCATTCATTTATTTTTCTAAATGATATAAGCAATTGTTTTTCGAAAAAATATTTTCCGAATCACTAATTTTCCGCAAAATGAATGCACACTAAAAGCAAAATTTGTTGACCAATGGCGCATGTATTACCTTCTCGAAAACACACGCTAGGTAAGCGGTCCCATCATATTTCAAAAGAATGATCATTTATGTCATCCTCTCTTTCTTTGAAATCTAAAAGTTCTAAATAAATCTTTTGGTGATTGCATAATTCACATTGATTCTCCATAATAAAAGAGGGCATTGAAATCATTGTGTAGTTTGTTTTAGAATATCTCTCATATACTGACTAACAAGACCGAAAATTTGGATCTTCTATTATTTCAACTATGATACATATAGAAAGCATTTCTTTCTTATTTTGGGTTAAGTTGGACCTGAACATGTCCTTAAATTGTTCCCTTGGTAATGACGGGGTTCCCTTGGAATGTCTTCCTCTGATGGGGAACTAGCTGAACCAAGCAAGGTCACCCTGCATAGGGTCCCCCCAGCCGTAAAACATAAAGGGGGGTAATGGCAACTCCCGTGCCTCGATAAAGATAGCAGCTGGGGTACTCCCCATAAGATTATGAACCTGAACATGTCCTTAAACTATTTCCTTGGTAATGACGGGGTTCCCTTGGGGAGTCTTCCCCTGGTGGGGAACCGGCTAAACCAAACGGGGCAGCCTTGCATAGGGTCTCCCTCGGCAGTAAAACATAAAGGGGGTAGAGGCAGCTCCCATGCCTTGATAAAGATAGTGGACGGCATAATTCCTTAACCGAGGGGACTATTTGACCCAGTTGGTTAAGGAACTATGCCATAAGGCATGGTCAAACAGCCGTAGGATTTTCACCTACCTCATATCACGTCGGGCATCGGACAGGGATTGGTTACCCCATGCCAGCCCAATCGTAGCCTGTGTTCCTACAGACGCAGTGTTTCTGGGATTGGTTACCTACCTTCACTACCTATGAGTCCCTAAATTCCCGGTCTATATTTATCCATCCGACCGAGAGGATGGGGAGGTAATAACAAGGTCTCTCACCCTAGGGCAGTTCTCCCGCTTACCTCCGTTGAGCAATTTAAGGACTTGCTTAGGTCCTATTTTCCAAACCGGGGGGACTGTTTGACCCAATTGGTTAAGTAACTGTGCCGTAAGGCATGGTCAAACAACCGTAGGATTCTCACCTACCTCATATCACGCTGGGCGAGGAATAGGGATTGGTTACCCTATGCCAACCTAGTCGTAGCCTGTGTTTCTACAAACGCAATGTTTATGAGATTTGGTTACCCACCTTCAGTACCTATGAGCCCCCAAATTCCCGGTCTATATTTATCTATCTGACCGAGAGGATGGGGAGGCAAGTACGGGATCTCCCACCCTAGGGCAATTCTCCTGCCTTTTCCTTCGTTGAGCGGTTGGGAAGGACTGCTCCAAGTCAAATAAGACTGAAAATTTGGATCTTCCATTTTTTCAACTATGATACATATAGAAAGCATTTCTTTCTTATTTTGGGCTAAGTTGGGTCACAAATATGTCAACTAGAACCGAACTCAAAATTTTTGTGTTCAAATTGAACAAAATCCTTGTTCGAGTCGGGAAAGGTCCACTCATACTCTATTTTTGTGAGTGGATTTGTGTAGGCTTGCGAGCCCGGTTCATTTAAACCGGGTCTACTTGAAGATTATAATTTGATTTCAAGTTTATTAATTCATAACATTAAATAGACGCGAGAAATGCAGATATAAGGTCATTTAAAAACATTGCTCGCTCTAAATGTTTCGTGTGGTATTTTGTTTTTAATTTTGGCACACTTAGATCTTTAAGGTCGACGATCGTGTTTCCCATGGAGAGCTTAAGATATTTGAGAGCCGGCTCAGTTCTTACATGCTCGGAACGTGCTTGTGAGTTTTGATATAGTGGGGAGTCAATGGAATTATTTGTCAGAAGTTAGTTTAGAGAAAACATTACTTAAATGAAAGTAACTTTCCTCAAAATTTAAAATATTACTCAAATATTGAAAAAAACACGAAAAAAGATATTTCTAAATTCATGTGTCAAAGTAGGCGTTTTGTCGAATTTAGACTAAGTCAAAAGCAAAATTAAAAAGGTAATTTAGACAAATCCTTAATTGCCTAGATCGAGAAATACGTATTTGTCCAAATAGAAAATGAAACCATGATGAAACACTTTCCAAATGTCAGATATGTATGCACAAGCCTGCACATGCAGGACTGTTGTTAAATGCATATTTACCGTGTCAGCAATCACGCCAGTTTCTTGTTGCATACTTTGCTGATCCTTTTCTCTATCATCGATTGATTAAACTACTTATATCTTTACTAAAACACATTCACTTGGGCGTTTTGTTTTTTTGAAATTTTTTTTTCCAAACTTCTTCTATCTCACCTTAAACCTGACAAGAGATGTTAGAGATATTTATTTTGGAGATTCTCCATATCTTCTATACACGCATCTCTCTTAATTAGTGCGTATATTCTTTAATTGATCATAATTGATTATAGATGATACGGTAATATCTTTTTCCTTAGATAATCATCTTATAATGCCTATAAATACATCTTCCCTTATCCTTATATCTAAGTATGAAACCGCTTTTTGAACAATGTCATCAGATTGGCTTCCATCAAATCTACAAACGAAAACTTTTATTCATGTTTTACTTTTTTATACCTTTTTCTTTATATTAATATTAATACATGGGTCGTATCAAATTACCATGATGGATCACTGACAAAATCTTCCCCATCTATCCCGACTTCAAAACTGCATATTTGCGTTGTGCTTCTTGCACATAGTTTACCGGTTTACCAGCACACTGAATTTATTTTAGCATTTTTCAGGTGTCGTCTGATAGTTAAAAATAAATAAATTCAGTAGATATTCTCAATAAAACAATCTCTCTGATGTCTTTAAAAGAGAATCCTCCTCCTCGATAAATAGCAAACCTTGATACAATATCATCATTAACACTCACTTTACAAATATCTCAAATTTATATCCGGTTTCATATCTGGGAAAATAATATATTTGTGTTTTTCTTTATGATTTCGAGAAAATCTAAAAAAGTCCTAAGCCTTTGTAAGGATTCCAATTTGACCAATCTAGTATTAAATTTTTTGACAATTTATTAATGAAGTCATTTTGGCTAATTTTAGCAAGCAATAGCGATGATATGCAGGCTATTGATTGATATTAGACGTGGATAACTCTTGCATTTTTTACATCGGCACACAATAGGGGAAAAATAAAGAAAGAAAAAGTAAAAAAATTAAAAAATAATGTTTAGGACTAAATCGATCAAATAAAAAATGTTTAGCATCAAATTGATATATATAGTAGGTTTATGGCTTTTTGGTAATTATCTCCATAGTTTCCGGCTTACTAACCATTATTCGAGTCCAACTAAAAAAAAAGAAATTCTTGACGCCATTGTTAAATAAAACCAATGACAAATAGCATAAATTCAGTGATCGGCAATATCCTACCGCATTGGGGAACAAATCCCCATAGGTCCGTTTTCTTTCGAGCAGATCGGATCTCATTTATTCTTAAAAGGCAACAAGATTTATGAGTTCTAACGCAAATTCGTATCATTTAAGACTTCAGGGTATTTAACGGCTCAATCATTCCATCAAGAAAAAGATCATGAAAATAATTTTTGATAAATAATAAGTTGGTGGTTAACCTCTTTTCAACTTTGACAAAAAGAAAAACAAAAAGAAAACAAAAAACCTCTTTTTAACTCGTTCAAACGGCAATACGGACGGCAAACAAGAAATCGTTATCTCCGTTTCTTCCATTCACGACCGAAGCGAGCAAACCGCAACCGGCGGGCCGAACCCCGCCGAAACGGCGTTCCGCAACAGAAACCGCCAACTTCCGCCAAACACCACGCGTCGCTTCCCCACGCGCCGTCTCCGATCCTCCGCGTCCCCACCCCACCACCGCCCGGCCCCAGAAGCAAAGCGCAGGAGCCGCACGTGCGGGGCGAAATATTAATCGAGGAATATTTTGAAAAAAAAAAACCGGAAAACAGGAAAACCGGAAAACCGGATTTCAAAAAATTACCGAAAAGGAAATGGGGAAAAAGAAAAAGAAAAACCGGCAAACGAAAGGGGAATAAAAAGAAAGAATATTTAGGGTGGGGGAAAAAAAGAAGGTAATTAATTAATTATAATTTCCGGCTCGAAAAAGAAAAAAAATAGGGGAGGGGGCACAGAACAGCGCCTCCTCCGCTGTTTGTTTCCGTCGAAAAACCAGAGAGAGACAGAGAGGGAGAGAGAGAGAAATTCGAACAAGATTTCGCAATCGGCGAGCTCGCCGGCATCCCGCCCTTCGATTCCCTGTCC